>CM052711.1:72970180-72987211 GCA_028551405.1 Uromys caudimaculatus | reverse complement strand
AAAAAAAGTTAGCAAGAACTAATCAAGTCCAAAAGTAAACAGCATTACGCCCTAAAACATTTTAAGAAAATTGTTTTGTGTTTACCATAGGACCTCTGGTTAAATACACACAGACATGTATTTAGATAAAATCATCTCAATGGAACACAGTCTTCAGATGACAGTTGCCATCACATCCGAACAGTTCCCCTTCCAAGGCAGCAGAACACGACCGTTGATCAGTAGTTAGATTAGATCCCCCTCAGACCCTAGGGACAATGTTTGCTAATGACATTTCTAAAATTACAATGAAGTGTTTTCTTTTCGTATTGTTTCTAGTATAAATTTCTTTACTATTTTATACTGGATAAAGTAAGTTTCTATAGTATCCCAGATGCAGGAGGTAACCAAACACTTTCACAATGAAGATACTGGGAAAATCCTTTTACTTTGTTCAAGTATAATTATCTGATAAATCCAAACTGTGAAGTGAAAATCAAATGGTCTTAATAAGACTACGACCAAAGCATTTGTTTGATCATGAAGAGGATTACAAACGAAGGCGAGTTGAGATTAAGACTGTGGGAGAGAGCTATGTCCAGCATCCTCCACAGCAGCTAGGATACAGTGCAGCCTAGGTATCCATTCCCTGGGATTGGATAGGAAACTCAATCCACAGATACAGTAGTTTCCAGCCTTGGAAAAGAAGAGGGTTCTATCACTTGATAACATAGATGGACCCAGAGGACATCATGTCAAGTGAAATAAGCCAGTCATAGATATCACATGATCTCACGTACATGTGCACTCTGAAGAAACGTAGCTCGTAGATGCTGAGCTGAATGGTGGTTAGCAGGACAGGAGGGAAGATGTAGGAAGGGCGAGATGCTGGTCAAAGGTATGAAGTCTTGGGAGGGATAGTCTGTAGTGATCTACTGTACAGAACAGTGACTGTAATCATTTGTATATTAAGGCTCTATCACCAGTTTAGTAAACAACTTGTAAACCCTCAAAAAAAAAAAAAAAAAAAAGAATTCACAAATGGGACCTCATAAAATTGCAAAGCATCTGTAAGGCAAAGGACATTGTCAATAGGACAGAATGACAACCAACAGATTGGGAAAAGATCTTTATCAATCCCACATCCTATAGGTGGCTAATATCCAATGGGTACAAAGAACTCAATTTATTATACTCCAGAGAACCAAATAACGCTTTTAAAAAATGGCAAATAGGGCTAAACAGAGAATTCTCAACTAAGGAAACTCAAATGGCTGAGAAGCACCTAAAGAAATGTTTCACATCCTTGGTCATCAGGGAAATGGAACAAAAACAACCCTGAGATTCTACCTCACACCAGTCAGAATGGCTAAGATCAAAAACTCAGATGACAGCAAATGCTGGCAAGGATGTGGAGAAAGAGGAACACTCCTCCACTGTTGGTGGGACTGCATACTGGTACAATCACTCTGGAAATTAGTTGGTAGTTTCTCAGAAAATTGGACATAGTACTGCCTGAGATTCCAGATATACTTCTCCTGGGCATTTACCCAGAAGATGCTCCAACATAGAATAAGGACGCATTCTCCACTATGTTCATAGCAGCCATATTTATAATAGTCAGAAGCTGGAAACAACCCAGATGTCCCTCAACAGAGGAATGGATACAGAAAATGTGGTATATTTTCACAGTGGAATACTATACAGCTATTAAAAAGAAAAAGAAAAAAATAATTAAAAGATTTCTTGAAATTAACAGGCAAATGGATGGAACTTGAAAATATATTCCAGAGTGAGATAACTCAGTCATGAAAGATCACACACACACACACACACACACACACACTATGTACTCACTGATAAGTGGATATTAGCCAAAAGTTCAGAATACCTAAGATTCAATTCACAGGTGATATAAAGGAAGATATAAAGGAAGACCAAAGTATGGATGCTTCAGTGATTCTTATAAGGGGAAACAAAATACTCACAGGAGGAAATTTAGAAACGTAGTGCAGAACAGAGACTTAAGGATAGGTCATACAGAGACTGCTCTATCTGGGGATCCATTCCATATACAGTAACCAAACTGGGAAGGTATTATGGGTGTTGGGAAGTGCTTGCTGATGGGAACTTGATATGTCTGTCTCCTGAGAGCCTCTTCCAGAGTCTGACAAATATAGAGTTGAATGCTTACAGCCAACTATTGGATTGAGCACAGAGTCCCCAATGGTAGAGTTGCAAAAGGGACTGAAGGAGCTGAGGGGTTTTGCAGTCCCATGAGGGAGCAGCAATGTCAATTAGCCAGAGCCACCAGAACTCCTGGTGGAAGTGGACCACCAGCCAAAGGGTACACATGGAGGGATCCATGGCTTCAGCTGCATATGTTGCAGAGGACAGCCTTGTTAGCCATCAGTGAGTGGCGAGGCCATTTGAGCCTGAGGGTGTTTGATGACCAATGTAGGGGAATGCCATTGTGGGAAGACAAAAGTAGGTGGGTTGGGGAGCACCCTCATAGAGGCAGGGGGAGGGAGGATGGGATAGGCAATGTTTTGAAGGGGAGATCTGGAAAGGAGAAAACATTTGAAATGTAAATTAAAACAAAAGGAAAAAAAAAGGAAAGAAAGATTTAGCATAGCACACCAATAGGGTTTATCCTATATCATAATACCTCTGTTCTGGCTATTATATGGATAATTCATGTTTACCAAATTCTTATATAAAATGTGGTTATCATTGTCATTTAAAGGCAAAAAAAAAAAAAAAAAAAAAAAAAAAAACTAAAATAGGAGGTCAGGGATCTGCCTTTGGTGTCAATGGGTACCTGTGCACTGTGCAGTTGGCTATGGGCTAAATGGAACGTAAGATTCCTCCTCTTCTCATGCTTTCTCTCTCTCTGAGTGTGTCTGTCTGTCTGTCTGTCTGTGTCCCCCACACACTTCTTGTCTTTGGACATCATTTCTCCCTCCAGTCTGTCTAGTCTTTGGACTCCAGTACTTGAGGTTTCTGGTTCGTAAGATCTTTGGCCTTAGACAGACCACCACCACCAGCTTCCCTGGATCAGTGGTCTTTGGACTGGCATGAAGAAAGGCTACCCGCACCAGCTGGTCTTTAGCTTTCCACTGGACTATTATGGTTCTTCTCTGCATAAATCCTCATACCTAGATCTATATTTTATGTCTCTGTCTATCTTGTTGCTGCTTTCCCCAGTACAGTCAATTTTAGCTACAGCACTTACTCAAATGTCATCTGCTTTCATATGCATTGTGTGCATATGTGTGCCTGTGTGTGTGTTCCTGTATGCCTGCATGCATGCACATGCATTTGTGCACCTGTGGGGTGTGTGTGTGTGTGTGCGTGTGCACATGTGTGTGCACATCTTCATAGTACTGAGATTTTTATAACATAAAATTGTACTGTGAAGAACAAAAAAGGAAAACTTCACAAAGCTGAAAAAAAATACAATCAGAGTTAGGATCACTTAAGATCCCCTGATCTCAGTTAAATGATAGATAGATAAGGAATTATGTCTCTGATCCTAAACACACTGGCGGTGGAAACATTGGATCCCTCAAGGAAACTTCTATTCAGTCTCATGAAACTATCATGCTCTGAGTTCATTTTAATAGGGGAAAGAAAATGGGAAAGACACTGGCTTCCACAAATATACACATTGAATTGATCAAATGCTTGCACACATAGATACACACATGCATGCATACTACATATATCAAAAAATAATGCTTAAAATAGTGGGACTCTGAGTTTAAAGCAGTGCTCATTGGTGATCTGTCTATGGACCTGTCTTGACATATACCACTGACCATTGATTCCAGATCATTCTACAATGAAATCTCACTAGAACTAAATGAAACATAAGGCTCCTCTGTAATAATGTGGCATTGTGTAGATATAAGCTAAATTCAAAAGCCTCCTGAACTAAAAACCTTAGTTCCATCTGTCTCTTATAAATGAAAAACTCATAATTGCTTGCAATCATGTTCATCTACTTTTTTTTTTAAGTGTTTAACAGCTGGTAGGGGGCGGGAGACAGAAGGGCAGGAGGAGACATTGTTAGTTAATAAAAGTCATTTTTCTTTCTTGATTTAAAATGTTTTCAGTACTTAAAATGTCAAAATGGTGTCTCACATTTGAATGTCTAACCTATAACAGTTTTAGCTAAATAAAGCCCCTATTTTTATCCCCAGAGAACTTAGAATGAGCAAAAGAATCCAGACTGCCATCCCCTGAATGACTTGCTGAAGGCTTGACAAGGCGAGAATCACTGGCTGGGAACAGTCACCTGTTAGAGAACAATAGATGACATGTATTTACATCTTAACATTAAATTGAGATTTTTAAGTATAGATGTCAAAATAGCAAGACACTACCCACACACTGCCGTTTATTGGAGACATGGAGCAATGAGGATATGGATGATATAGAGCTGGTATATCTTTAGGAAGAAGGATTTCTGTAAGTATGTCTGCAGCTTCATACAGGGCACAATTCAACTTTATTAAGCTGTATCTGACCATGGCTACCACTATTCTCAGGCATAGGTGTTTGAATGCAAAAATCAGATTGCTTCTGATACCCTTAGCCAGGTGGTACTGGGGCAGCACCTTAGCTTTCCTCAGCTGGTTTTGATACAAAGCATGTCTGGTTCCCTAGCTGCCCACTTCCATCTTGTACTCAAAAATGAGGCAAACTTCTATCCAGGCAGCTCTCTACAACCATACTTGGAGGGAGTGTTTTCTTACAAGTTCGAAAGAACAGTACAAAGATCGGTTGGTGGCAGACTCAGTGGCCAAAATGCTTGCTGTACAAACATCTGGACCTCAGTTGATTCCCCATAGGGACTATGTTTTAAAAATCCAGGCACAGTTGCACAAACTTGGAATGCTGAATCTCAAGAGGCAGAGACAGAAAGGTATCATCAAGGACTCTCTGTTTAGCCAACATTGACAAATCAGTGAGCTCACACAGAGACAGAGACCCTATCTCAAACTTATCAAGTGAAGGCTGACTGACAAAGACAACTGACATCAACCTCTGGCTTCCATACACCCATAAGCATGTATACATATGCACCTGTACAACATACACATTCACACACACACACACACACACACACACACACACACACACACACACACACACACACACTCATACACATCTCCTTGACATTTTGTCCAACTAGACACAATAAGAAGGAGACAATTCCTAATTCTTAAATGGGGCAATTTCCTTGTGGCTTATCAAATTAGCCAAGAATGGATTTTCCTCTATTTCACTGAATTTTCCTTTCTGTAATAATGAAATACTCAACCCAGCTCTAGCCTGTCCACGAAATTTTATGAGAAGCATTTGGCAGCTTAAGAGACACAATGTGTTACTGGAGTGATGGCTCAGTGGTTAGCAGCAGTGACTGATATTAGAGGACCAGGGCTGATTTGCAGCTCATAAGCATTTATTGACTCCAGATCCACTGGGTACAACACACTTTACTCGCTTCCACATGCAATGCATGTACATGAAATATATACAGAAGGACAGACAAAGGACGCATACACAAACTATTTTCTAAAAGAGATGTATGTTGTCTTGTGGTAAACAGGTACATGGGAGAAACATGAAGGGAAAACAGAGTCTGGCAATGTCACCTTCCAGAGCAAATTCTCTTTGTCTAAGCACCTTGATCCTTCTAGACCAAGTGAAGTCCTTCTTATGCAGGAAAACTTTCTACACACTGCAGAGTGGATTCTAGGTCAGCCTGTTCTATATAGTGAGTTCCAGTATATTCATGGTATATAGAGTGGCTATGTATAAAAATAAATATATTAGTTTATAGGTAGATTGATACATGCATATACACACACATATACATACATACATACATACATACATACATGTAATGGGGTAAGAGATGGCAGTAATATAATAGTAAAAGACATATCACATCTTCCTTCTCTTAAGTTCTGTCACAGGTGTACCACTCTGGCACCCAAATATTCTGAATTTAATTTCCCACTGCTTTTATATCTCCCTTCTCTGACAACTGAGGGTCATCTTAACAGAAGAAATGTCAAAATACAAAATACTGAGAGCTCTGTGTTTTATTAACATTTTACTAATACTAATACTGTTATTTTATTTTACTATCATCATCATTGTCATTGTGTGTATGTCTGTACCTGTGTATGTGAGTTTAGGTGCTTTCAGAGGCCAAAAATGGCATCGGATCACCTGATAAGAACAGATTTGAACTACAAGAAGCTATGAGTCAATCAAATCCAAGACCTCTGCACAAGCAGTATTCTTTACCTCTGAACTATCTATCCATTCCCAAGAGGTCTATGTTTGCTTGTTTTATTTTTTTTTTAACTTGGGATTATTGGTACATTTATTTCTGGCTTTCAAGTGCATTCACCATCTGTAGAGTTAATTCTAGTTGTCTGTTTTTCCCACTTCTTGCATGTGTTCACACAGGCCATGTTTACAATCTCCATTTAGCCCCATGTGTAACAACAAGAAGATGGGAAGACTGAATCCAACCTATAGAATACTCACATAATTCTTTCATGCTATGATGAAAGTGAAGAAAAGGGTGTCAGTCTAGATACACTGACAGAAATACTTTAGAGAAAATTGGGTTAAAACAAGAGTCAGTAAACATTTATTTAGACCAGACAAAGCCTGGTCTTAGGCAAATATCTGTAGTCATAGCTACTGGGGAGGCTGAGGCCAGAAAGTGGCTGGAGTCTAGAAAGTCAAGTCCAGCCTAGATAAGAGAATAAAAACCCATTTCTTTAAAATAAAGAATGATTAAATACTAAGCATTTTTCCCTCTGTTAGCCATGTAATATCTGGAAGTTATTATTCAGCTTTGCCAGTATAGAATAATAGCAGCCAAGGGCATCGTGTACAAGGAAAAACATGATTGTGTTACAGTAAAGTTTTATTTAAAAACAAGCAGGCTTTGAAGTATAAATATGCAAGTGTTTTCTTCTTTTCTTATTAAGGAAGATGACCCTCTTGTAGTAAATATAAATATTCATAGCATGCATATGTGCATTTCAAAGGTCATGAAAGACAACAAAGAAATGAATCATTTTACCACTTTCAAAGAGCTTGAAAAAAATTGACAGCTACTTTTCTTTTTCAGTCATCACTTAGAGAGCAACACTAACATATTATTCTTCTAAGAATAGCATTAAGTAAGAATTTATCACCAATTTACAAATTAACAATTTGAAGACAAACAAATCACCCAGCATCACAAAGGCTGAGCCAGACCTGCGACCAAGTATGCTGACATCCCTGTCAAACCGGTGACTTGATAACTGGTTTGCTCCAAGAACACTGATCAGAACTGTATTTTAAGCACAAATATTTTTAACATAGTAATTAAAGACCAAATTTCTCCAATATGACTTGTCTTTAAAACATGTGTTCAGTAGTTTTTACAAAGACAAAGCATGTGAGAGGCTTCTCTTAACAGAATCTGAAGAGATGGGAATGGATGACTTCAAAAGAACCAAGGGAAAACAGGAGAGTCATGCCATACAGGGAAGCCTGGATCAAGGGCAGTTTCCAGGATGACAAAGAAAGAAGTTGCTTGGAAACATTGCAAGCCTCAGCAGGCTTCCTTTGGAGCTGGAGCATGAAGGGAACCTAGCCTGTTTACCAAGATGTGGAATACAGCCTTTTGTAGTCAGTGCCTTTGCTGACCCTTCCTTATTGAGTTTGTGAAGAAAACTGACTGGAGACACAGAATGCTCAAAAATGCATATTTCTCATTATTTTTGTACCAAGCTTGGACCCAGGTGTTCTTGTTCTCATAGTTCCTCTTGGGGGACAGCTCATTCAGTATAATACAGGTTCATAAATAAACTTTGCTTTCTAGAATGCACAATTAAAAATCTAGGTATGTAAAGTTTTGGGTCCGCGAGTCTGCTCTGCCTGCCATGGGGCTCGGCAGTTCAGGGAAGTCAGACGAGGGAAGTGACCTCGTTTACCCCATGCTGTTGCTGGGCAGGAATTCAGACATAGGGTAGCCCCAGGACACAACTCCAAGGGTGGAAAAACACAGTCTGAGGTATAGTACTGCTAGAGCTGGGTTGGGGGTTACCAGGCTTGTGACAAGGCTGGGGTTGTCTGGTTCTCATGCTCTTGGACATCCAGGGGGAGCTTCAGCTGGTCCCATAGTGACTGTGCTTGGCTAAATGCGGTGGCAGGCTTTAGCTTGGGTTGGTGGCAGTCATGTCTGGGAGTGCAGAGAGGCCTTCCATGGGAGATTTAGACATCAGCTCTGTAGGCTCCCATAGTGGATTCTGATGAAAACAGACAGTCCATGGTTTCAAGGTCTTTATTGTCATGGAGGAAAGTGGATGTGTAAAACCGTACCACAATTCTCAGGGTGGGCCTGAGGTTAAATACCTTTTGCAAGGAGGAATGTCTGGGAAGGAAAGCTTATTGACTAAGCCCTCCATGCCTCTTTGTACCTCATTAAAATGGAGATCTGCTGGGCAGTGGTGGCACACGCCTTTAATCCCAGCACTTGGGAGGCAGAGGCAGTCAAATTTCTGAGTTTGAGGCCAACCTGGTCTATGAAGTGAGTTCCAGAACAGCCAGGGCTACAGAGAAACCCTGTCTCGAAAAACCAAAAAATAAAAATAAAAATAAACCCAAAAATAAATAAATAAATAAATAAATAAATAAATAAATAAATAAATAAATAAATAAAATGGAGCTCTGTCCTAGTGACCACTGGTCACATCCTTTGCATGTGGAGGGGTTTGGGACATTACCCTTATACGACTGATAGCCACAAATCTATGAGCTTGGCTTGATGGCGGTCATGGCTAGGAGTGCAGAGAGGCCTTCTACAGGAGATTAGACAGCAGCTCTGTAGGCATAGGCCATCTCTATGGCTACCCACAACAGATCCCGATGAAATGAGACACTAGCTATGGCTAGTGACAGGGACCTGGTACCCATGAACAAGCAAAATGCCTACCTCCCTTTAGAGTCTCCGGGGCTTCAATCCTTAGTTCAACCGGGGACCAAGCTACCTTTCACTGTCCCACATAGGTACATACCTGTAAGCTTAGCACTGGTGGAGACAGAAACAGACATTCCAGAGCTCCTGTCCAATCAACATAGACTTCTTGTTAAGTCCCTGGCTAATGAAAGGTCCTATCTTAATAAAAGGGGGCTGGGTAGACCAATACATGATGAAAATCACCTGTGTGCACACATGTATACACATGTCCTACTTAACTGGCAATTCCTTACTCTATGGGTACCCTTTCTTCTCCCGTCAGAAACCCAGCTCCTTGGTTCTTCCTCCAATTTCCTTTTTTTTTTTTTTTCTTTTTGTAAAGATTTATTATTTTATTTACATGGATACACTGTAGTTGTTTATAGACATACCAGAAGACAGCATCTGATCCCTTTACCGGTTGTTGTTAGCCACCATATGGTTGCTGGGAATTGAACTCAGGACCTTTGGAAGAGAAGTCAGTTCAGTGCTCTCTTCAACCCTCTTCCTCCAATTTCAATCAGTCTCTTCTATATTGCTTAAAGGAAGAATACCCTTCCCCATCCCTGCCTCATATTTGCCCACAGTGATTGATCAAGCAGAAACTACACTATGGAAGATAGTCCACCAGCCATTCTTTTTACTAACTAGGCCTGTGCCCCAAATGACCTGTCAAACATCCTTGTTTAAACACAGCATTGCCAGACCAGGAAATCAACTAAAAGAAGATGATCACCTCACCCCATCTTCCCTTACTAATATCCAGAGGAACAGTCAGAAAAACATAAACAAGAAGGATGCAGCAATCTTTCCTTGCTCTTGCTTCAAGGAGAATGTGATGGGTTGAGTTAACTATATGAGTTTGTCTCTAACAAGAAGCTATACCCATCACTCATGTCTTCTTAATGAAGGCTCCTGGGGTTTTGTGAGGCAAGCTGCTTCTTTAGGTTTCTGAGTGTCACCTGCTGTTTCACTTTAGTGTCATTTCTTTGAGAAATACCAAGCAGTCATCTAGCACTTGTTGTCCTTAAATCTTTCTATAGAGGATTTATTCAGTCCCACTTGAATTGAGTTTGATCAAAATGAGACATATTGGGGCTGGTGTGTGACTCAGTTTAGTGAGTGCTTGCCTGCATGCATGAAACCCCAGGGTTGATCCCCATACTTCACAAACAAGGTTCAGTGATACACACTTATGATCCTAGTGTTTGGAAAGGGAAGGTAGGAACAGTAGTTCTAGGATGCCATCAGGTATGTAGCTATTTTAATCCCAGCCTGGGATGCCTAAGATCCTGCCTCAAGAAACATTCCTTAAATTACACTTTTGAAATGAGACACAATTCTTGCCAGTTGCTCTTTAGTTAAAGGCTTGTGTGTTGCTGCTGCTCAGCCTGGTTGGCTGTGAGACATAGCCAAGGACCATACAAAGTCACATGGAGGCACATGCACTTGCAAGTATGCCAAGACCTGCACATGGCAGACCCCGGCAGCTGGCTAAGCTCTGCTGTCTTTATCTTTTGCAGGAAATTTTCAGCAAATCCCCAACCATCAATGCCATTGTAGTTCTTATAATTAAAATACCTTCATAGGCACAGATTGTCTCATTTTCCTAAGTTAGCTTGATCCCTTGTGCCCTCTACTAATGTGGAGATCTATGAGTAACCTTTAAGGTCTCTCACTGCCAGCAGCACATGTTACTCCTGCCAATACCTGTAGACCACTAGATATGTCACCATTAAGACTGGCATTTGCTCTTGCAGGAAGCACCAAAGACACTTTCGGTGTGTTTATGTGCTTGGTCAGGGAGAAAGTGTTCATGTATTTGGAGGTCAGAGGTTGACATCTGGCTTCTTCTTCTATCACAAATTAACTTATTTTAGAGACAGAATCTCCTAATGAACATGAAACTCATGAACTTAGTTGGTCTGAGTTATCCCTGTCTTTACCTCTCCAAAACTGGGATAACAGATGTGAGCCCTCTTGCCAGATTTTTACATGAGTGTTGCACAGGAAACTTAGATCTTCATGATTGTGCCACCAGCACGTTAATAACCAAGGCCTAATGATGCTTTCTAAACCTAGATCTGAGCTGTGCAATTATTCTATATATAATTTCTTAGCTAGGAAAACCGACATATAGCACATCAAATGAAATCTCAAGTTCAGTCTGTTTATCTGTGAAACAGGACAACTGAGAGCTGAGCTAAGTTACAGAGCACATCAAACACTGTTTTCAAGCTGTGCTCTGAAAGCACCAACTCATTCCTTCCTGCAATAATCCTACAGAGAAACTCCATGCTTTTTCCTTTTTATGTATTTAATTCATTTTTCATTATTTTTTGGGAATTTCATACAGTATATTTTGAATATATTTACTCCCCTCTACTCTTCCCTGATCTACTTCCCCCTTTTCCACCCCACACCATTCCCAATATTGTATCTTCTCCTTTTTCAACACATCATGTTCATTTGTGCTGTCTGTGTATGCCTCTCTGTGTGGGCCTTCCCTGGAGACATTCTAAGTCTACATGTTTGCAGTGAGGAGGTAGCCGGTCAGAGTTCTGTGTCATGATGGAACTCATGGAATTCAATGTAGGTTAGCTGGGTGTTGGAGCTGCATGCAGGTGAGCTGCAATTGGCCTTGATGTGTTTCATCCTTATAGGTATCACTGCAGAAATACTATAACACCATCTTAGCCCACCTGTCAGTGCCTTCCAGCAACTGCAGATAGGGGCCAAAGGGCTCAGTGCTGCCTCCTGCACAATAGGCAGTTCAGTGCTCAGCTCAATGTTAGCTGCAATTGTCCTGTCTCTGAAACTCCTAACAATGATACCAAGGGTTCTGGATGGTCTCTCCAGTCTTGTACAATTTTCTTTCTATCCCCATGACTTTACAATCATGAACAATCAATTTAAGGAGTGAGGAGCTTTATTAGGGTTTTGATTTCAAAAGCTTCTGTCCACTGCCTCCTGGCTCCTTGTTGACACCTTATAGTATGGGAAATGTTACAGAGGAAAACTGTTCATCTCATGGCAGCTAGGAGCAGAAAAAGAAAGAGAAAGATACAGAGACAGAGAGATGGAGACAAAGAGAAAGAGAACCATAGAGACAGACAAAAACAGAGACCTCATATTCCTCCAGGGCACAACTCCAATGACTATGTCCTCCAGGCAGACATATTAGCTTTTCCCATCACATCACAAATGCTTCTAAAAATTGTGAAGCCATAGTGGAGTGTCCCATTGATATCAGAGATCTAATGATGCAGTCACTTACCAAAGTCCTGCCTCTGAATATCACTTGAGACCAAGCTTTCAACATGCAAGGCTTTGGAGGACATGTCAAATGGAATACACACATAGCAAAGGTCATTTGCACAGAATACCCCTAAATCACTAAAGACAACAAGAATGGACAAAGCATCTGATTGTTCCAACCTCCTTTAAAAATCAAACAGAAACAAAACAAAACAAAGAAAAAACAAAACAACAGTAATGACAGCAAAAACAAAACAGGGTCTCAAGTGTCATAGGCTGACCTTGGAGTTTTTGTGTAGATAAATATAAAGTTGAATATCTAATCTTTTGCATCCACATCCTGAGTGCTAAGATTACAGTAGTGTGCTACCATGGCTGATGTATGTGGTGATAGGGATGGAATCCAGGGTTTTGTGCTTGTTGGGCCAGAACTCTCCAAACTAAGTCACATTACTCACACACCCTCTGTTTACCCCAAAACAGGAACTGTATTTCTTTTGAAAGACATATAACACTCTTGTTGGCCTAGCTGTGGTCTCACTTCAGTCTCCATTTGTCCCCCAGTTCCTCCCAGCACAGTAAGAATGACCAAGTGTGGCATCCTCTCTTCAGCACTCACAAGCTCCCTAGTCTTTCAGGAACTGTGTCCTTATCTTCTGCACAGTCCTTACTGAGCCCACTATGGTGCCTCTCATATTCACCTGATAACAACTTCACATGAGCCATCTCAGCATCAATGCAAGTGTTACCTCAGCTCCTTCTCATTGCAATAATCAAGATCCTTAGTGGAGCCTCAGACAGAAGAGTTCTTGGTCCTCATTAATCAGCATGACCTGACACTTCCCACCTTGCCCAGCACTGACACTGTCAGGAGACTCATTGTACAGCAGGAGGAACAAGTAGCAAACATGTCACGGTCCCTGGAAAATGAAAGCCACTGGTCCCCAGGATAACCAACTTGTATTACCCCAGAGCAGCTTCTTCTCTTCAAATTACCTGAAATCTACCTGAGATCAGGAAGGGGAAAAGGTTGGAAACTAGGTTAGGGAAGAAGGCTTCGTAAGTAAACTGCTTACCATACAGGCATGAGGACCTAAGCTTAAATCCCTAGCTCCCATGTAAAGAAGGGGGAGAGAAAGAAGCAGAGAAGGCAGAAGCAGTACACATCTAAAATTTCAACATTCAGAAGGCAGAGATAATTCAGTCCCTGGGACTCATTGGCCAATCTGGTCAAATTGAGAAGCAATTAAATAAGATATTCAATATCAGCTTCTGTCCCCACACATGCACACACGTGAGCACATATCAAAGTCTGCCCTTCCAGTTGCTTTTGGGATTGAAAAACACATTCTGAAGAACTCATCTTCCTTTTCACAGCTCAGTCATTACAAAATTTCCATAAAATTGACTTAGATTCTTATTTGGTGCTTATTTGATTTGAATTTCTATACATAACCAAAGCAAAGGTGTAGAGAAAGTATAAATTTTATTTGCAAAAAAAAAAAAAAGAAAGAAAGATAGAAAGCAAGAAAGCAAAATACCCCAATAACTACCATCCTCAACCTTCCCCCTCAAAACAATCAAATGAACAAAGAACTATTTTGGGGGAGAAATCACTGTTTTCTATATTTCCTTCTCTGTTCTTAAAGAAATGTTCTCCACAAATCTGGACCTGAGGTCCCACCTCTGTAGATACATTTTCTTAATAAACACAACATCAGACATCTGCAATGTTAGTGTGAAGAGGTGATCTCTTATCTCAATAACAATCTCTATTTTCAAGGCAAGGGGATAGGTATACAAAATGCACACTGGTGAAAAGGAGGAAGGCACATTAGTTCCAGTTCCTCAATCAAATTGAGGTTTTCAATCTTAGCAGCATGTGCCTTTGTCCTCAGGGTCATCTTCTTGGCCTTCAAACTTGCTTTTACAGCAGAACAATTTTCAAGCAAACTCATTAATTAATTTATTTTTTCATTAATCCTGATCACACCCCCTTCTATCCTCTCTTCCCATTCCCACCCTTACTAATTCCTCCTCACCCCCATTTCTTTCTTACATTCATCTCAGAGAAGAAGGACCCCCTTGGGTACCACCTAAGTATGAAAAATCCATTTCCACCAGGTCTAGGAACACTGAGGCACAATTAGGCAGTCCAAGTAGATGGGAAGGGAATCCAATGACAGAGAACGGAGAAAGACACAGCCCAGTTTCACTTCTTAGTGGACCCACTGGAAGACCAAGCTGCACGTTTGCTACAAATGTATAGGGGGTCTAGGTCCTACTCCTGCATACTCTTTGGTTGGTGATCTAGTCTCTGGGAGTCACCATAGTCCCAGGTTATTTGACACTCTGGGTCTTTTTGTGGTGTCCTTGACCCATCCAGCTTGCTTGCTTCTATAGCCCAAACTTCTAAGACTTCCCAGGCTCTGCCTCAATTTTTCGCAGTGGGTCTCTGCATCTGTCTCCTTCCATGGCTGAATAAAGTCTCTCAGGAGAGAGTTATGCAAGGTACTACCTACAGGCATACCAGATTATCATTAATAGTGTGAGGAGTTGTCGCTCTCACATAGGATGAGTCTTAAGTTGGGGCAGTCATTGGATAGTTGTTTTTCCAGTCTCTGCTCCATCTTTATCCTTGTGTATTTTGTAGGCAAGATAAATTTGGGGTTGAATGTTTTGTGGATGGATTGATGCCCTCCTCCCTTATCTGAAAGAACTGCCTGTCTACAGGTGGTGGCCACTTCAAATTCTGTATCCCCATCTTGTAAGAATTGAAGCTAGGGTAACCCTTACTGTATCCTCTTTGATCCACCATCTTAGCAAATCACCAGAGATACTTGCTTTGCTGATTTCCTTTGCCATTTCTTTCCTTCTCTTGACCCCAAACTTTCTACACTTCATCAATGTCCCCATTCCCCTCCATACCTCCAGTTCCTACTCAGTTCCCTCTCTAATCCACCTCTGATTACTAGTTAGTTTCTGCTTCGGGGTGTGATTCTCACATCCTCTATTTTGTCCTCCTTATTACTTAGTTTCTTTGGGTCTGTTGTATTATAACATGGTTATCTTTCACAGTATGTCTAATGGCACATATAACAGTACATACCATATGTGATTTTCTGGCTATGGGTTGCCTCACTCAGAATGATATTCTCAAATTCCATCAATTTGCCTGCAAAATTCATGTCTTTGTTTTTAAGAGCTGAATAGTATTCCATCATGTAGACATACCACATTTTCTCATTTTTTTATTCTATTATTTTGTTGATGTTTAGGGACATGTAGCTGTTAAGAAGATAGTTAAGCAAATGCCACTGTGATATGGTGGGACATATTTTGAGTATATGCCCAGGTCTGAAAGAGCTGGGTCTTGAGCAAGAAATATTCTCAGTTTTCTAAAACAAAACAAAATAAAACAAAACAAACAAACAAACAAAAAACAAATGCCAAATTGATTTTCAAAGTGGTTGTACGAGTTCACACTCCCACATGCAATGAAGGAATGCTCTTGTTCTACATTCCCAACAACATGGGCTGTCACTTGAGGCTCTGATCTTAGC
Source organism: Uromys caudimaculatus (assembly GCA_028551405.1). NCBI lineage: Eukaryota > Metazoa > Chordata > Mammalia > Rodentia > Muridae > Uromys > Uromys caudimaculatus. Next base: position 72,971,368 of record CM052711.1, on the reverse strand, counting down.
CATTGTGATGGGTATAAGATGGAATCTTATGGTTGCTTTGATTTTCATTTCCATGACAAATAAAGAAATTCATTATTTCCTTAAGTGCTTCTCAGCCATTGAAAACTCTTCTGTTTAGAATTCTCTGTTTATCTCTGTAGCCCACTTTAAATTGAGTTATTTGGTTTGATGTTGAGTTCTTTATAAATTTCAGATATTAACTATTTGGGGGCTGTATGGTTGGTGAAGATCACTTCCCAAACACTAGGCTGCCAGTTTGTCCTATTGACAGTGTTCTTTGCCTTATAGAAGCTTTTTCGTTTCATGAGGTCCCACTTATCAATTGTTGATCTTATAACTTGAGTGATTAGAGTTCTGCTCAGGGAATTGTCTCTTGTACAAATGAGTTTAAGGCTATTTCCAATTTTCTCTTCTATTAGATTTAATGTATCCGATTTTACATTGAACTGTTTGATCCAATTTTACATTAGTTTTGTACAGAATGATAGATATGGATCTATTAGTATTCTTTTACATGCAGACATCCAGTTATACCGGCACAGTTTGTTAAAAAATGCTTTCATTTTTCCATTGTATGCTTTTACCTTATTTGTCAAAAACCAAGTGTCCATAGATATGTGGATTTATTTCAGTGGCTTCCATTTGATTTCATTGCTGATCCTGTCTATTCCTATATCAATAACATGTAGTTATCATTACTATTGCTCTGAGGTCAGGGATGATGATATCTCCAGAAGTTCTAGTATTGTTGAGGATTCTTTTAGGTATCCTGTATTTTTAGTTCTTCTCTATGAAATTGAGAATTATTCTTTCAAGTTCTATAAAGAACTGTGTTGGGATTTTAATTGGAATTGCATTGAATTTGTATATTGCTTTAGGAAAGATGATCATTTTCACTATGCTGGTACTACCAATCCATGAGCATGAGAGATCTTTCTATCTCCTGATATCTTCTTCAGTTTCTTTCTTCAGAGATATGAGGTTTTTGTAATACAAGTGTTTCACTTGCTTGGATAGAGTTACATCAAGACATTTCAAATGATTCATAGTTATTGTAATGCATGTTCTTTCTCTAATTTCTTTAGTGGTCTGTTTATATCATTTATATAAAGGACGAATACTGATCTTTTTTTCAGTTAATTTTGTATACAGTCACTTTGCTTAAGGTGTTTATCAGCTTAAGAAGTT
>CM052711.1:72949645-72969680 GCA_028551405.1 Uromys caudimaculatus | reverse complement strand
TTTTTTATCATTGCCATCATCATTATCACTAGTATCACTACCACTATTATGTGAACCTGTGCACATGTGAATGTTAGTGTTGGTACACTCAGGAGCCAGAAAGGGAAGCAGATCACCTTTTCAGATCAGAATAGAGTCACAAACAGCTGCTAGCAACCCAAATGATATCCTCTGAAGGACTAGCATTCTTTCGTCCTAAACCTTATCTCCATTGTTTTGCTTGATTTATTTTTTTAATTTTAAGAAATTGGCACCTTTATCCCTGGATGTCAATTAACACATACATGCAAGACTTTTGGAGACTGAATTCTATCTAAACCTAAGGCAGATGATCTTTTCCCCCAGCAACTTCCCATCTAGCCTTTTGGACTCCCTGCATATGTGTGCAAAGGTCATGTTTAGAATTCTCCATTCCAGTATAATATATAAGAGTAAGAAGTGGGTAGTCACCGAAACCTACATGCAAAATAATAGCATATCTTGTCCATGCTATGCTGAAGGTGAAAAAATGTTGTCGTCTAGATACACTGGAAGAACTATCTTGAGAAAATAAAATTTAATCAGGAGTCATGAAGCATTTATTATAAATGGGCAGCTAAAGCCTGATGCATAGACTAATGCCAGAAATACCAACTACCTGGGGAGTTTGAGGCAAAAAAAAAAAAAAAAAAAAAACAATAAAAATAAAACTGGAGTCCAGAAAGTCAACTCCAGCCTAGATAATACAATAAAAACTCATCTCTTTTAAATAAAAAGTGAATATATACTGGCATTTTCTCTTCTGTAAGCCATATAATCTCATGCATTAATTATTCAGCAAGGCCAGTATAATGCAAGTGCAGCCATAGGCAACTTGTCCATAGAAAAGTATAATTGTGTTATAATAAAGATTTCTATTAAAAACAAACAGGCTTTGAGGTGTAAATATGCAAGTGATTTCTTCTTTTTCTATTAAGGAAGATGAGCCCATTGTAATAAACAAATATTCATTACATATATTTATGTGCATTTCAATGTTCTTCAAAAACTACAAATAAATGAAATTATTTGACAACTTTCAATTAGCTTCAAACTTTTGTGTTTTTTGTTTTGTTTTGTTTGTTTGTTTGTTTGTTTGTTTTCCCGAGACAGGGTTTCTCTGTATAGCCCTGACTGTCCTGGAACTCCCTCTGTAGACCAGGCTGGCCTCGAACGCAGAAATCCGCCTGCCTCTGCCTCCCAAGTGTTGGGATTAAAGGCATGCGCTACCACTGCCCAGCTAGCTTCAAACTTCTAGGCAGCTCTGTTTTTATTCAGCCATCAGTTAGACAGTAACTCTAATACATTATTTTTCTAAGAAAAACTTTAAGAATTATCCATGACTTCACAAATTAACCATTGACAGGCAACCAATACACCAGCATAGTGAAAGCTGAGGCAGCCCAAACAGACCATATGTGTCCAGAACCCTGCCAAACCAGTACCTTGATAATTGTTTTGCTCCATCACCACAAACAATGAAAACAAGAATTTTTCTTAAGGAGAAGTATTTTTTGAAATAGTAATTAAACTACAAATTTCTCCAAGATGGCATGTTTTTAAAGCATTTGCTCTGTAATTTCTAAAATAAAGCCCTTAAAAGGATTCCATTCAAGGAATCTCCATACATGTTCATGGATAACTTCAGAAGAACCAAGGGGAATAAGAGTGTCATGCCTTCAGGGAAACCTAGATCAAGGGAAGCTTCCAGAAGGGCAAGGGAAGAAGAGTCTGGAAAACACAGCAAGCTTCAGCAGGATCTCCTGATAGGTGGAGATGGAGGAAAGGAACCTAGCCTCGTTACCAAGGAGCAGAATACAACCTACTGTACTCAGTGCCTTTGTGGACCCTTCCTTCTTGAGTTAGGGAAGGAGGCCCACTGGGGACACAGAATGCTCAAAAATGCACGTTTCTCAGTAATTTTGTACCAAGCTTGAACAGATGTGTTCTTGATTTTCAGCGTCTCTCTTAGGCTATGGAGATAGCTCATTCAGTATAGTACAGGTTCATAAATAAAGTTGGCTGTACAGAATTCACATTTTAAAAATCCAGGACCATATCTGTAAGCCTAGCATTATAGAGACAGAAAGAGACAATCCAGGGGCTTAGAGTCCAATTAGTCTAGACATCCTGATGAATTCCAAGCTAGTGAAAGGCCCTACCTTAAAAAAATAAATAAATATCTGGTGAACCAGCACCTGAGGAATGTAATGTGTGAATCGCTCCTCCTTTACATGCATGTGTACACATACATACACGATGTCTCATGGTCAGTCCTTCCATTGCTGTTCTCCCTTCCTGGTAAATCCAGATTCCTTAGTTCTTCCTCCTTTTTTCAAAAGCCTCTCTTCTCTGTTGTTCCAATGATGTATCTACCTTCTTCACTCTTGCCTCACATTTGTGCACTCTGAACTTTCAAGTGGAACCTACCCTCTGTAAGACAGCCACCTTATTTAGTACCAAGGCCTATGCCTCAAATGATCATCAAGCCTCCTTGTTTAAACCCAGTGTTGCATTAGCAGGAACTTCAGCCGAAAGAAGACTTGTACCCCACACCATCATCTCTTTATTGCATCCAGATGAATGCTTGAGAAAAACAAAAGAAAGAGGAAGGATGAGGCCCTCTTTCCTTGTTCTTGCCTCATGGAGAGTGTGGTGGGTAGAGTTAACTGCATGCGCTTGCCTCCAGCAAGGAGAATTATTCCATCATTCCTGTGTTTTTGGTGAAGGTTCCTGGAGCTTTTGTGAGGCAAGCTGCTCTTTCTTGTTTCTCAGTGTCATCTACTGGTTTCACATTAGTGTCTTTTTCTTGAGAAATCTCTGCCAGAGCTGCTCTGACATCTAGCCCTCTTTGTCTTTAAATCTTTCTATAGAGAAGATCTGCAGTCCCATGTGAATTGAGACTGATCAAAATGAGACAGGCAGGAGCTAGTGTGTAGCTCAGTTTACAGAGTGCTTGCCTACAAGGCATGTAACCCCAGTTTCAGTCACAGATTAACAAAATTTTTCAGTGATATGCACCTATGATCCCAGTATTTAGGAGATGGAGGCAGACTGATCAGTAGTTCAAAATTTTCCTCAAATATGTAGCAATTTTAAGGGTGGCATAGGCTCCAAGAGATCCTGTCTCAAAAAAAATCAGTAGCAAGATAGAGATTAAGACCCCATACAATGGCAAGTCAGAGAATGACACCCTGAGGTCATATTTAGGATCTTGAGAAAGTCCCATGATCCCACTGGGCTCTAGTGTCTTCCCACGAAAAATGATTAGATAAAGAATTTACACAGAGCTGGAGATCCTAGTGTAATTCAGAGAACTATGCATACGATAGAAATGGATATGCCTGTAGGAGTTGGCCTTCTATCCACACTTCCACAGTTATATGCAGGTTTCTGGGCTTCAAAATACAGAGCTGAGCAGTCTTACATCTCTCTTAAATAAACGTTTACGAACTGAGTATTTCTAGTTCCTACCAGTTACTCTTTAACTAAAGGTTTGCATGTTGCTGCTGCTCAGCCTGGAAGTCTTTGAGACACAGCCAAAGGCCATATGGAGTGTACCAAGACCTGGATTAAGCACATGGCTAACCCTCACAGTTGGCCAAGCTTTGCCATATATCCTTCACAAGAAAAATCCAGCAAATCCCTAACCCTCAGTGCCACTGAAGTCCTTATAATTAAAATATCTTTCATAGGAAAAGATTGTCACATGTTCCTTAGTTAGCATGAGCCCTTGTGTCTTCTATTAATGTTGAGATTTAGGAGTAACAGTTAGGGTCACTCAATGACAGCACCATGTAGTCCTCAGGTTAAAATCTGGAAACCATGAGAGAGTTACCACTAAGGCTGGCATCTACTCTTGTAGGAAGCATCAAAAATACTTTCGGTGTATATATTCTTGGTGGGGGAGGAAGTATACATGTACTTAAAGGTCAAGGGATGACATCAGGCTTCCTTCTCTATCACTAGCCACCTGATTTTAGAAACAGAGTCTCCTATTGAACCTGACATTCATGATCTCAACTAGCCAGAGAGCCCAGGGCTTCTCCTATCTCTACCTCTTCTATCTGAGGATGATAGGTGTGAGCTGCCAGGTCAGGTATTTAAATGAGTGTTGCAGAGGCAACTAGGGTCTTTATGTTTTTTCAACAGGTACTTTATTAACCAAGGACTAGTGACACTTTCTAAACCCTGATGTTAACTGTATAATTATTCCATTTATAAATTCTTAACTAGGGGAGCCAAGTCCTACACATAGCCCTTAAATTGACATTTCAGACTCAGTCTGCTTATCTGTGAAACAGGAAAATAGAGCCATGAGAGCTAAGTTTAGTCACATAGCATATTCAATGTTGTTTTCAAGCTGTGTTCTGAAAGTACCAACTTGATCCTGCAACAGTCCTACATAGAAAACACCATTGTCTTTTCCTTTGATTTATTTATTTCAATTATCTCTTACTTCCTTGATAATTTTATACAGTATATTTTGATTCTATTTAACCCTCCCCACTCCTCCCAGATCTACAGATCTACTCCTACCTTTCTCACCCCACCCCATCCCCTTTTGTGTCTTCTTTTAAAGTTATCAGGCTCATTTGCCCTGTCCATTTATTCCTGGGTATTTGGGCCTTCCCTAGAACCATTCTTACTCTAGACATTTACAGTGAGGGGGTGGCTATTCAGGGTTCTATGTCTTGTTGGAACTTACAAAGCTGCATGCAGGTAATCTGGATGCTGGCACTCATTGGGCTACTTGCAGGTGAACTTCAGTGGGACTTGATCCCTTTTTTCCTTAGACGTTTCACTGCAGGAACATCATCTTACCATCTCAGAAAATGTGCAACTGTATGCCAGCAACTACACAGAGGTACCAGTAGGCTTGTGGCTGCCCTCTGCATACTAGGAAATTCAGTGCCCTGCCCATCTTTAGCTGCCATTTTCCAGTCTCTGAAGCTCTTAAAATGCTACCAGGTAGACTCAGTCTTGTAAAATATGATTTCTGTCAAAATGACTTTACATTCAAAAATGCAAAGGGAGAGTGTTGCCCTGCTGCTGGGTTGAAATCTGACATTAAAGGACAACCCTGAGCTCCATGCAAAATGGCAGACTCTCTCTGTCAGTGGGGGATCCAGGACCCCACATAGAATACTTGAAGATGTCACATAGTCCTGCACCTGAGCTTATGGGAATGCCTCCCCATGCTAATGAGGCATCCCAGTAGCCTTTTCCTTCAGCCAATGATCTTTGGCCACCTTGGATATTTTCACCCCCTTCCCCAAAACTATATAATGCTTGCTGCACCCTGAATAAATTATGTACATACAAGCTCACCCAGACTAAATAAGCATGATCAAGCAAAGACTATCTCAGAGAAATATTTGTGAGGTCATCCTAGAAAGATTTCATGTAAAAAAAACAGTCTTGGAGAAGGTCTACTCTCCCCACCTGACTCCTGCCACTAGATCCAGCCAGACCAGGATCCTGTCTGTTTCTGACTCTGTTTCATCTTTCCAGTCTGCTGTGCAACAGAGCATGGACATCCTGAGAAGGAGAAAGCTAAGGATGGGGAACCACAGTAGCGAAGGTATATTTCTGTTCTGATTTCAAAAGTTTCAATCCATTGACTCCTGGAGACTTGCTTTGACGCTGAGGCAAGGTAGATCTTTTGGGGAGCGTGACAGAAAAGCTGTTCACATTTTGTTCAACATGGCAGATAGAACTAAGAAAAGAGAGACAGAGGTGAAGACACAGACAGAAACAGAGTCAAAGACAGGTTGCATTCCTCTAACACACATCCCAGTGAATATGTCCTCCAGCCAGGACATATTAGATGTTTCCAACACAATACAAATGTTTTCAAAATTGTGAAGCCATAGTGGAGTTACACATTGATATCAGAGATCTCACAATCTAGTTACTTACCAAATCCCTGCCTCTGAATATCACTGGAGACCAAACCTTTGACATGCAAGCATTTGAAGACATGTCAAATGGATTCCACACATAGTAAAGGTCACTTGCATTGAGCAGAGCACCCTAAATCCCTAAACACATGAATGAGTAACCCATCTGACCTCCCCTACCTCATTTAAAAAAAACAAAACAAAATGGGGTCTCACATGTCACAGCCTGACCTTGTACTTTCTATGTAGATAAATATAAATTTGGGCATCTGATTCTTTGCCTCCATCTCCTGAGTGCTAAGATTAGAGTAGTGCATCACAGTGTCTGTTTTGTGTGGTGCTAGAGATGGAATCCAGAGTTTTGTGCTTACTGGGTCAGAACTCTACAAACTGAGCTATATCCCCCAGAATCCCTGTGTTTACCCCACAACAAGAACCCTTTTCTTTATGAAAGACTTATAACCCCTTCGTGATCTTAGAGCATAAGCCATTGGTGTTCTATTCAGGAAACTTGCCTCTGTGCCAAAGTGTTCGTCGAGGCTCTTCCCCACTTTCTCCTCTATAAGTTTCAGTGTATCTGGTTTTATGTGGAGGTCCTGATCCACTTGGAATTGAGCTTTGTACAGGGAGATAAGAATGGGTCAATTTGCATTCTTCGACATGCTGACCTCCAGTTGAACCACCACCATTTGTTGAAAATGCTGTCGTTTTTGCACTGGGTGGTTTTAGCTTCTTTGTAAAAAAGCAAACTGCCATAGGTGTGTGGTTTCATTTCTGGGTCTTCAATTCTATTCCATTGATCTTCCTGCCTGTCTCTGTACCAATACCATACAGTTTTTATCATTATTGCTCTGTAGTACAGCTTGATGTCTGGGATGCTGCTTCCCCTAGAAGTTCATGTATTGTTGAGAATAGTCATCATGAACTAGGTTGGTCTTAAGCACCAACAAAAACAATGGAAAGCACAAATGAACTTGGAAGGTGAACAATGCTCTAGTCAATGGTAACTTGGACAAGGGAAAAAAATGAAAAGATTAAAGACTTTAGAATTTAATGAAAAGGAAGACGCATGATACCAAAACTTATGGGACACAATTAAAACAGTGGTAAGAGGAAAGCTCTTAGCTCTAAGTGCCTCCAAAATGAAACTGAAGAGAGCATATACTAACAGATTGACAACACACCTGAAAGCCCTAGAATAAAAAGAAACAAATACACCCAAGAGGAGTAGATAGCAGGAAATAATCAAATTCAGAGCTGAAACCCACCAGATAGTAACAAAAAGAATTATACAAAGAATCAACAAAATGAGGAGCTGCTTCTTTGAGAAAATCAACAAGATAGATAGCCAGACTAATCAGAAGGAACATAGACAGTATCCAAATTAATACAATCAGAAATGAAAAGGGAGACATAACAACAGAAACCGAGGAAATTCAAAGAATCATCATATTGTACTACAAAAGCTGATAATCAACAAAATTGGAAAATCTGGATGAAATGGACAATTTTCTAGACAGATACCTATTGCCAAAGTTAAATCAGGATCACATAAACAATCCTACCAGTCCCACAATCCCTAAAGAAATATAAGTTGTCATTAATAGTCTCCCGACAACAACAACAATAAAACCCAGGACCAGATGGGTGTAGTGGAGAATTCCATCAGACCTTCAAAGAAGACCTAATACCAATACTATTCATTCAAATTGTTCCTCAAAATAGAAACAGTATAAAACCACAATTACGCTTATACCTAAACAACAAAAAAGGAGAGCTTCAGGCCAATTTCCCTTATGAACATTGATGCAAAAATACTCAATAAAATTCTCACAAACCGAATCCAAAAACACATCAAAATGATCATTAACCACTATCATGTAAGCTTCATCCCAGGAATGTAGTGATGGTTCTATATAAGGAAATCCATCAACATAAACCACTACATAAACAAACTCAAAGGAAAAAAAAAACATGATCATTTCATTAGATTCTGAAAAGAATTTGACAAAATTCAGCATCCCTTCATGTTAAAAGTGTTGGAAAGATAAGGAATTCAAGTCCTTTATCCAAACATAGTAAACGCAATATACAGCAAACCAGTAGACAACATTAAACTAAATGGAGAGAATCTTGAAGCAATCTCACTAAAATCAGGGACTAGAAAAGGCTGCCTACTTCTCCCTATCTATTCAATATAATACTTGAAGTTCTAGCTAGAGCAATTAGACAATAAATGGAGGTCAAAAGGATACAAATTGGAAAGGAAGAAATCAAAAGTATCACTATTTGCAGATGATAAGAGAGTATACTTAAGTGATTCCAAAAATAACACCATGAACTCCTAAACCTGATAAACAATTTCTGCAAAGTGGCTGGGTATAAAATTAACTCAAACAAATCAGTTGCCTTCCCCTTCTCAAGGGATAAATAGGCTGAGAAAGAAATTAGGGAAATGATACACTTCACAATAATCACAAATAATAAAAAAAATTACCTTGGTGTGACTCTATCCAAGCAAGTGAAAGATCTATATGACAAGAACTTCAAGTCTCTGAAGAAAGAAATTGAAGATGGTCTCAGAAGATGGAAAGATCCCCCATGCTCATGGATTGGCAGGATTAATATAGTAAAAATGGCCACCTTGATGGGAGCAATCTACAAATTCGGTTCAATCCCCATCTAAATTCAAAATCAATTTGTCATAGAGTTAGAAAGAGCAATTTGAAAATTCATTTGGAATAAAAAAAAAATCCAGGATAGCAAAAACTATTCTCAACAATGTGATGGTATCTTTACTTTGGCTCCCTCTCTGAGGTAGATAGATTGCTTGTTCATATCATATGAAACACAGAACAAAAGCCCAACTTGGTCAGTCATTCCTGCTCCAAGGGGCTGCATTTTCCCAATTTCCCTGGCAGTTGGTAGAGCAGGTATATAACCTTTTCCATCCAGCCCCTGCACAGCTTTCAGGTTCACCCCACTTAAATCCTGCTATCCTCTTCTCATGCTGAAATAGGAAACAAGTTGTACTGCACAGTGGAGATTTTGCTTTGCCTTTCCTTTACTTAGTTCATTCTCTTAACAGCATGTTTTCTCAAAATGTATTTTTCATTGCCCTAAGGAAAAATAATGCACCTTACTTGTACAAATAAATAAAAGTTACGTTAGCCCAATGATCAAGTAAATTTGGAAAATCCCGTTAATATTGATGACCTCTAGTGTCCTTTCAAAAGTATACTTTAAATAAATGTTTTATTGTATCATTTGTTAGTGTATTTTGTGTTGCTTAAAATGACAATATCACCAATAAAAATTCCCTCTGGAGATTCCTCTGCCCTTAAAGCCATTGCCACATAGGTATACTCAATTCCCAGTAGCCAGGTAGAGTGTGACTGGTATGGTGGTGTATACTGGTGATTTCAGTGTCAGCAAGGTGGAGATGGTTGGATTCACACGGTCAGCTTGGACAATCAGCCTAGCTCAATGATTCTGGCCAATGAAAGCCTTGTCTCAGAAAACATGGTGCATGTCTCCTGAGGAACAGCCCCAGAATTGGCCTCTAGCCTCCCCATGAATGCACATCTACATGAACATATGCAGGAACAAACACACAGAAGAATTCCCTCTGAACAACTGCATCTTTAAAACAGGGGCATCCACTTAAAAGAACCCTTTAGACATATTAATCACGAATTAATGCCAATCAGTCTATCTGCTTGCCTCTTTATTTTATAAATGTGGGCTTGGTCATCAAGAACCCATAAGAGAGAAACAAGAATAAAAGTGAACTCAGACTTTTCTCCAACCCCTCCATCTGGTACCTCACTCTCAGTCCAGCGGTTACTGTTAAGTGAAACTTAGACATTCTGAACTTGTGGGCTAATATCCGCTTATCAGTCTGAAGGAGCGGAGGGAATTGGCAGCCCCATGGAGGGAGCAAGAGCGTCAATGGGCCTGACCCTCCCCCTGGTCGTCCTCTAGTTCAGACCACTAACCAAAGAATACAGATCTATTGAACCATGATTTGGACTACATATGAGGCAGAAGAATCACCTTGATGGCCACCAGGGAGAAAGGAGAGGACTTTGGGCCTGAGGGTGCTAGTGGCCCCAGTAAAAGGGAATGTCAAGGTGGGACTATGGGAATGGGTGGGTGGGTAGATGGGAGGAGGAATTCCCTCACAGAGGCGGGGAGGGGGAGGGGACACGGGGTTTCCAAAGAAAAGGGGAATCATCGGAAATGTAAATAAAGTATCAGAAAAAAAAAAAAAGTGAACTCAGATTTTTCCTATTGTTACATAAGAGCTATGCACCTGAAGTTCAATAAACTCGCTGAAATAGTGTTTTGTTTTATTTTGTTTTCATCTATCCACTAAAAATTGGTGAAGAAGCCCATGTTTGTGCATGCTTTATCACTTAACGTTCCTGCGCTAGACTTGATTCCTATTGTAGTGAAACTATGAAGTGACTAATCTTCACATTTGCTGCTTAATGGAAGGTATATATGACACTAAAGGATCAGCTCTCACATGGGGATAAAGTAGCTGCCAAGGCACGACTAAGATGTCTAAAGTGCGAGTTGTTACAAGTCCAGCCTCTGATTGTTTTATAGTCATTGTTTGATGTTACCTCTTCCTACCAAATGCAAACAACATTTTGCCTGTCACCATGAGCTCATTAGAACTAGATAATATTGACACTATACTTTCCTTTAAAAAATTTTTTTAACCTACGTGAAGTATTTACTTATAATAATTTTAAAAAACAGTCAATGGAGAAACCTATCTTGTTTATGCTCATGATGCACAGAGTGGATTGAGTCAGGTGCTGGACCCTAGCAGCCCCAAAAGTTTATGGAAGGCATATTGAGCCTCTTAAATAAGTAAGGAACATCAAAAAGCAGAAAAAGGAGGTTTACTCAATCTGGAATCACAGGGAAGGGAAGCAATTCAAGGGTCTGGTGATTTCCTAATCAGACTAGTAAGAACTATTTATAACTAATCAGTTTTGGTCCAGGTGTGACTCTGCCTATCACTGACCCCTCATTATTTCAGCCCCAGTCTCCCTGCAAGTTAGTGTAACAAGTTGTCAGAACTATTCAAATTCTCCTCTTGGGAAACAACTATCCTCTCTGGCAAGCACTAGGGCCTCAGATTTTGAATTCCCTAAGCTAGATACCTGGAGAAATATCAATTTCTTCTGGCTCCCATTTCTTCCTAGATGTCCCTCATCAGAGGAATGGATACAGAAAATGTGGTACATTTACACAATGGAGTACTACTGAGCTACTAAAAGCAATGATTTAATGAAATTTGAAGGCAAATGGATGGAACTTGAAAATATTATCCTGAGCGAGGTAACTCAGTCACAAAAGAATGAACATGGTACGTACTCACTGATAAGTGGATATTAGCTGAAACGTTTGGAATACCCAAGTTTCACTTTACATTAACTGCTGGACTGAGAGTGAAGTCCCAGATGGAGGAGTTGGAGAAGGTACTGAAGGAGGTGAGGGAGTCTGCAGCCCCATGGAGGAAGCAACAGTGTCAACTGGCCTGACCTCCCGCCCCCCCAGTCCTCATGGAGGCTGGACCACCAACGAAAGAATACACACGGAGGGACCCATGGTTTGGACCACATATGTGGCAGAGGAGGGCCTTCTTGGCCATCAGGAGGAGAAGAAGCCCCAGTAAAGGGGAATGTCATGGTGGGAATTTGGGAGTGGGTGGGCAGGTGGTTGGGAGGTGGAATTCCCTCAAAGAGGTGGGGGAGGGGGAGGAGATAGGGGGGTTCCAAAGAGGAGACCTAGAAAGGGGGAAATATTGGAAATGTAAATAAAGTATCAAAAATAAATAAATAAAAACAAACAAACAAAAAGAAATAATTGTAATGATTGTTTTAGGGGAGAAAGCTCAAAATCAAATTTGATTTATGTACATGTGATATTTGAAGCCATGAAACCTATAATTAAAGTTGGGTTTGGGCAGAAAAAGAAAAAAAACTGTGGTAGCTAAAGTAATGAGTGGAAATCTCTCCCTTTAGAAACCCTTTACTCTTCCCAGGACTGTTACAGAATGCGATCTCAAAAAATCATTTGGAATCCATAAGAAAGAGAAAAATGCAGGACTGTCCATGATATCCAGAGGCTAAGGAGCATTCCCAAGATTCTATTGCACCCTTGAAGTGGCATCAGGTCAATTTGCTTTGCATAAAGTCCCACCTGCCTCTATCCATCCTTCTGTTCAGGAGCTGAGTTCCACTAGTGCCCTGTATAGCCAATAAAGTGCACAGGAAAAAAGTCAGCTGGAGACATCTGTTCTAGCCTCAGGATATCCCTAATATCATCCCTACCAGGAGGATGATAAACTAGTAGTCACAGGCACTGGGAGGGCCAGACCAATATGCCTCAAGAGCAAAAGACTCACTCTGCCTCCAATATTTCAGCTCCCTACCCACCCCATCCTGATCTGACAAACACAGGATTCAGATGTGTTTTCCTGTGATAAATACCTGGAAGACTTCTGAGCAGACAGCTCTCCAGTCCACAATACCTGCACCACCTCTCATAAGTAATAAGTACCACCTTACTGTGACTACTGTCCATGAAACTCTAGCTAACAGGCTTCCTGGTGGCTTGTGTATCTCACCTGGTGAAGAGAGTTTATATGTATATTGGCTCAGAAAATTCAAAGGGGTTCTGGTATTCATAATTACTGCTTCCCACACTAGGTAGTATGGGGAATCTGTGAGACTGACCACAAGTGTCTTCTGAAAACTTCTTCAGAGATCTATGAAAAGAGATCCAGAAATCTGCAATGTCATCCAGACCGAGTTTATCTAAGTTCCTATCTGTCTCTCTGTACATGCAGGTAATAGACCCTCTAACAAACCACAAATAATCCAGTTCAATGTCCCCACTGAGTAACATACCCTGGCCCGTTCATTTTTAAAATGTAAATGATGGAAGAACAGGTGTCAAGTACCTTCACAAGGGGATGAAGTATCCCTTGTCTACAGTTTGAAGACCCAGGAACCTAATGTAAGGAAGTCAGTCCCACTTCTTTCTATTGCTATGATAAATCACCATGACCAAAGCATCTAATGGAAGAAAGCATTTAATGTGGGACTTACTGTTTCAGAGGATCAGAGTCCATGGTAACAGAACAAAGAGATGGTAAAAGAAACAGCTAAGAGCTCATATCTTGATCTACAAGTTGCAGGCAAAGAATGCTAACTTGAAATGATATAATTCTTTTGAAATCTAAAAGCCCACTTCCACTGACATACCCCTTCCAATAAGGCCATATCTTCTAATCCTTCCCAAATAGCTCCACCAAATATGTATCAAATATGCAAAGATATGAGCATATAGAAACCATTCTCATTCAAATCTCCATATTCTGGTTTTTAGTCTAAGATAGATTCCTAAACAAGTAGGTTCTGACAGCAAAGAATGCATGCCTCAGCAGCAGAATAAATAAACTCAACGGCAAGAGTAAGAGTAGGTAGAACTGAATGCTTTATTCTTCTCATGTCTTTCTGTGTTGGTTGTCACCAGAAGATGTGGCCCAGATTTAGTGTGGGTCTTTTGAACTCAAAAAATTCAGTCCTGAAAATTCTTCACATATGTTTCCAGGTACTTTTTAAAAACTTGATTCCAGTTATAGCCACCTTGACAGTCAAGGTCATTCTTCATATACCCTGAGCAAAAGAAAAGGCAGCAGTGGTAATGTCTAAACCAGGGCATACAGCAGCTTGAGAAATATCATGTTTTCCTTAATGTCTGACCCTATTGCACAGGGTATTCCACAACATCCATTAATGTCTATGAATCCTGAAGTGAACACTTTACTGCTGCCACAGTGCACCCTCTACTCTGGCAAAAGTACTGACACTTCTATCTGTGTAATGCCTCTGGAAGGAATTAAGGTATTCTAAAGAGATGCTCTGCACTTTGCTTTATCTATGAGACTGTTGAGATAGTTGAAACAATTGTCCCTAAGGAACTGGAATTTCGCAAGACATGAACTACCTACCATCTATGGAGCAAGTCTCAAATCTAATCAGAAAATAGTTGGTACCTCCTATATTAGACTTCCATTATAACCCACTACTTGCACCAAACTGGTTTATCTCACACATCCTGTAACTATTTTCTTCCCCAGTGTTATGTTGTTCTAAGGCTTGGTGCCATTGAAAAAAAGAGAATATGTTATGGAGGCTGTCAATGAACTGAACATGGTGTGGTAGAAAGGAACCAGTTCCTCTATGAGTGCCCTCACCTTAACATGTAAATCTGAACAAGATTTATAGTTCTGGCCCCTAGCAGTCTGTCTTGTGCCATACTCAGGAGTCTACATGCAAATATCACTCATTTTCTGGAATTCCTTTTTCTTCTCACCCTGGTCATAACTTTGTGTCTGATTGAGGTCAAACTCACCTCCAAGGACAACTTAGAGATAGATTTCCATAACAATTGTAAATTCTATCAAGTTGACAATTATCAGAACACCTTATATTTGAGCACATAAATAATTCAAGAGATTTCTTTATAGATAAACACATGTGAAGCATGTTATGCCATCAGCAACCAGAAATGTAATAACTAATCTACCCTTATGGAGGTTCAAGATGAAGTAAGGGGAACTGTTATAGAGTTCTCCACCCCAACTCCTAGCAAATGTGCAGTAGGAAACACTCAATGGCTGCTCAATAAACCCTTTCATATTTTTGTGCCTGAACATTCTGACAGAGGAAGTATCTCTGAGGACTGTCTTTGATCCATCCAAAGCAGCTGCCATAGGAAACTAAAAGACCACAGACATCAATTCATAGCCATGGGCAGCCCTTGATTCACAAGCCGTAAAGGTTTCCTGCCTCCAACTAGAAATTGGTGCTTATTTGTACTCCCAGGATGTGGGCTGTAATCTAAAGACCTTAGTTCTAGAAATGGAAAACAGCCCATGATAAATAATCAGAGCAATCAAGAAACTGTGAGTAGAGGAGTTCAATAAGAAAGAGTTTGGGAGGCACGTCAGCCTTTGATGATCAAAGCTACATGGATGCTTGTTCCTAAAGGCAATAACCTTTTAAAATGTACTCACTTCACAAGTGCAGAAAGTTGTAAAACCAGAATCCAAACTGTTAGTGACTTCACACTTACACTTTGTTTACACAGTGTAAGCCTTTGTACATATACATAGATAGTGTCCCTGAGAATGGCTATTCTTTGCATTCAATTACACCTCTTTTAGCATCAAGACCTTTGAGGTTTCTTTGCCAGAACGGTTAAAAGCAAGACAGCATGGAGGTATGCCTTCCAACACACATTCACATCACAGACACCTAGGTCCAGACTCCTCTGAAGTGCTTCAGGCCAGACTCTGAATTTTTTAGACATGGCTTACTATCAGAGCACCCCTAGCAAGTTAGGCTTAACTACCCAGCCTCTGTGGGACAAATGGAGAAACAATTAGTAGTAAAAGCAGGAAAAAGGGGGTTATTCAATGCAGCCTCATAAGAAAGAAGAACAAAGAGATCTAGTGACTGCCTACCCATGACCCTACTCTGAGTCATGACAGGATTTTCCATTTTGAACAGGACAAGAGGTATGGATAAAGGATCCTGGTACAGGTGTGGTCCAAATGATCATTGACCCATCACTGTCATTGCTACAGCATTTCCTGCAAGATGGTCCATCAATTTATTAGAACTATACAAAGTTTCTTTTTGGAAGATGAGTAAACACACACACACACACACATACACACACACACACACACACACACACACACACAATTTAGTAGCACCAGGTTCTAGGTCTTTTTCTTCTCCCAGAATGAGACTTTGAGACTCAAGGAGAAATTTCAATTCCTTGGTATTAATTTTTCCACAGTCAAATACTCCAAGGAAGCATTACAAGCGTACCTTTAAAATATCATTATTCCTTCCTGGATGGTTATATACAAGTCAGAGAAGACCAGAAAGATCCATGGGTACAAAAGAATATCTTACCTCAATACCAGCAACTATGATTCAGGCTTCTGCCTTGTGGACACGGAGTCATATTCTGACTCTACTTAGAATACATAGTGGCCGGACTCAGCAGGTAGACTCCAAAGGTTTCTTTCTGTTTACAGAAAAGAAGAACTTCATTGGAACTCATCTCTTTCCCTTGGAAACTTAGTTAATAAAGTCTACTCAACTATACATTATCCTACCACACAACACACAGAGGCTATAGAAGAGAACTCAGTCCATGCTTCAGCCAAGCTAAAGTTAATTTTAACTGTATCTATTCATTACAAAATCAAGAGGAAATTCTAAACTTTGGCTGAGTTACTGAATTTTACTTTTCAAAAAATATAAAATGTTTTTGGCTTTGTATTTGCTTTTGTTTGATTTGTTTTGTTTTTTTTCTTGGATAGTTTTTCTCAACTACAGTAACAGGGAAACTTGGGGTCAAATTTGTAATGACTTCTCATGCTAGCTGAAAACCCAAGTTTAGTAGTTAATGTTCTCATTGTCATGAAAAAATGCTCCAGAAAAAGCAACTTGCAAAAGGAAGAATTTATTTTTGCTCACAATTTAAGGGTCAAGGCCATTATGACATTGAAGCCATGCTAGGAAGACTTGAAGCATCTGGTTACATTATACCAAAGTTAGGAATCAGAAATCAAGAATGCTAATGCTACTCTGTTTGCTTTCTGAGAGAATAGTGCTGCCTCCCATTGTGATTATTACTCTCTAGAAACCCCCTGACAGATTGTATCCAGAGGAGTATCTCCAAGGATATCCTAGATCCTCTCAAACTGACAGAATTAACTATCACACCAAGTATCATCCTTGTGTATCAGCTTCACTTCCCACTGTTTTGCTCATTTTAAGACCATAACCTCAATTTCTTCACCTATCTTTTAAACTCTGTGAATCTGTGTATTTACAATATATACAATGAAAAGGAGGAAGAGGGGGAGAGGGGAGAGGAATGGATGAGTGAAGAGATGGTGGAGGATGGAAGAAGGTAAAGAGAGAGGGGAGAACAGAAAGCACAAAATGAGAAGCTTCATGAAGAGAAATCTGAAACCTACGCTACTTAGCAGGCATTCCATTCAGTAGCTGTGTAATCTCCACCTTCCCTCATCTCAGAAATAGTGTTACATATGTTGAACAATGTAAGAGTCACTTCCTGTGATGATGTATAAACATGAGTGATTCTTATTTAAAATGAAGCCGTACAATTCAGAGAAGTTGGATAAAAATTAGGGACTTTCACAGAGAGTATTCACAAGTGATCAGGTGGTAAAGAAAATGAAATTCTGTGAATATGAAAAGTACTTGCCTACTGACTGGATAATAATTAGCCTACCTTCAGAGCAGGGACTGCAGAATAGAGCCAAATGCTCTCCAGAATAATTTAATGATATCTTTACTAAGAGCATTCTTGGATGCCTCTTTCTTGGAATTTAGGACAGTTCATAAATAGTAGTTAATGGCCCATTCTAAGGAGAATCTCTACATACCTAATGTCTGTAGATAATATCTAAAATAGTGTCTATTCCTAGTTATATACAAGGGGCTCTTTGACCAGGAACTTGCTATATAGCTAAAAAATATAGGGAAATTACTTATTTATTTATCATTTGTTTATTTTATTTATTTATTCATTTTTGCTATTTCTGCAAACCTATTGCATGGTGAGGACTGCATCAACTTCTCTTATCACATAACTAAACGCTTGCTTTCAAAGCAGTTCTCAATGTCAAAAACATCTAATATAAAAGGAACCTATAAAATAATACACCATGGATAGTACTTTTCTTGGTAATATGATGAAGTACCTGAAAAAGGTAACGTAATGAAAGAGGTGCTTATTTTGGCTCACATTTTGAGAACAGAGTTGATCACAGCAAGGAAGGTATGGGGCAGGAGTAAGAGGCAGCTAGTCAAACTTCATCTCCACTTAGGAACAAACATGAGAATTGCTGCTGATCACTTTCTTTTATGCAGTATAGAACAAAGTCCATGGGATGGTGCTACCTGCAACTAAGTAGTTCTTCTTACCTAGCCTAGAAACTCCCTCACAGACAATCCCAAAGATTTGTTTCCATGGTGATTTCTAGATCCTGTCTAGTTGTCCATCAAGATTAACCCACAAAGACAGCAATCTTGCTGGATCTCCTAGGAAGACAAGCATTCTGCACAGCTCACATCCTTTGATTGCAGTGATATCCATAATAGGAAACAAGATGTACTCACCTGGGATGGTATTCAGAGGATAAGTCCTGTTTTCAAGAAGTGTATAATCTACATAGAGAGAGGAAGCATTACTCCCCATTCCTTTTGCTTTGGGGATAACCGAAGCAAAAAATATCTCAGGACTTTGCTAGTGACAAAATCAGATATAGGATCCAGGATTGAGCTTATGTAACCTGTGGGCAAAGCTCCTAGTGCCATTCTCACATAATTGGAATATCACTGTTTATAAGTTTCAGTTAGCCAGCCACTTCTAGTCTACTACTCTATGTGCCTGGAGGCTATTTTTTCTACAAATAAATGTGGAGTAATGAAGGTCATATATAGGCTACATACACTGTTTCTCAGTTGTTACACACTGTATAGGTGTGTCAAGGGATCATATCCTGCCTCATTCATATAATTTTGAATGATTCTGTAACAAAAACAAAATATTTAAGATCCCTGGCCCTAGCTGAGCTCTGCCTTCCCCGTATGAAAGCGTGCAAATGCAAAGCAGTGTGGGTGCTAAAGAAACAGAATCAGGCATATTGTGATTGTCTCGAAAGATTCAGTAGCTCCGGGTCTGAAAACAATTGGGCTACCAAGCTCTACGATTGAGATTTGGATTGCTGAAGAAGAGAATAACACAGAGAGGTAGGAAAATACCCAGCATTTTTGTGGAGTCACATAGGTGTATAAGCTCTGAAAGCAGATCTTGTGGAGATGAAAATTGCTAGAGTGCTTAACAGTCAATGACCTCCTCCACTTTGGCCTGAGACACTACAGTATGTACCACTTTAGTGATTCTTGAGAAGATCAAACAACTCTGAGATAAAGCATTTCAAGCCAGAAGTCAGATGATAAATTGAATCCTAGCAAGCAAGAGGTGTTTTCTGAAATAAGCTTACTCAGTTTGATGTATCATAGCTGGATGTTGCTCTGTTGAGGGAACTGTCCAGATTCTGAGCATGTTTCCTTCCTTCCAGACAACACAGCTGCATCCAGTTATGTCCCAGGCAAGGATAAGATTTGTGAAGAAAGGATTGATCACCATGACCATGGTTATGCAAACCAAAGTCCCACCCTTAATGAGGCAGAATATCATTTGAACCATAAGTTCAGGGATCTTCCTGAATAATAACAGAGAATGGTAAGGCTCAATGGAGGGAAGCTAGAGCTCCAAAACAGAAAGACAGCTGTGTGATAATACAAAATAAGAATGCAGCAGTAGAATTCTTGAGGCCAGATAAGAAGTAGTTACCACTCAAGATAAATATGCAGATACTTAGCCTTGTGAGACTAAATGCAATGTGTCTCCCTCTCTTCCTCTCTACCTTCTACCTCTAAGGTCCTTGAAGTCTGGAAATGGGATGTAGTTCTTATGACAAGCACACAGCAGGCCCAAGCATGTTCAATGAACTCCTTTCATGGTGGACTCTAGGGCAAAAATGCACATGGATGAGCCATGTCTTCATGTGATTGGAGTATGACTCAGTCCTTGCTAATCACACCATAAGTCTTTGTATTGAACTTGGAAGGTGAAAGATATCAATCTAAGGTCTAATCTAATAAATATAGCTTTGAATTTCCTCACATTGAGCCATATGGACTTAGTCCAGAATGAAAGTGATATATCCTTTAATGAAGCATACCACAGAGACCAAGGGGGGAAGAGCCACTCAAACTCCAACATCAAGACTTGAGCACTCTTGGGTTCTGAAAGAATGGGAGACTGATGGATGGTCAGGGCAGTTGCACAGATTTTCACATTGGGCTTCTCCTATCCATAGAAAGGTTTGCTCATATATCCATATCCAACTATAGAGAAAGGAGATTTTTAGATTTGTTATTGAAAACCCACCTTGATGGTGAACA
>CM052711.1:72910838-72949145 GCA_028551405.1 Uromys caudimaculatus | reverse complement strand
AAACAGGTGGATGAGATTTGGCCTCTCACCACTACTCCATAAGTTCTTTATCTCCTTCCTTAGTGTCTTTCTGATAAGCTTGCTCATAGTGCAGCTGCCTCTGTTCTTTTAGATCTGTGAAGCTCCTAATATAATTTATATTGTATCCTTATATTTTTCATAGTTGACAAAGTATACTTTTGAATAGTTTTCAGTGTTCTTTCCCACAATCTTATGAGCCATCCTGAAGTTCTCAGCATTTACCATTTTGCTAATATGTTAGCAACACCCTTGCCTCCAAGTTTATGATTATCATGGAGTCATTAACATTGGCAAATAGCTGAGAACCTAGGTAAGGAGAATATTTCCCAAAGGAGGAATATGAAATAAAGTGTATATTTCTTTCTAAACAAACAAGCCATATGCCCACAGCAACAATAAAGACTTTTAGAGGCCCATGCCCTGCTGACTCTGTTCCAGGGATGAGAACCATATCATGGCATCCCATACATGGCCAAGCAAGAGGCAGCAAAACCACTAGGTGTGGTTTGTGCATTAGAAACCTCAAAGCCCACCACCAGTGATAGAATATATCCATTAAGGCTATAACCAGCAAGGATTTCTCCTCTAACAAGGCCATAGCTCCTAATTCCTATCAAGTAGTACTACTCCTTAATGACCAGGCATTCAAATCTATGAGCCTGTGGGAACAATTCCTGTTAAAAAGCACTAAAGCAATATGTTCTTTCTATCATGTAAATCCTGTTTCTAACAGAAAAGTTCATGCCAGAATTAAAATTGTTCTTCATAAATGCTAAGCTCATTAGCTAGAGAGATGGCTCAGCAGTTAATATCAGTTGAAGAGAATACACATTTGGTTCTAAGCACCCAAGTTAAAGCTACTCACAATCACCTTTAACTCTTCCTCCAGAGAATCCAATGCCCTCTTCTGGCCTCCACTGCCACAGCTACAGCCCAATGCCCTCTTCTGGCCTCCACTGCCACAGCTACAGACACACACAAACAAACACACACACACACACACACACACACACACACACACACACACACACACACATACACACACACACACACACACACACCCTCACACACAGGTGTACATAAATAATAATAAGTAAAAGACTGAGATTTCTTTTAAAATATAGAAATTTTACTTCCCTAAAGGACAACAAATCTTTTTAGAAATGGAGTAAGAATGAACAGCAGAAAAAGCCAGTTAACAGACAAGATTATAAGACTGGGAATATGGTTGAGTTTGTAAAGTATGAAAGAATAAGTGCCTGACATTCAATTGTCAGAACAAATATGATAATGTCTGGCATAGCTGCATTTGCTTGTTATCTCGGATCTGGAGAGAAAAGAACAGGAAGATCCCTGGGGTTTGCTGACCAGTGTAGCCTAATAGGTTAGTTCCAAACAATGAGTAGCACTTTCTAAAATGAAGTGAGTGACTTTCCTAATACTGTCACAAAGTATTTCTCTTGCTTATTAATACTCATACAAACACAAACATGTACATTAACATTCATTTAGAAAAGACAAGACTTGGTTTTCTGATTGCCAAAGACAAAGTAGGAGAATTATTAAGGATCTGGTCAATGCATGTTCATTGTGACTGATATTCACAGGCATACTAGAGTTACTAGAGTTAGACCCCAAGACATGTATGTTGGGCTATCTTCTAGAAAATTCTACCTAAAGATCTGTACAAGGCATGACTTTTCATATGCAGCATGTCATGAACCAGTGGAGAATGAGAAATATAGAACATGAAGGAGGATAATGTCTAGTTTGTTCTCATTCCACATCAGAGTCCTCCAAGTCACTGTATGTTTGTGTTGGTGTGTATGTGACTATGCATTGTATGTATCTGTATATATTTGTGTTCATGTGTTTGTGTGTATGCATATGTATTCATAGGGGTGTATTTATATGTACATGTGTCCATATTTTTGTACTTGGGTGAGGAGTACACATGCATGTGGAAAACAAAGATCAATGCCAGGTCTTCCTCTATCTCTTTTGCTTTGCTTTTAATAAACTCTCACTAAACTTGGAATCAACTATGCTCTTTAAAAGAAGTCTAGGTAGCCTCAAAGCAATCTATGCCTAGAATACTAATGGATCTGAATCTCATCAATTTGAAAAACTCCCTGGTGATTCTGATGCAGTCAGTGTTTGGGTCCCACTGAGACTTAACAGAAAAAGTTCCACACATTTCAGATAACATCATGGAAGTTGCTGCATCTTTTGGCTAGGCCTGCCTGCTTACTGTAGCTGTCCACAAGGCTCAGACTCTTGGGTGGCAGCAAGCCAGCCAGAATGTAATTTTAAAATCTTAAAACAGTAGATAACATTCCTATTGCAGAAAAGCAGACATAATTGGCTTCAAACGAATTTGAAACCTTAAGAGGAGGATATCTAAACACTGAAAAACTTCCACATATTTTTCTTTTGCTGTTTAAATTCTGCTTGTTACTGTAGTTTTCTTTTTTCAAATGTAGTCATTCCTATGAAGACAGAAACAGCACCCCTTACTCTGAGACAATCAACAAAGCTGCTTAGACACAAATAACTGACTTAGACTTTCTCTTGTCCAGATATCCGAAGCTACTTGTGTCCAATTGGTGCTTCCAAGGAATTCTCTTGGGCATGTACAGTGGCCCAGGTCATTCTGATATCAGGAGTACAAATAGACAAATAAATACCAAAATTCCCCTGCAGGTCTGGAGAGTGCTCAGTCAGTAAATTGCTTGCAACCGGAGGAGAGGAACCTGAGATCAAACCCTAGAAATCACATAAAAAATGCCAAGCATGGTGATGGTGATGCTTCTAATCACATTACTGTTGAGGCAGAGACAGGTGGATCACTGAGGATCACTGACTAGACAGCCTAGCCTATAGCTAGCTCATAAAGGTCCAGCCCAGTGAGAGACCCAGTACCCCAAAACAATGTGGATGGCACATAAAGAATGATACCTGAGGTTGAGGTTGACCTCTGGCACACATACCTATCTATACACACACACACACACACACACACACACACACACACATATATACACACACACACACACACACACAAGCATATACAGAAACTTTACTTTGGATACATAGAAACAACCAAAAGTCATCATAAAATTTGGAAAGACAAATCTTGAGGAGAGATAAATTATTACAATTTATGCTAATTAGTTTCAAATGCTTCTCAACCTTGCAAATAATGTGGATGGTGATGATGGTAGTGAGACATTTTCAAAGGAAATCATCTATATTGCCATTCTATTGTGAAGGAAAACTGCCAAACTGCTCATTGTCAACTGGCTCATTCTTATCTGTCACCAGCCTGACATGTTCTGCATGACCATTCTTCCTGTCTTCCCTTTCCTTTTTGAAGGCCCTTCTTCTCCATTAAGCCCAAATTCTTTTGACACATTACAAGACCTGGATTGAATCCAATATTTGTCTTCCAGTCAGATCTCTGTGGTCCATCCATAACTTCCTGCTGAATTTTCTAAGCAGCCTTAATGCTTTTATCTGCTTGTTTGTAGCTCTGTATCAACTCTTGTTCTACGTGCCTGAGTCCTGATGCACTAATCTCATGTCCCTGACGAGCACTGTAGGCTTCCTGGGGATACATTAGACAGGTCTCATTTGTGTCTCTCACAGCATGGAACAAATTGCAGAGCACGGAGTCAATGCACATTGAATGAAGCAGAGGGAATATGTAGTAGAGTTCTTTGAAAGCCATTCTACTCATCTGTGAAATTAGTATATAAACACTTCCCCAGAGAGAGACAAGAAGGAGCCCTGGTACTGTTAAGTAGCAGGTTCTACAGAGGGAAAGCAAGGGTGTTCTATGCATTAGAGACCTTACAGAGAAGCAGTGGAGACCATCCCCAGAGGTCCCCCAAGGCTTGATAAAGACTTTTATTTTCTGCAGTCCTTATCCAGGCATGACACTGTCAAAAGCCCAGCTCCAGATAGACTTCTGGCAGCCTTCAAAGGCCATAGTGATAGTGAAGTGAGATCCCAGAGGGGCAAAAGCACCTAATTCTTAGTGCTGGTGATTAGTGTTGTTCATTTGGCAGAATCTTGGGGTTTTTTTGGAAAATGGGTCTCTGCAGACAATGCCTGGGCATCAGGACCTTGTGTTGTTTGCCCTCCTGTGTCAATAGTCCCTGACTGTGACCCTTGACAGGTGAGTGGAGAAAAACCTGTTCAGTAGTACTGTCTGTGTTCCAAGTCAGGGATACAAAGTGAGTAGCTGCTATAAACTTTGATTGTTTTGACTCCCCCCAACATGATGGGATATACTTTGAACTGTGAGCAAAAATAAACCCTGCCTGCCTTAGGTTGTGTTTGTCAGGATATTTTTATCACAGTTATGAGGAAAGAAACTCAGATATCACCACAATGAAGGACGTTGCGGATGCCGAGTGGCTGACAGCCTTGGGAAGAAATAATAGCCTAGATTGAGAGACTGCAATAGGGGAGGGTATAGATACCCATCAAAGATGACATCCATACAAAATGTGAGAAAGATTAAAAGGATGAATGTGATCACACAGCTCAAGGTAAGAGGAAATATTAAGGGAATGACATTCAAAATATAGGAGCTTGATTTTCAATCATTAGTACTTAAGTTCCCCAGCACCCACATAAAATGAAGGGTTTAATAGGAAGCATCTGCAACCCCATAACTGGAGAAGTAGACATAGGATATACCAGTGGCTTACTGTCTAGCAAAATTTGTGAATTCCAAGATTGATGAACTGTCTCAGAAAATAAGGTGAAAAGTCCTAGGCACGTTGTCCAGCATTAACTCTGGCCCACATACATACAAACACAAACAAGTGCATAAGACACTCTCTCACCTATGTATATCCACCACATACACTCACATATACTCAAACACTCTCAGACACACACATTCACACACACACACACACACACACACACACACACACACACACACACACAGAGGAACACTCACAAAAATGTTGAGTCTTCTCTGAAGGAATCAAGACCACTGTCTCATTGATGCAAAGGCATCATGCAGAAGGGTATCTGTGCCAATATTCAGGGGAGAATGCCCTCAGCAGGAAGACTAAAACTGAGGCTAAGCTGGGACAGGACAAAAATAAATGGATGATCAATAAGGCAGAAGAGCTGGCTATTTAAAGAGGAAGGTACAAATTGCATCAGCAGGAATCCTTTGTAGGGTTGTTATTATATTTCTCACAAGAAGTTCCTTAATTAGCCACTCAGGATAGAGGCCATAGGCTGTAGCAAATTGCCAAAAGTTGATTCTGGGAAAGTTAATTCTCCAAAGCAGAAATTGTTGAATGTTTAATTCACTGAATAACAAATTCACCCAAGTTCCCAGGGGAATCCTATAAGACTAGCCATTAGCTTTTTTACCACAAATAATTCATAGCACCCTACCAAAACTAATCATCTAGAGTGGCCTTGTCTCAACACTTTTGCATGAGAACAGTTTGCCACATTAACAGGCTTTGTGTGATGTATGTGTCCTGGGGATTTCTGTCTTCTGGCAAATAGCTATTTTCTTTCTCTCCCCTGCCTATTCTCCACTATTTGAAAGAAGGAGGTATTATGAGAAATGTTAATCAGGGACTAGTGACTCATGCCTGTAATCCTATCACTTAGGAGGATAATGCAGGAAATTGCCTCTAGTTCAAACTCAGTTCCACAACCTTGGTTACAGGATGAGACCATGTCTACAAAGTTAAATGCACAAGAAGAGTAAAAGAAACAGAATAAGCAGGACAGAGAAGATGTAGAGGAAAGAGTAGAGAGAAGTGGTGGGGCAAAAAGAAGTGGGCAAGGGGAGGTTGGGGACGAAGAGGTGGAGAAAAATAACTTAGAAGAAAGAAGTACATCAATGACTACTTTTCTTTTTGTATGTGATGCAAGCAACTGTGTGAATGTTAGGGTAAACTTGTGAGAATCAGTTTTCTCATGTCCATGGGAGTCTCAGGTTAGTCCCAAAATCATGTTGTCTGTCACCTTCATTGTATGAGCACTTTCAGTGGTCCATCAACTAATATTTTTATAGCAAGTCACTCTTATAAGAACTTGCTCTAATAGAAGAGAAAGTCAGGAATATTCTTAACCTTGTTGGCACATTAAAAAGGATTATTAGCACAGGAACTAATGTCACTAATAAATGTGAAATAGAAAAGTGTCTGCATGGGAAAGGACACTGTCAATAGAACAAAATGTCAGCCTACAAAATAGGAAAAAAGCATCAAATGCACATAGGATATACGACTCAAATCTGAAATATTTAATGAAGTCAAAACATTGGACATCAAAACATCAAACCACCCAATTAAAAATAGGGTATAGAGCTAAAAAGAGAGTTATCAGTATATGAAATTATAGCCTTGTCTGCACCCCAGGAGGACTGCTTTAACCAGAGAAACAGGAGAGAACACTATCCTGATACCCATGCCAGCTGGGAGCCTACAGACCCTCTCCAGACTTGTCAGAACCCCATCATCCTCCAGTCAGCCTCTAGATCTGAACCCTGCTAGCTGAACATGCCTACTCCCTCACCTCACAGATTTGCCTCTCTCCCAGGAGGACTGCTCTAAACTAAGACCCAGCTCCACCTGCCTTTGGGGAGGCATGCTCCAATCTGGGAGACTCATGCCTATTAACAAGAGAGACAAACAAGTGGCAAAAGTCAAGCACAAGGACATAATCAATAAAAGCCAATTCAATTTGTCAAGATTAGAACACATCTCTCCTACTACAGCATACCATGGATATTCTAACACACCTGAATAGCAAGATTCTAAACTTAAATCTCATCTCATGGAGATGGCAGAGGCTTTAAATAGGACACAAATAATTCCATTAGAAAAGAAAGGAAAAAAAAAAAAAAACAGTCTAACAGGCAGAAGTCCTTAATGAGGAAACACATAATTCTCTAAAGAAATTACAGGGAAATATGAAAAAAACACATGAAGGAAATGAACAAAATGGGCTAAGACCTAAAATGGAAATGTAAGCAATAATGACATCAGAAATTGAAGCAACCCCAGAAATAGAAAACCTAGAAAATAGAACAGAAACTATAGACACGAGTATCACCAGCAAAATATAAGAGATGGAAGAGAGATTTTCAGATATAAAATAATTACCAAAAAAGATATTGATTCATTCTATTAAAAATGTCATGTATAAAAAGTTTATAACCCAAAACATTGCAGAAATTATGGACACTATGAATAGGCCAAACCTAAGAATAATAAAAATAGAAGAAGTTGAAAGTTCACATTTCAAAGGACCAGAAAACTTCTTCAACAAAATCATAGAAGAAAACTTTCCTAACCTAAAGAAAACGATTGACAGAAATATACAAGAAGACTACAGATCATGAAATACATTGAACTGGAAAAGAAAATCCTCCCACCACATAATAGTCAAAACACTAAATGTACATAATGAAGAAAGAATATTTCAAGCTGTAATTGAAAATGGCCAAATAACATAAAGGCAGAGCTATGAGATTTACACCTGACTTCTCAATGCAGACACTAAAAGCCATGAGTCATGGACATGTACCTTCCAGTCCCTATAAGACCACAGAAAACAGCCTGAACCACTGTACCCAGCAAAACTATCAATTATCATAGATTCAGAAACCAAGATGTAGAACCCATGACAAAATCAAATTTAAACAATATTTTTCTACTACTCCAGCCATACATAAGGTAGTAGAAGAAAAAATCAAGCAAAAGGAGGGTAACTACTCTCAGGAAAATATAAGAAATTAATCATCTCACAATAAACCCAAAACCAAAAGAAGAGAATCTCAATCTCTCTCTCTCTCTCTCTCTCTCTCTCTCTCTCTCTCTCTCTCTCTCTCTCTCTCTCTCTCTCTCACACACACACACACACACACACACACACACACACACACATACACATACACACAAACACACACCATAGTACCACCTCCAGCAACAAAATAAAAGGAACTAACTATCATTGATCATTAATAACTCTCAACATCTGTAGGTTCAATTCACCTACCAAAAAAAAAAAAAAATAGAGGCAAACAGAATTGATATGTAAACAGGATCCATGATTCTGCTGCATACAGGCAGCATACATCAGCAACAAAAATAGACACTGCTTTAAAGTGAATGGCTGGTAAAAAGAAGTTTCTGAATCAAAAGGTAGCAAGAAACAACTTGGAATAGTCATTCTAATATCAATAAAATAGACTTCCAACCAAAAATAATCAAGAGAGATGCTGAAAAACACTTAATACACATGAAATGAAAAAAAAAATCAACCAAGCTGAAGTCTCAATTCTGTACATCTATGACCAAATTGCAAGGGTACACACATTCATAAAATAAACTTTACTGATGCTTAAAGCACATACTGAACCCCATAAAATAATAGTTGAATATTTCAGAACCCCATACTCACCAATGGACAGGTCATTGAAACAGAAACTCAACAGAGCCACAGTGAAACTAATAGAAATTATGAATTAAATGGATTTAGCATATATCTACAGAAAAATTTACCCCAAAACAAACAAACAGAAAAATACCCTTTTCTCAGCAGATCTCAGAACTATTTCAAACATTGACCATATAATTGGACACAAAACAAGCCTGAACATATACAAGAAGATTGAAATAACCCTTTTGCTTTATCAGATCATGATGGACTAAGGCTGGACTTCAATAACAATAGAAATAATAGAAAGTCCATATACTCATTGGAAACTGAATAAATCCGTCCCTGAGACGATTTCCAAATTAACAAAATCAGAAAGGAAAAGGGGGACATAACAACAGAAACTGAGGCAATTCAAAAGATTGTAAGATCCTACTACAAAAGCCTATACTCAAACTAGAGAATCTCAAAAAACATGAATGATTTTATATCCAGATATCATATATTAACATTAAATCAAGATCAGGTAAACTATTTAAATAATTGTATATACCACTATAGAAAAACAAGCAGTCACCAAAATACTCCCAGCCAAAAAAAAAAAAAAAAAAAGAAAGGCCAGGGCCAGCTAGATTACTGCAGAATTCTACCAGACCATCAAAGACAAGCTGATTCCAATATTCCTCAAACTATTCCAGAAAATAGAAACAGAAGGATCACTACCTAATTCATTCTATGAAGCCACAGTCACTCTGATAACTAAACCACACAAAAGCCCCACAATGAAAGAGAATTTCAGACCAGTTTCACTTATGAATACCAAAGCAAAATTATTTAACAAGATTTTCATAAAATGAACTTAAGAACACATCAAAACTGTCATTCATAATGATGAAGTAGGGTTCATCACAGTAATGTAGGGATGATTCAATATACAAAAATTCATTAAAATAACCCATAACATAAACAAACTCAAAAATCACATAATCATCTCATTAGACACTGAAAATGCCTATGAGAAAATCCAATATACCTTCATAAAAGGCTTGGAGAGTTTAGGTATACAAGGCACAAACCTAGACATATAAAAACAATGTATAGAAAGCTAATACACAATATCAAATTAAATTGAGAGAAACTTGAAGCAATACTACTAAATCTGAGAAAGAGAAATGCTACCTACTCTTTCCCTATTTATTGAATGTAGCACTTGAAGTTCTAGCTGGAGCAATTAAACAAGAAAAGGAGGAAAAGGGGATATATATTGGAAAGGACGAAGTCCAAGTAGTGCTACTTTCAGGTGATATGATAGGATACATAAGGGACCTCCAAAATACTAAGAGAGAATGCCCACAGCTGACCAACAAATTCAGCAATGTTGCTAGATATAAAATTAACTCAACGAAACAGTAACCTTCCTATGTAGAGATGATAAACAGGATGAGAAAGAAATTGGGAGACAATATCCTTAACAATAACCACAAATAATACAAAATATCTTGGTGTAACTCTAACCAAGCAAGTGAAATATCTGTATGACAAGAACTTCAAATCTCTGAAGAAAAAAAATTGAATAAGAATTCAGAAGATAGAACTTTCTCCCATACTCATGGTTTAGTAGGGTTAACATAGTGAAAATGGACATCTCACCAAATGTACTATATAGATAAACTGCAATTCCCTTCAAAATTCCAACACAATATTTTCATAGACATGAAAAGTGCAAGCCTCAAATTTATATGGGGAAAAAAATACCCCAGAATAACAAAACACTTCTGAACCATAAACAAATTTTTCCAGGAATCACCATTCCTGATCTTAAGCTGTACTACAGAACAATATTATTAAAAACCATATGGTATTGGTACAAAGATAAAATTAAATCAACCCTGAGTTTCCCTATACACCAATCAGATTGGTAAAATCAAAATCTCAAGTGCCAGCAGAAAAGGGAGGACAGTAACAGGTATGGGGGAAGACAGGAGAGAGGTCTAGAGGGCCAAGAGAATGAATAGAAATATGCAGCTACCTAGAGTGGGGGTGTTGGTGGGACCCTCTAGAAAGTCTCTGAGACCAGGGCTATGGGAGGCTCCCAGGACTCAATATGAGCAACATTAACCAAAATGCCCAACAATGGGATTATGGAACTTGAAGAGACCACCACCAGTAGTGAAGCAGGACCTCCAGTGGAGGGAGGACATCAATTCACCTTCAAAATATTTAACCCAGTATTCCACCTGTCTAGAAGTTCAGGCACAGAAATGGAGCAGATACTGAGGGAATGACTGAGCAGTGACTTCCCCACTTGGGCTTCATATCATGGGTGGGTTCTATATCTGACACTATTAATGATGCTCTGTTGTACTATTAATTGACCTATCATGACTGTCTTCTGAGAGACTCTGTGAGCAGCTAACTGTTACAGATGCAGATACTCATAGCCAAGCATAGATGATGGACAGATTTAGGGGTAGAATTGCAGGAACTGAAGGGGATGGCAATCCCATAGGAAGACCAATCTGAAACCCTGGGAGCCACCAACCAAAGGGAATGCACCAGCTGGCCCAAGGGCCCCAGCACATATGTAGTAGAGAGCAGCCTTATCTGACCTCAGTGGGAGAAGATATACCTAATACTATAGAGACATGATGGCCCAGGGTTAGGGGATGGATTTTAGGGAGTGAGGGGACAGTAAGGAAAGTATCAATCAGGAGGGGAGAGGGGAATGAGGGAAGAAATACAGGGAGGGACAGCTAAGACTAAGGGCAATTGTGTGTTCATATGAAAACCTAATACAGTAGAAGCTTCTTAAAACACAAATCTGAAGGTGAAGTGTAATCACCAAGTAACAGGGGAGACAGAGCTGCAACTGGACATCTCTCCACATAAACAAAAAACCAACCAATCAAACAAACAAGTAAAAACCACTCAGATGCAGTACTGGGTTACATCTGTTTAGTAAAACAGCTCCACAGAGACCTGAAAGCCACCCTAAATTGGCCATCCTTCTCCTTCTTTGAGGCTCTCTTCCCAGGTGACCCTAGGTTCTGTCAAGGTTTCAATAAAAGTTAACCATTTCAGTATATTGGAACAGAAAGGAGCCACTATGGCCAGAGAGGGACCAGGAGCAAGATGACACACAGAAGAAATTGAGGATCAAGACAGATTCTATACAAGTATGAAATCTTCAGAGAATGAAAAGATAATAAACAATTTAAAATAAAGAGCAACAGTGCAAGGAGAGCATAGAAAAAAGGTGGTAAACAGAAAAATCACATATAGTATTAAAAATTCTCTTGATAATTTGAACCAAGAGGATTAATATGTATTACAAAAGGGAATCTATTTGACTGGCTTAGGTGATACATGCCCAGTTGCTCAATGCTCATCTCCAACAGAGTGCAGACAGAGAAATCACCAGTTGCTCTGTCCTGGAGGCTAGGTGATTCTGATGTCCCAGTCTGATATTAAAGCCCTGGGGGATTCATGGAGGATTGGTGGTCATCAGTTCATATTGGAATACTGAAGAAGTTGGATTCATGTATTAGTTAAAAACTTTGAACAGAGCAGAGATGATGGATACATGCACTCACCACAGGAAGCCAATGTAGGCAAACACAGCCCTACTTTCTCCTTCCAGCTGGGCCACAATATGATGCTCCCCACTCTGGAAGGATGGCAATCCTTTCTGGAAGTGGTCCTACAGAAGTTCCCAGTAGTGTATCTCTTAGAAGATTCCATATCAAACCAGGCTGACTATGAGGGTCAAACATCAATAAGGATCTTCGCTCTTGTCCTTCAGTGTTCCTGTGTTTCCCACAGACTTTGGAATCCATGAAACCATTGGAGAGAAGAGATAAGCCACCCCGGGATGTTTAGAGGATCTTTTGCAAAACTGTATTGTGTCCTTACTAGGGCCACAGAGTTCTTCCTTCCATTTCAGAGATGTCCTGCTCTGTTGTCATTTGCCAAAGACAATTGTTATGAAGTAATGAAGAGAATGTCTGCTACTTTTGTGTGAGGTTTGTTCTCATCTGTATTTCTCTGCATACTTCTCTGCTCTGATCCAGCATTCTAGGAGATGTGATAAATGAGCTCATTTTCTTTAGAGAAACTAGATTTTCTAATTAATGAAGAGCAAATTTTCAAGATGTTATTCGTACATTTGGTTACTAACTCTGCCCTCTTTAATCTCACTAGCTTGAAGGCCAAGAAAGCAAGGAGCTGGAAAAAGACGTTGCTTTGTTGTTGTTTGTTTATTTGTTTGTTTTGTGTTGTTGTCATTTGTTTATTTGTTTTGATTAGTTTATTTGGGATTTTTTAGCTTTTTATTCTCTCTGTGTCTCTCTGTGTCTGTGTCTATATCTGTGTCTCTACCTCTGCTTCTCTTTCTCTCTCTCTCTCTCTCTCTCTCTCTCTCTCTCTCTCTCTCTCTCTCTCTCTCTCTCTCTCTATTGTTATTACTGTCCTGAAATTCACTACACAAGATGCTGGTCTGGAACTCAGAGAGATCTACCTATCTTTGCCTCCCAACTTCTGGGATTAAAAGCAGCACCATCATGCCTAGATGGAGCATGATTTTTGTTATTTATTTGGTTTATTCCAATTGAACTTATGCAGATATTGACAGAATCTCAGCTGTAAACTAAAGGGCCTAAGAGACAATTTTTTCTGATATCACATAATGTGTTCATGGCCTGAAAACACAGAATTCCCTGTAACACAGAGTGTGTTCAGTATGACTGTGATGTCTCTCACCTGTTGATAGGGTTGATTTGACTGTTCTAGCTGAGTAGATGTGTGTCTCTTTCCTTCATTATACTGTGTGACCCCTCCAGGAGTGTCATGCTATGACACAGAGGGTGATGTTCCCCAATGAGTAGCTGTGTCACTGCTAGAACCCATAAACAAGCTCCCAAGGAAACAGCACTATAGAGCCCCATGGTGTATGGCTCCTTGACAAGAAGGTGGGAATTTGATTTGCTGGGAAGCATTTGTGCCATGAACAAAAGACATAATTGCATCCATGTCCTTAAGGCTGAGAACTGTGCTGGAGCCTAAGGAGAAATCGATTCTTTGAGCAGTTCAGAAGTAGACACATGCCCAGAGGAGAAAAGACACTTCAGTTCACATTCAATAGTATGACAGATTCAACAGAGGTCTTGTGAGGAGCTCTCTAATTTAGGATTGATTTTTATGCACTCACTGTTCAGAAACTCCTTGGTGGTGTCTCTGTAACATTTAGCTTACAGATTTTTTTATGATTATAGAAATTTTTCTTCTTTTATTTATTAGATATTTTTTATTTACATTTCAAATGCTATCTCCTTTCTCTGATTCCCTCCCAGGAAATTCCCTCTCCCATACCCCTCTGCCTACTTCTATGAAGGTGCTCCCCTACACACTCACCAACTCCTGCCTTTCGGCACTTAAATTCCCCTACACTGGGGCATCAAGCCTTCACAGGACCAAGGGCCTCTCCTCCCATTCATGCTTAACAAAGCCATCCTCTGCTACTTGTGCTGCTGGACCCACGGGTTCCTCCATGTGTAAACTTTGATTGGTGTTTTAGTCCCTATGAGGGGTTTGGTTGGTTGATACTGCTGTTCTTCTTATGAGGTTATAAACCCCTTCAGCTCCTTCAGCCCTTTCTCTAACTCCTCCATTGGGGACCACATGCTCAGTCCAATGGCTGGCAGTGAGCATCCACCTCTATTTTTGTCAGGATTTGGCAGAACCTCTCAGGAGAGAGCTATGTCAGGCTCCTGTCAGCAAGCACTTCTTGGCATCAATAATAGTGTCTGGGCTTGGTGACTGTATATGGAATGGGTCCCCAGGTGGGGAAGTCTCTGGATGGGCTTTGCTTCAGTTTCTGCTCCACACTTTGTCTCCATATTTCCTCCTGTGAGTATTTTGTTCCTCCTTCTAAGAAGCATTGAACTATCCACACTTTAGTCTTCCTTTTATGAGTTTCATGTGGTCTATGAATTTTATCTTGGATATTCTGAGCTTTGGGGCTAATATCCACTTATCAGTAAGTGCATACCATGTGTGTTCTTCTTGTGATTGAGTTACCCCACTCAGAATTATATTTTCTAGTTCTATCCATTTGCCTAAGAATTTTAGTAAGTCATTTTTTATAGTTGTATATGCATATACATTTTAAAAAATTTTTTGATACTTTATTTACATTTCCAATGTTTCCCCCTTTCTAGGTCTCCTCTTTGAAAATCTCCTATCCACTCCCCTCCCCTGCCTCTATGAGGGTATTCCACCTCCCACCCACCTGCCCACCCACTCCCTTATTCCCACCTTGACATTCCTCTCTACTGGGGCCTCTAACACCCTCAGGCCCAAGGGCCTCTCCTCCCCCTGATGGCCAATAAGGCCCTCCTCTGCCATATATGTGGTCTGAACCATGGGTCCCTTGATGTGTATTCTTTGGTTGGTTTTCCAGCCTCTAGGAGGACCTGGGGGGGTACCATCAGGCCAGTTGACACTGTTGCTCCCTCCATGGGGCTACAGACTCCCTTAGCTCCTTCAGTCCCTTCTCCAACTCCTCCATCTGGGACCTCACTCTCAGTCCAGCAGTTACTGTAAAGTGAAACTTGGGTATTCCAAACTTTTGGGCTAATATTGTAAGTCATTGTTTTTAATAGCTGAGTAGTACTCCACTGTGTAAATGTACCATATTTTCTTTATCCATTCTTCTAGTGAAGGACATCTGGGTTCTTTCCAGCTTCTGGTTCTTATAAATAAGGGTGCTATGAATATAGTGGAGCATGTGTCATTGTTATATGGTGGAACATGTTTTGGGTATACACCCAGGAGTGGTATAGCTGGGTTCTCAGGTAGTACTATGTCCAATTTTCTGAGGAACCACCAGTCTGATTTCTACAATGGCTGTTCCAGCCTACAAACCCACCAACAAAGAAAATGTGCTCCTCTTTTTCCACATCCTCACCAGTACCTGCTGTCTCCTGAGTTTTTGATCTTATCCATGCTGACTGGTGTGAGGTGGAATCTCAGGATTGTTTTGATTTGCATTTCCATGATGACTAAGGATGTTGAACATTTCTTTAGCTACTTCTCAGCCATTCAATATTCCTCAGTTGAGAATTCTTTGCTTAGCTTTGTATCTCATTCTTTAATAGCGTTATTTGATTCTCTGTAGTCTAACTTCTTGAGTTTTTCATATATATTGGATATTAGCCCTCTATAGGATGTAGGATTGTGAAAGATTATTTTTCCAATCTGTTGGTTGCCCTTCTGTCCTATTGACAGTGTCCTTTGCCTTACAGAAGCTTTACAATTTTATGAGGTTTCATTTGTCTATTGTTGATCTTAGAGCATAAGCCATTGGTGTTCTGTTCAGGTAATTTTCCCCTGTACCCATGTGTTCGAGGCTCTTTCCCACTTTCTCTTCTATTAGTGTCAGTGTATCTTGTTTGATCTGGAGGTCCTTGATCCACTTGGACTTGTGCTTTGTACAGGGATAAAATAATGGATTGATTTACATTCTTCTACATGCTGACTGCCACTTGATCCAGCACCATTTGTTGAAAATGCTTTCTTTTTCCACTGGATGGTTTTAGCTCCTTTGTCAAAGATCAAGTGACCATAGGTGTGTGATGGAGAGATAGCTCAGCAGTTACAGGCCTTGACATCTCTTCCAGAAGTTCTGAGTTAAATTTCCAGCAACCACATGGTGGCTCACAACCATCTGTAATGGGATCTGATGGCCTCTTCTGGTGTCAGTAAAGACAGGGAATATGACTCACATACATTAAATAAATAAATAAATAAATAAATAAATAAATAAATAAATAAATAAATAAATAGAATTTTTTTAATCTTCATTTTTAAAATATACGTTCTAAAGTATAATTATAATTGCAAGTCCCAAACTATCTGGTTTCTAAACACTTATCCCATTGATGAAAATATTTTAATAATGAGGTAGGTTTACTACCTCTTTAAACAGGCCTGTAGTAAGAAAAGAGGAAGAATGTGGAAAATGTCCAAAGCACTCATTGAATAAATCTTAGTTCTCTTTCCTCCATGTGCCACTGACATTTTCTGGAGTGAAGCAAATCATTCTAAAGATACTTTTAGGCCAAGAGAATTTCTTGACAGGTACCTGTTTTGACTATACAATATTTAGTGGGTAAAATGAAGACTTCAGAGCCAACCAGAGAGGGCAAAGCCTTGGGTTCTGTATTTGCTAACAGTGTGACTCTAAACAAGGTAATATACCACACCTTTCTTAGTCTATGCTTTATTGCCATGATGAAACACCCTGATCACTGCAACTATTATAAAGGAAAACACTTAACTAGGACTGGCTTACAATTCATAAATTTAGTCTATTATCTTCATGTCATGAAACACATTAGTGTGATGGCAGATATAGCACTGCAGAAAGAGTCAATGTTTCTGCACCTAAATTGGCAAGCAGAAGGAAGAGAGAAAGAGAATGGCCCTGCCTTGAGCTCAATCTCAGTGACACACTTCCTTCAACAAGGCCACACCCACTTCAACAATGCCATATCTCCTAGCAGTGCCACTCACTAGTGACCAAGAATTTAAATCTATGATCCCATGGGACCCATTTCTATTCTAACCAACAAAACACCAAATCTGATTCTTCGTGATCAAAAGGGGAGAATAATAATAATTTTTATAATTATAAATTGAAGAATTTAGTTAAAATGAGACCACATATATGTGTGTGCTTGTGTATGTATGTGTGTACATGTATGTGTGTGTGTGTGTGTGTGTGTATATATATATATATATATATATATATATTCTGTGTATGTATTGTGTATGTATGTCTGTGCATGTAAGAATTGTGTACATTAGCATGTATATATGTGTGTATGAATGTGTGTATGTATATGTGTGTGTGTGTGTGTGTGTGTGTATGTATGCATGACTGTGTATATATGCCTGAGGCCCAGCCCAAGAGAGCTGCAATAGTCAATTTTGATCATTAACTTGTTTGCATATAGAATAAATTAAAAGTTATGCCTGTGCTAGAATCTGCGAGGACATTTCCAGGAAGGATTCACTGACAAGGAAGAATGCTTTCCTGACATGAGAAACCAGATGTGTTAGTCTTACAACGTGTTTTAACTGTGACGCCACAGGATTCCCCCATACCTTAAACATCACAAGTGGACAAATTCATGAGCTAAGCAAGTAATGGATTCGCATCCTTTACAGTGTTGACTGCTCAAGCTGTATAGTGTGAGCCAACTTAATAACGCTCCTTTCAATATGCATTCATCCTGTCACTTCTACCACTCTAGAGATACTGACTCATATAGCAGCCATCTGTCAAATGGTGCTCTTGCTATTTTTGTATCTGAAGGCTAATAAGTAAAGAGCCAAGTCTATCCCAGTGTCCTGAGTAGACAGAAGGTCTGCTGAGCCCTGCGTTGTCATTATTCTCTTGTTTTCCAGAAGTGAATTTCTCAATTTATGATCTAGGAACACTTCCTATGCCAAAACAAGCTTATTCTTCTGAAAGCAAGTGCACGAGGGGCATATAATGAAAAACTTAATGTTGTTTGTTCATAGGATAACTGAGCATGGGGCCATAAATGTAATTTATGCCTACAGTTCAGTCAAGAGTCTAGTGGATAGTACATTTCCCCATCACAGGCAGGCAGCCATGGTGTCACGTACTTAAGTGTCCCTTCACCCCAGAATGCTGAAGTCAGTGTCAGATCTCAAGAGATTCTGAACTTCCACACTGAAGCAAGAAGGCTGAAAGGTGAGTAATCTATTACATTTTTTTCCTCTGTAAAACCCCAATTTTTAAAAAAGTGATGCTAATATCATGTACTGAACATACTTGCATTAGAATAGCCATGTATGCAACAGCAGGCAGGGCAGGAGAAGAGCAGTAAATGGATGAACAGATGGCTCATTTGTTAAAGTGCTTGCTACACTAGCATCAAAACCTTTCCTCGCTGTCCCCAAAGTCATATTTAAAAAAAATGTTTGAGCATAGTGATAGATACTTATAATTGCAGTGTTGAGGATAGTGCAAGAGGTTGTTCCCAGAGGCTCTCTGTCCAATCTAGCCTAATTGGACAATCCCAAACTATCAAGGACCCTTTTTAAAAGAATCACAATGAATAGTAACTGAGGAAAAATGCCTAAGATTGAACTCCAACTTCAACATGCACACACGCACTTGTATAAACCTACAGACATACACACAATCACGTATATACGCAAGAAGGATAAAATGTAACTATTAAGAGTTTTGAGACTAATTCCTTCTGAAACTGCAGAAGATATTTAGTCTCAGTTAGAGCCCCATCACACCTATCCCATCTTTCTAGCTGAGGCCTCAGGTTTGACACTCAGAGTGAGTGGAAGCTCTAGCCTCCTCCCTCTCCCACACTGAGATGGAATTCTTCTGTTGGAACAGAGGAGCATTTTCTGAGTGGACTTTGATGAGGGGCACTCAGGTTGTCTCAACTTATTTTCATGGCAACTTCAACTTCAGTATGGCCTTCATATCGGTAACGGGGTGTCTATTAGCCATTAGACTGGTACTTTCTGAGAAAAACATCTAATCTTCTCAAAAATCTCTTTCTGGAGATAAGCTCCTCCTCTAGCTGACACAAAAAAACCATCCTTTTCCTTCTCCTAAAATAAAATTCCTGGGGAAAATCGATATAGTGCATTGGAGAGTCAGAATACTTTCTTTAGGAAACCATCATTCTTGCAAAAATGGTTATAATAACAATTCAAGAAATTAACAAGAGGCTCCCTAAAGCTGCAGAGTTATCCTGACCCAAACCTCTCAGATGATCTGAAGTAGACTTACTAAAACTGAGCTTCATCACCTTTTACACATGCAGTGGATGGAGAAACACAACATGAAGATACTCATGCTCAAGCAAACACCTGGTTCAGCTGCTTGAAAGCCACCTTTAGTAGAAAGCACTGCCTTCCAGACTTAGACCCACAAGGAAGCGAACTGCAAGCAGAGATGCTGGGTTTCTGAAATTTCTATCTATGTCTTCTCTTTGAGGCTAAAAATCTGTTCTTACCTTTTTCTAAAAAGCGTGGCAGTCACTCACAAGCATCTTCCTACTTGTCCCATATAATTTCCCTTCAAGAGTGAAGGCACAACGGTGTTAGTCCAGCTGTTGTCCTAAGCTATGTCTATGATTACAACTTCCTTCTGATTCTTATGAAGAACCTGGTCCAAAGTTTTCTCAACTAAACCATACCTTGAGCATGACGACATCATTATGCATGTCACTTACTCCTCTGCAAAATGTCTTCCTCTATTTACAACTGAAGCTCAGGTGGGTACTCTAAAGACAATCATTGTGTGACTTGTCCCTTTTATCTGCTCTTCTTCCCAGTGTACCTATGATCAATTCTTTTTTTGGTTTCCCCTTTCTGACAAGGTCTCACTCTGTCATCCTAGTTGGTGTGAAGTTTGCTATGTATATGTAGCTGGCTGTGAACTCAGCATACTCTTCTTTCTTCTGCCTCCCAGGTGCAGAGGTTGTAGGCATCTACTACCTTGCTTGGCCTAATTAACCTTTCTCTGCATTCCATCAGAACTTACCTTTAATTTCATATTAGGGCATGTGTACAAGCCTAGTCCTTTGCCACTCTGCCACATGTGACCATGAACAACTTTCCATCATGAAAGTCTCCTTGCTTTGGTTGTTCTGGGAGGCACAACTTAGTACAAGCATTACTTAATATAAGAAGTAAGCCTTTCTTCACTGTATCCTGCTGTGTGTATTTATAATTTACACACAACAAGATTTTCCTTCCTGTGATGCCCCTGACACAAGGATGACTCTTCAGAATCAGGAAGCTTTTCCTTTCTTTCAGTTGCTTGGTTACTGTGAGAGTTAGTTTTAATTGTTGACTTCTAAGTATATCTGTAGGAGATTGTCACGATTATATTAATTTAGATCAGAAGAATCTCCCACTGTGAGGAGCCCAGTTCCTTAGACAGGAAATCCTGAACTGAATAAGAGTGGAGAACGGGAGCTGAACACAGGCATTTGTGCATTTATTACTCCATTTCCTTATCATAAATGTGATGTGAACACTTCTATCAATTTCCTACTTCTGTGATTTCCCTGCAGTAATGTAGAACCAGGAACTATGGGCTAATAAACAAAAACATTTTATCCCTTCATTTGTTTTGTGGGGGGTGTTTTATTACAACAGAAAGGAAGTTATGACAGTCATTCAACTAGAACTTGTTGAACAGCCACCATGCACCCATCAGAACCTTGTATATAAACCAACAGGACAAATAGGCATTTTTACTAGCAATTGCTTATGGGGACTGTTTTGAACAGAGTGAAAGCAAACTTTGATTCTGATGCTGACAACTCTTTGTAGCAAGCTTCTGCTTGATGGAATAGTGTTAAATTCCCTCTCAAAGTGTTACTATGAAATTGTGCTGTACTCTATTTTATCCTACTTTCCTCCTTTACTCTCACCATACACTCACATGAACAGATCTTGAGCCCCCAGACTGCTTAGCCACCTTGAAACAGGGGGCCCATGCACTACAAAATAAATGCTGGCCACTGTTGGTATGGATATTCTAGCATTGGCCAGTTTCTTTATCTACTTGGCAGTCTCTTTTTAAAAATAGTCTCAGCTATATTTTTACCAGTCCCCACATTGCAGGATAATGATGCCCCTGACATATAATACATAGCTGATATCAACCTTCTTGCAATTCTGGGACTCTTGGTACATCACAGGATGATGTCTGCTTTCAGTAGCTCAGGAGCCTATTACAGGAGACTTTGATACTAGTGTTATGCCAATCCCCATCACAGCCCTCTGTAGATATATCAGAAATTTCATTTGAGAATGAAGGCCTATGCATTCTGAGTTGAGTTTTGACTGTGTACCTAATTTCCTCAAGTATTTGGTTCTCCAAAGCATTTGATTCCCCCAAACTATTCGCTCCTCAACCTAAATTAAAATAAGGTTATATGTGCCTCAGAGAATTGCAAGAAACGAAGACACAGCATTCTCAGGGGCATAGGATATCTCTAATATAACCCACAAAGTCCTCCCTTTCTTGATCACTGGTACATGTATTTCTTCAACAGGACACAGCATGCTAATCCCACAATTAAAAGTAGGCCTTTAAAAACAGATTTTTCTGGTTGAAAAAAAAAACCACATAGATTAATGTCTTATTGAATTATCAATCAACAATTATCAAAGAAATTTGTGAACATATCTTGATCACAAGGGGTTGGGACTGATGGCATACATGGTTCTTTATAAATCATATTCAGTGACATAATCCATGTTCAAGCCTTCAGGATAGCAATTGGTAGTCCATGTATAACAACTTCTTTTAATTGTCAAGTTTCTGCAATTGAGAATCACCTGAAAATTAAGTCTCAGTGTAGGATTATCTGCTTTACAACAATATGTGTACATGTTTCTATGATGTTGGCTTTATTATTACTTGATATGGAGAAACCCAACCACTCTAGGTAACATCAATTTTAGGCAGGGGGTTATGGAGAGGTGGAGTAGGTGATCTGAGCATAAGCATTAATACATTTATTTGTTGCTTTTCTTGACAATTGATGTGATTTGATTAGCTGCTTCAAATTTCTGTAGCTTGACTTCCCTGCAATGACAGACTGCAACCTGGAATTATGGGGTAAATCAAACCTTTCTCTTGTAAGTCACGTTTGTTAAGGTATTTTATCATCGTCACAGAAAATGAAACTAATACCCTGTTAAAACATCAAATGCAAGCATGATTTCAGTCAATAAGTCCTCTTCTGATCTTTCCCTGGAAACACCAGGGAACACCAAGGCAGAGACAAATATTATAATGTTCAATAAAACATAGTTTATACTAAGAAATCTGTGACTAGAAGATGGCTTCGTAAGGAAGAGCACTTGCTATGCAAGCACGAGAACCTGATTTAGAATCCCTAGCAATCCAGTCAAGGAATGGCA
Organism: Uromys caudimaculatus; assembly: GCA_028551405.1. Taxonomy (NCBI): domain Eukaryota; kingdom Metazoa; phylum Chordata; class Mammalia; order Rodentia; family Muridae; genus Uromys; species Uromys caudimaculatus. The sequence continues at coordinate 72,926,690 of CM052711.1, read as the reverse complement.
TTGAAAACTGTAACCTCAGTAATATAAAGGCCAGAGACAGAAGGACTACTGGAGCTTTCTAGCAAGCTGACATCTTAAGTTCAGGTTCAGTTAGAAATCCTGTTTCAGTGAGAAAGGTGATAAGGAAAGCAGAAAAAGAGGTGAAGTCACTCAATATCTTCCCTTAGCCTCCACATACATATGAACTGGTATACACATCTGCACACGCATGCACACACACACATGCACACACACACACACACACACACACACACACAGACACACACCTCATAGTATACCACATATACTAACATACACCTCACACATACACAACATACATGATAGAAAGCAGTGGAATAAGACTCTTGATATCAACTCCAGGCCTCCACATGCACATGCAGACACTTGCACACACACATGCATACACATCATACATACACCATACAGAAATGTGTGTGCAAAAAAAGACTGAAAGACAAACAGTAATCATACTCATAGATGGAAAATAAACATATTTTCTTTGGATAAATTTTCCAGTATTTAAATACACAAGGAAAAGATCAGTAATGAAACACAGTAGACACAAGAGTAGCTATGTTTAAGAGAACATTATGGAAGTAGCATTCACAGGGACATAGTTATATTTCAGTTTTAGTTGAAATGATAATGCATTTATTACATACTTGCATAATTAAAACTTTTAGTACCATTTATCATAAGTTTGGAAAAACTTCTATATTATCATTGTACAAACTACAGTATTAAAGCTATACAAATAAAAATTCTCAGTATTTCATAGCTGTCTCTTTGAGGTAAGTGTTTTCTGCACAAGCAGATGGAAAGCAACACTGGCCCAAGGTGAAAGAACAGTAATAGCCACAGCACAAGACAGAACTTCAGTTAATAAGTGCAGTACTTTAAGTAACAGATATTATTTTACATTTGTTTATGAAGGGGAGAGGGTGTTAATGGTATGCCATGGTACAAATATGGAGAACAGAGAAGATTCTCTCCTCTAATCCTTTGGGATCTAGAAATAGAACTCAGATTGTCAGGCTTGGTAGCAATTCCCTTTATGTGCTGAGACATCTTACAGACCCAGAAATAGGTATTTTAAATGTTGTTAAAGAAAAGAAAAAGAGGGAAGGAGAAATAGAAAGGTTAGGGCAGCATCACACAGAAAGGAGACACTGTGGAAGCCTTTTGCCTTGACACTGCACCAAAGCAGCAGCACGAAATCAGTCTTTAAAAGGCCCTTACTGGGCTGGTGAGATAGCTCAGTAAACAAGTGGGCTGCCATCAAGCCTGATGACTTGAGTTCAATTCCCAGGGCCTATAAGGTGGAAGGAAAGGAACAGATGCTCACACACATACACCCTGTTGCCACCTGCACACCATGACACACACACACACACACAGACACACACACACACACAGACACACACACACACACACACACACACAAATTAAATCAATATTTAAAAAAAATTAAACTAGTTCCCCAGAGACTGCTCAGTATGTAATAGCCTTTGTAGAGAGTTTGGATTCAGTTTCCAGTGCTCATACTGTAGCTTACAAGCACATGGTACTCCAGTTCCATATCGGATGTCCTCTTCTGAAACTGCAGGCATCAGACACACATTTTATGCGCGTACATGCATGCAGACAAAACACTAAACATACAAAATAAAGCCAATCTTAAAAAATTAAAAATTAAAGTTAAATCATGCATATTATGTAAAGAAGAGAGAGAGAGAGAATAAAGTGAGGTGTGAGACATTCCTTTACAGTAGTTTTTCTATAAGGAATATGAAAGTTCTTATAACGTAAGAAACTTGCAAAGCCTAGAGCTTGTTTTAACAGAAAGAGATAATTCATGAGAAGCAGAAACTGGAGGCCAGATGCACAGTAATAAAGCCTGAATGCTACAGAATCAATGAAGCAAGGAGTCATGCTCTCTGTCATCCCCGGGGTCTGCCCCAGCCGCATCCAACATCGTGGGACTTGTAGAAATCCAGGTTACCCTCTCATCCAGGTATCTCTGATGCATAAAATGTAACATAAGACACAGACACTAGAAAATTCTGATGGAGATTCCTAGAGAAAGAGAGGTCCAGAAGAGCAGCAAGAGAGATGCTACAATATAGGCCGTGATTAATTGCAAGTAAATAGAATGCCTGGAGGGGATAGAAAGTGCATGAGGTCATTCATGATAGTGTGGAAGACAGCACAAGGCGGGGGTCATTTGAACAAGATAAATGCATTGTGTTGTGGAAGACTGACCTGGAAATAGTTTGCCTTGTGTTACTTTTCTTTGTTTTATTATAAGTATATTGCCCTGGATTCATTTCTGTTACTGTGATAAAAAATATTCTGACCAACAGCCACTCAAGAAAGAAAGGTGTTTACTTGGCCTCACAGTTCCAGGTTACTCCATTACAAGTGGCAGGGACTTGAGATAAATGATCAAATTCCATCGTTTCAGGAGCAGAGGGAAATTCGTACATGTGTTGACTTGCTTGCTTGCTTTCTTGTATTTCGTTTCATCTCTCCACACTTATAGAATTCAGTGTCCCCTACATAGGTAATGGTGCTACCCACAGTGGGCAAGTTCCTCCTACTTCAATGAAAAATCAAGTCCATCCATCGAAGACAGGATTATAAACGAACCTGATATAAACAAACAAACAAAAAGTCTCATCTTCAATGAGACTCAATATTTTTTCCAAAGCAAATCTAGGCTGCATAAATTTGACAAAGGTAACAAACAAAAACCTTCAATAAGACTCTACCTTTTTCCAGCAAATCTAGGCTGCATGAAGTTGACAAAGAGAACCATGATTGGCATGTAATGAGGAAGAATTTTTAAGATGTATTTTTTAATTTTATTATGTGTATGTATGTGTGTCAGCATATAGGTGGGTGCACATGGGTACAGATGCTCACAGAGACCTGATGAGGGAATCAGATACCCTGGTGCTGGATTTATAAGATGATTTGAGCCACACGAATTGGTGCTGAGAAGTGAACTTGGGTTCTGCACAAAGGAAGTGTGCACTGTTAATTGCTATCTTTTCAACCTCACGATGGCAAGTTTCATACAAGCATTTTAACTCAAATATATTACGTACTCTGTGTTCTCTATCATCCATTCCCACTCCTCCCTTTCAATTATCATCTTTCTTTCCCTAGTCTAGCTTGTCTCCATGGGATCTTTCTGCCTTCTCTCCATCACTGTCACCTCGAGCCGAGATGGCAAAGCTCATAGTCTGGCTTCATGCTACACTGCCTCAAATTCCAAAAGGTCTTAAATGGGAGGTATTCATGGTATAATATCAATTTTCAGGAGGTCAGTGAACCTGTGATACTTTGACACATGCAATAATAATTTCAAGGTGGATTTGGAAAAAAAGGCTCAATGGACAAAGTGATTGAGACACAAACATGAAGATCTAAGTTTCATTCTCAGGACCCACATTAAAATAAATAAATAAATAAGTAAATAAATAAATAAATAAATGGCTGGAAAGATGCCTCAGTGGTTAAGAGATCTAACTGCTCTTCCAGAAGTCCTGAGTTCAATTCCCAGCAAGCACATGATGGTTCACAACCATTTGTAATGGGATCTGATGCCCTCTTCTTTTGTGTCTGATGATAGCTACAATGTACTCATATAAATAAAATAAATATTTAAAAAATAAATAGCAGGGCTTATGCCACTTGTATTCCTCATCTTAAATAATATCTGGGGCTACCGCTGGCCAGAAAGCCTAGCCTACTTTGTAGGGTCCAGGCCAGTGACACTGATGTGTCAAAAAACAAAAAGAAGGCAAGCTGACTGACCAGGTCAGATGCTTGCAAGCCTATAGCTTGCTCTGATGAAGACAATTGAAGAAGCATGCAGAGAAGTCAATGCTTTCTATGGCCCTAGGTACTAGATAGACACACCAAAGTTTCCTAATCTTCCCTGTAAGAAAAATTTATACACATTTTTCAGCTGTAGAAACAGATTTTTTTTTTAAATTTTTTTATACTTTATTTACATTTCCAATGTTTCCCCCTTTCTTTGTCTCCTCTTTGGAAACCCCCTATCCCCTCCCCCTCCCCTGCCTCTATGAGGGTATTCCACCTCCCACCCACATGCCCACCCATTCCCTTATTCCCACCTTGCCATTCCTCTCTACTGGGGCCTCTAACACCCTCAGGCCCAAGGGCCTCTCCTCCCCCTGATGGCCAACAAGACCCTCCTCTGCCACATATGTGGTCCAAAACATGGGTCCCTCGATGTATATTCTTTGCTTGGTGGTCCAGCCTCCAGGAGAACCGGGGGGTGGTGGGGGGGGTCAGGCCAGTTTTTGAGTGAATAAACTATTTGTACAAAATGATTGGGGGTATATGTGTTGGGTTGGGTCATGACTCCAGGTCAGTGTGGCCCTTAGAGAACTCCCTTCTTCCCATATTATTATTTGCAGTGTAACCACAGTCCAGCAAACCTCATCTTCTGATTCAGCTAAGAAATCAATAACAATCTTTATTGTAACATTAGTGCTTTTGTTTTGGGACAAATGCTGAGCCAGGAACTCACCTTGAGTTAGTGTTGAAATTAAGTAAAGAAACATTCTTTATTTTTTACTTTTTGGATTTTTTTAATTTCTTTATTTACATTTCTAATGTCATCGAATGATATCCCCTTTCTGGTTTCCCCCCCCCCAGGAAGTCCCTATCCCACCCCCCTTCCCTCTGCTTTTAAGAGGGTGTTCCTCCACCCACCTACCCACTCCCACCGCCCTGCCCTCAATTCCCCTACACTGGACATCTATTGAGCCTTCATATGACCAAGGACCTCTTTTCACATTGATGACTGTCAAGGCCATCCTCTGCTATATATGCAGCTAGAACCATGCGTAATCCTTGGTTGGTGGCTTAGTCCCTGAAAGCTCTGGGGAGGGGGGCATGCAAGGAATGATAAATGTTTCTATTTCATCACCATGAACAATGAGGACTGTACAGTGATGTGCCAGGCTCCACTATAATAATACTTAACTCCAAAGATTCACTGGTTTCAAAAAAATAATACCTGATCTGTGAAAATTACCCACGCTAAGGTCTAACACAAATCAATAAAGATGTCATTCTACCTCTTTCCTAAGGTTGAAATTAATAGATTATGTTACTATGTATGCACCCTCATGAACAGTGTATTTTTCATCACCCAGAAAAAGAATAAAAACAAACAACAACTAACCAAACAGAAAAAAGCTAGCATGGTGTATTCATAACAAAAGAATAAATCTCCACTTAAGTGTAGGACAGTAGACTAGAACATATACAGTTAACACACAGATGTTTGTATGCATAGGTATTTGTATGTATGTAAGCTCATGTTAATACAAATGCATGCATGGGCACATATATCTGGAGTCCAGAGGACAACTTTACTTCATGTGCCATCCACCTTATTTCGGAGAATTTTTTTGGGGGGGGGATGGGGCATACAGGGTGTTTTGTTTTGTTTTTTTGTTTTTGTTTTTTTATTTGAAGCAGGGTCTCACTGAGCCGCCTGGTGTCTTAATGTGGGTTTTACTGATGAAAAGAGACACTATGACCAAGAACTCTTTTATAGAGGACAACATTTAATTGGGGCTACCTCACAGGTTCAGAACTTCAGAGCTTCAGACTTTCAGTCAATTATAATCAAGGCAGGAGAATGGCAGTATCCAGGCTAGCATGGTGAGGGATTCAGTCCACACCTGTAATGCAAAGGAGGTGAAGACAGAAGGATCACTGAAGCTTACGGACTTCCACCCTATAGCGAAGAGCATGAGGGTCAGGATCAGGAAGAGACTAACTCAATAAGGTAAGTGGAGAGTACTAGAGGAACATAACAAAACCCTATTCTGGCCCCTGAGTGCACAGGCACACACACCTGCACACAGAAAATAAAATAGAATTATTGAATAAATGAATGTTTGAAAAGAAAAGTTTACAACAGAAAGTGGGCATGCCAAGAACAGTATTATATAAAGCTGGATCCATGAAGGGGTTGGTGCAGTTGCTTGGAAAAAGTGCAACATATATCTGATCTAACATATGTTCCCAGGGAGGTAAGTAAGAGTGAAACAGATGGTCCACAATCCAGACGTACATCTCAAAAGATAAAATTTAGCAAAGGCTAGGCAACATGGTACAGAGCTGTAATCTCAGCACACAGGAGAACGGCAAGTTGAAAGCCACCTGGGTTATTTTATATGATAAGACTGTATCTCAAAACAAATAAAAATTTAGACAGATGATCAGAGGAAAGTCAGCTATTCTCAGATCTATCCAAAGAGGGTACAACAAAGAAAACCAAACAAGTTCAAATGTAATTCCAAAAGAGAATGGCATATCAGGAATACTCCATGTGCATATGATGGATTTAGGGAAGCTTGATACATATTTAGCATAAATAATAAATAATGAATGCTATCAAAATCTGATATTAGAATAATGGGAGGGTGTGCATGGTTGAGTCGTTTAAGCGTGCCAAGCCTTTATTTGATCTTCTAAAAAGGAAAGGAAATTGATATTCCAAAATTGTTAATCAGAAAATAGTAATAGAGCCTTAGAGATTACACAATGGTTAAGAACACGTGTGACTCTCGTGAAGGATGTTTTGCCACACCCATGTTAGTCAGCTCATAACCCTTAATTGTTCCAGCTCCAGGGTATCAGATGTCCTCTTCAGATTCCTCTAATCACCTCCACATGCATTCCCACGCACATACAGATATATACACATATACTCACAAACTTTTAAATAAAATATTTTTTCTCTTATTGTGTTTTTATTTTTATTCAAATTTTTAACAAAATATAAAATTACAATTCTTCCAGTTTCCCCTGTGCCTGAAGCACTGGCTCTACACCCACTCCTACAACACATTGACTCCCAGGAGCTCTGACACACACAGTGTAGCGGCTATTTCTGATTGTCAACGTGACTATATCTGGAGTGAATTATAATCCAGAATTAGAAGGCTCACCTGTGATCTGGATCTTGCGACTGGAGGACACAAGTTTCAGGTGTGGTGGTACGCAAACCTTTAATTGGGGCCACACCTGCTGCTGGAGATCTACATAAGGACATTGGAAGGAGGAAGACTCAATCTTCTTCACCTGCGAGTCTTGTCGGTCTAAGCAACAGCTAGATCTTCGGGTTTTCATTCACAGCTACTGCTGGCCATTTTTATTATATTAATTCTTCCTATCTATGAGCATGGAAGATCTTTCCATCTTCTGAAGCCTTCTTTGATTTCTTTTTTTCAGAGACTTGAAGTTCTTCTTATACAGAACTTTCACTTGCTTGGTTAGAGTCACAGCAAGATATTTTATATTATTTGTGATTATTGTAAATGGTGTCTTTTCTCTAATTTATTTCTAAGCCCATTTATCTTTTATGTAGAGGAAAGGTATTTATTTTTTTGAGTTAATTTTATCCAACCACTTTTGTTGAAGTTGTTAATTAGTTGTAGGAGTTCTCTATTGGATTTTTGGGTCAATTACGTATACTATCATATCATCTGCAAATTGTGATATCTTGACTTTCTCCTTTTCAATTTATATTCCTTTGATCTCCTTTTGTTTCCTAATTGCTCTGGCTAGAACTTCACTCACTATATTGAATAGATAGGGGTAGAATGTGCAGTCTTGTCTTGCCCTTGATTTTAGTATGATTACTTCAAGTTTCTCTCCATTTAGTTTGATGTTGGCTACTAGTTTGTTGCATATTGCTTTTATTATAAATAAGTATAGACCTTGAGTTCCTGATCTGTCCAATATTTTAGCTTGAAGGAGTGTTATATTTTTTTCAAAGGCTCTTTTTAGTTTCTAATGAAATTATCACGTGTTTTTTTTTCTTTGAGATTTTTTATATAGTGAATTACATTGATGGATTTCCATATCTTGAACCATCCCTGCATCCCTGAAAGGAAGCCTACTTGATCATGCTGAATGATAATTTTGCTGTGTTCTTGGATTCAGTTTGTGAAAATTTTATTGAGTATTTTTGCATCAATATTCATGAGGGAGATTAATTGAAGTTTTCTTTCTTTGTTGGGTCTTTGTGTGGTTTAGGTATCAGTGTGATTTTGGCATGATAGAATGTATTGGGTAGTGTTCCTTCTGTTTCTATTTGATAAATAGTTTGAAAAGCATTTGTAGTATGTCTTCCTTGGTGGTATTTTAGAATTCTGCACTAAATCCATCTGTTCCTGGAGATTATTTGATAGGGAGACTTTTAATGACTGCTTCTATTTCCTAGCAGTTATGGGACTGATTAGATGGTTTATCTGACAGGATGTAACTTTGGTATGTTGTATCAGTCTAGTAAATCATCCATTTCATCTAGATTTTACAGTTTTCTTGACTATAGGCTTTTGGAGTGGGATCTGATAATATTTTCAATTTCTTCACTTTCTGTTTTTATGTCTCCCTTTTCATTTCTGATTTTGTTAATTTCAATACTCGGATTAGTCTGGCTAATTTTGTTGATTTTCTAAAAAAAATAACTCCTGGTTTTATTGATTCTTTGTATAGTTCTCTTTGTTTTTACTTGGGTGACTTCAACCCTGAGTTTGATTATTTCTTTCTGTATACTCTTCTTGGGTGCATTTACTTCTTTTTGTTCTAGAGCTTTCGGATGTGCTGTTACACTGCTAGTGTATGCTTTCTACAATTTCTTTATGGAGGAACTCTGAGCTATGAGTTTTCCTCTTAGCACTGCTTTCATTATGTCCCATAAGTTTTAGTATGTTGTGCCTTCATTTTCGTTAAATTCTAAAAGTTTTTAAATTTTCTTCATTATTTTTTTCCCTACTAAGTTACCATTGAGTAAATAGTTATTCAGCTTCTATATGTATGTGTGTTTTCTGTTGTTTTAGTTGTTAAAGACCAGCCTTAGGCCACAGTGATCTGATAGGATGCATAGGATTATTTCAACTTTCTTATATCGATTGAAGCTTATTCTGTGTCTGGCTTTATGGTCAGTTTTGAGATAGGTACTGTGAGGTTCTGAGAATAAGGTATATTCTTTTGTTTTAGGGTGAAATGTTCTATAGGTAATTGTTAAATTCATTTGGTTTATAACTCCTATTAGTTTCACTCTGTCTCTGTTTAATTTCTGTTTCTATCATCTTTCCATTGGTTAGAGTGGGATGTTAAAATCTCCTACTATTTATTGTGTGAGTTTCAAGGTGTGCTTTGAGCTTCAGTAATGTTTCCTTTACAAATGTGTGTGCCCTTGCATTTGGTCCTGTGAGGGCTCAAAGCTCTACCCACTCACCCACTCCTGCCTCGGTGCTCTAGCATTCTCCAACAGTGTAGCATTAAGCCTCCAAATGACCAAAAGCCTCCCTTCCCATTGATATCAGATAAGGCCATCATCCATCCTCTGCTACAAACATATCTGGAGCCACATCTCTCTCCATGTATACTCTTTGGTTGGTGGTTTATTCCATGGAAACTCTGGGTGGTCCAGTTAGTTGATATTTTTCTTTCTATGAAGGCTATTGTTGCAATCCCCTTCAGCTCCTACAGTCCTTCCTCTAGCTCTTCCATTGGGGTCTCCTAGGCTCAGTCCAGTGGTTGGTTGTATGAGTATCTGTATTGGTGAGGTGCTGATAGAACCTCTTGGGGAATAGTCATACAAGGCTCCTGGTGGCAAGTGTTTCTTGGCATCAGCAATAGTGCAGAGTTTTATGTCTTCAGATGGGATAGATCCCTAGATAGGGTGGTCTCTGAATGTCTTTTCCTTCAGTCTGCACTCCATTGTTTGTCCCTGCATTTCCTTTAGACAGGAACAGTTCTAGTTAAAAATTTTGAAATGGGTGGGTGGACTGATCCCTCAACTAAGTGCTGTGCCTATCTACTGCAAATGGTCTCTACAGGTTCTATTTCTCATTTGTTGGGTCATCACTGTTGGGTCCTGGGAGCCTCTCTTTTCCCTAGGGTCTCAGACTTTGTAGTGGCTAGCCCCAGTTTACCATCTGCCTCTGCTCTTAATAAATATATCACTGAATACAAACAAACATGCTATAGTAGATGTTTTTGTGTGTCAACTTGACACAGCTGGAGTTATCACAAAGAAAGGAGCTTCAAGTGAGGAAATGCCTCCATGAGATCCAGCTGTAAGGCGTTTTCTCAATTCAGGATCAAGGGGGGAGGGCCCATTGTGGGTGATACCATCCCTAGACTGGTAGTCTTGGGTTCTATAAGAAAGCAAACTGAGCAAGGCATGAGAAGCAAGCCAGTATGGAACATTCCTCCATGGCTTCTGCATCAGCTCCTGCTTCCTGACCTGCTTGAGTTCCAGTGCAGACTTCCTTTAGTGATGAACAGCAATGTGTAAATGTAAGCTGAATTAACCCTTTCCTCCCCAACTTGCTTCTTGTTCATGATGATTGTGCAGGAATAGAAACCCTGATTAAGACACATGCATGTGGCTTTCCTTAAAAAAATTTCCATAGAGACAGGAAGTGCTTATCTATGACAAGGACAAAGACTATATTGTAGTCCTATCTTTTATACATATGTGTTGTATTATGTATGCATGTACATATGTATAAATATATAAATACAATTTTCTGATTCTGTTCAGTGTGCCTTGCATATATGGAAATTCAGGACTGACCATTTGGTGTTGTAAAAAACCATTTGGCTCCGGTTTCCATCTGTTGATGGAGACCTCTTACTGGGCCACCAGGAGTCCATAGCCAACTAGCGCCAGGAGAAAGCTACCCTCTCAGGAGCTTGGAAAAGCAGTGAGTGGGGTTAAGGGGAGCAACACCACTCACAGAAACCCACCCAGACCGGTGGGATTCAGGGCCTGAGAACTCAGGGGCAGGAAATCTCTGAACATTCCGGTTTCCATCTGTGGGTGGAGACCTCTGCCTGGACCACCAGAGTCCATAGCCAACTAGTGCCAGGAGAAAGCTACCCTCCCAGTAGCATGGAAAAGCCATGAGTGGGATTAAGGGGAGCAACACTGTTCAACGAGATCTGCCCGAATCCAGCGGGATACAGGGCCTGAGGAGAATTCTGGGGCAGGAAACCTCTGAACCTTCTGGTTCCATCTGTAGGGGGAGACTTCTGCCTGGGCCACCAGGGTTCTGTGCCTGGGGACCTCAGCCTGGGACACAGGGCTCCAGGAGAGAGCTGGTATCCCAGGAGTGCTGACACACCTTTGAGCACAGGAAACACCACCACTACTGTTCAAACTCACTGGATCAAGAGGGACCCTTGCAGAACCATCAGGACATAGGATCCAAGGGACAGCTGGGTACAAGATCCTTCTGATTTCTGTCTGCACCACAGAGCTGATCCTGTGCCACAGCTCTCCAAACCCAAACACCTCTCAGAGAGAGCTGGTCTTTAAGGAGTATTGACACAGAGGCCTGCAGGAGGGGCAAGCCACAACCAGACAGAGTAAGATCAGCTAACATCAGAGTTAACAAGATGTCAAAAGGCAAGGGTAAGAACATAAGAAACAGAAACCAAGAGTTTGGCACCATCAGAACCCAGCTCTCCCACCACAGCAAGCCCTGGATACCCCAACACACCAGAAAAGCAAGACTCAAATTTAATTCATTTCTCATGATAATGATAGAAGACTTTAAGAAAGAAATGAATAACACCCTTAAAGAAATACAAGAGAACAGAGATAAACAACTGGAAGCCTTTAAAGAGGAAACACAAAAATCCATTAAAGAATTGCAGGAAAACTCAATCAAACAGACAGAATTTCAAGAAAACACAATCAAACAGACAAAGGAAATGCACAAAACTATCCAGGAGCTAAAAATAGAAATAGAAACAATAAAAAAATCACAAAGGGAGACAACCCTGGAGTTAGAAAACCTAGGCAAGAGATCAGGAAACATTGATGTAAGCATCACAAACAGAATACAAGAGATAGAAAAGAGAATCTCAGGAGCAGAAGATACCATAGATAACATCGACACAACAGTAAAAGAAAATGCAAAATACAAAAAGCTTCTAACCAAAACATCGATGAAATCCAGGACACAATGAGAAGACAGAACCTAAGGATAATAGGTATAGAAGAGAGTGAAGATTCCCAACTTAAAGGACCAGTAAATATCTTCAACAAAATTATAGAAGAAAACTTCCCTAACCTAAAGAAAGAGATGAACATAAATATACAAGAAGCTTACAGAACTCCAAAAAGATTGGACCAGAAAAGAAATTTTTCCCATCACATTATACTGTAAACATCAAATACATAAGACAAAGAAAGAATATTAAAAGCAGTAAGGGAAAAAAGGTCAAGTAACATATAAAGGCAGACCTAACAGAATTACACCTGACTTTTCACCAGAGATTATGAAAGTTAGAAGATCCTGGGCAGAACTCAAACAGACCCTAAGAGAACACAACTGCCAACCTAGGCTGCTATACCCAGCAAAACTCTCAATTACCATAGATGGTGAAACCAAAATATTCCATGACAAAACCAAATTTACACAATATGTTTCCACAATCCCAGCCCTACAAAGGATAATGGATGGTAAACGTCAACTCAAAGAGTATGGAAACTACAACCTAGAAAAAGCACGAAAGAAATCTTTCAATAAACTCAAAAGAAGATAGCCACATAAAAGTAAAAATAACATGAAAAAAACAGGAACCAACAATCACTATTCCTTAATATCTCTTAACATCAATAGACTCAATTCCCCAATAAAAAGACACAGACTGAAAGACTGGATTCATAAAGAGGACCCAGAATTTTGCTGCATTCAGGAAACACATCTCTGTGATAAAGGCAAACACTACCTCAGAGTAAAGGACTGGAAATCAATTTTCCAGGCAAATGGTCCCAAGAAACAGGCTGAAGTAGCCATTATAATATCAGATAAAATCGACTTTCACCTAAAAGTCATCAAAAATGATAAGGAAGGACACTTCATACTCATTAAAGGAAAAATCTACCAAGAAGAACTCTCAATTCTGAGCATCTATGCTCCAAATGCAAGGGCACCCACATTCATAAAAGAAACTTTACTAATGCTCAAAGCACACATTGTGCCTTATACAATAATAGCAGGCGACTTCAACACCACATTATCATCAGTGGACAGATCTTGGAAACTCAAACTTAACAGAGACACAGTGAAACTAATAGATGTTATGAACCAAAGGGATTTAAAAGATATCTATAGAACATTTAATCCAAAATCAAAAGGATATACCTTCTTCTCAGCACCTCATGGTACCTTCACCAAAATTTACCAAAGAATTGGTCACAAAACCAACCTCAACATATACAAGAAGATTGAAATAATCCCGTGCCTCCTATCAGATCACTACGGATTAAGGCTGGTCTTCAATGTAAACAATAACAGCATAAAGCCCACATACACATGGAAGCTGAACAATGCTCTACTCTATGATAAATTGGTCAAGGAAGAAATAAAGAAAGAAATTAAAGACTTCCTAAGATTTAATAAAAATGAAAGTACAACATACCCAAACTTATGGGACACAATGAAAGTGACATTAAGAAGCCGGGCCGTGGTGGCACACGCCTTTATTCCCAGCACTTGGGAGGCAGAGGCAGGTGGATTTCTGAGTTCAAGGCCAGCCTGGTCTACAGAGTGAGTTCCAGAACAGCCAGGGCTACACAGAGAAACCCTGTCTCAAAAAACCAAAAAAAAAAAAAAAAAAAGAAAGTGACATTAAGAGTAAAACTCAGAGCTCTGAGTGTCTCCAAAAAGAAACTGGAGAAAGCATATACTAGCAGCTTAACAACACACCTGAAAGCTCTAGAACAAAAAGAATCTAATATACCCAAGAGGAGTAGAAGGCAAGAAATAATCAAACTCAAGGCTTAAATCAACCAAGTAGAAACAAAAAGAACTATACAAAGAATCAACAAAACCAAGAGTTGGTTCTTTGAGAAAATCAACAAGATAGATAAACCCTTAGCCAGACTAACAAGAGGGCACAGAGACAGGATCCAAATTAACAAAATTAGAAATGAAAAGGGAGACATAACAGATTCTGAAGAAATTCAAAAAATCATCAGATCCTACTACAAAAACATATACTCATCAAAACTGCAAAATCTGGATGAAATGGACAATTTTCTAGACAGATCCCAAATACCAAAGTTAAGTCTGGATCAAATAAACTATCTAAACAGTCCCATAATGCCTAAGGAAATCGAAGTAGTCATTAAAAGTCTCCCAAACAAAAAAAGCCCAGGACCAGACGGGTTCACTGCAGAATTCTATCAGAAGTTCAAAGAAGAACTAATACCAATACTCTTCAATCTATTCCACAAAATAGAAACAGAAGGAACACTACCCTTCCTTCTATGAGGCCACAGTTACACTGATACCAAAACCTCACAAAGACCCAACAAAGAAAGAAAATTTCAGACTAATTTCCCTTAAGAATATCGATACAAAAATACTCAATATAATTCTCACAAACTGAATCCAAGAACACATCAAAATGATCATTCATCATGATCAAGTAGGCTTCATTCTAGGGATGCAGGGATGGTTCAATACCTGGAAATCCATCAATGTAATCCACTACATAAACAAACTCAAAGAAAAAAAACCACATGGTCATTTCATTAGATGCTGAAAAAGCATTTGGCAAAATTCAGCATTGCTTCATGATAACAGTCATGGAAAGATCAGGAATTTAAGGCCCATACCTAAACATAGTAAAAGCAACATACAGCAAACCAGTAGCCAACAACAAACTAAATGGAGAGAAACTGGAAGCAATCCCACTAAAATCAGGGACTTGGCAAGGCTGCCCTTTCTCTCCCTATCTATTCAATATAGTAATTGAAGTTCTAGCTAGAGCAGTTAGACAACAAAAGGAGGTCAAAGGGATACAAATTGGAAAAGAAGAAACCAAAATATCACTCTTTGCAGATGGTATGATTCTATACTTAAGTGACCCGAAAACCTCCACCAGAGAACTACTGCAGCTGATAAATAACTCCAGTAAAGTGGCTGGATATGAAATTAACTCAAACAAATCAGTAGCCTTCCTATACTTGAAGGATAAACAGGTTGAGAAAGAAATTAGGGAAATGACACCCTTCACAATTGTCACAAACAATATAAAGTATCTTCACTTCGTGTGACTCTAACTAAACAAGTGAAAGATCTGTATAACAAGAACTTCACGTCTCTGAAGAAAGAAATCAAAGAAGACCTCAGAAGGTGGAAAGCTCTCCCCTGCTCATGGATTGGCAGGATTAATACAGTAAAAATGGCCATACTGCCAAAAGCAATCTACAGATTCAATGCAATTCCCATCAAAATTCCAACTCACTTCTTCATAGACTTAGAAAGAGCAGTTCTCAAATTCATTTGGAACAACAAAAAAACTAGGATATCAAGAGCTATTCTCAACAACAAAAGAACATCTGGGGGAATCAGCATTCCTGACCTCAAGGTGTACTACAGAGCAGTAGTGATAAAAACTGCATGGTATTGGTACAGCGACAGGCTGGTAGATCAATGGGATAGAATTGAAGACCAAGAAATGAACCCACACCCCTATGGTCACTTGATATTTGACAAAGGAGCCAAAATCATCCAGTGGAAAAAAGACAGCATTTTCAACAAATGGTGCTGGTTCAACTGGTGGTCTACATGCAGAAGAATGCAAATTGATCCATTCCTATCTCCCTGTACAAAGCTCAAGTCCAAGTGGATCAAGGACCTCCACATAAAACCAGATACACTGAATCTAATAGAAGAGAAAGTGGGGAAAAGCCTCGAACACATGGGTACAGGGTAAAAGTTCCTGAACAGAACACCAATGGTTTATGTTCTAAGATCA
>CM052711.1:72898968-72910738 GCA_028551405.1 Uromys caudimaculatus | reverse complement strand
GATGAAATTCGCAGGGCTGAGAAGCACCTAAAGAAATGCTCAACATCCCTAGTCATCAGGGAAATGTAAATCAAAACAAGTCTGAGATTCCACCTCACACTAGTCAGAATGGCTAAGATCAAAAACTCAGGTGACAGCAGATGCTGGCGAGGATGTAGAGAAAGAGGAACTTCTCCACTGTTGGTTGGATTGCAAGCTGGTACAACCACTCTGGAAATCAGTTTGGCGGACCCTCAGAAAAATGGACATAATACTACCTGAGGACCCAGCTATACCTCTCCTGGGCATATACCCAGAAGATGCTCCAACATGTAGTAAAGACACATGCTCCACTATGTTCATAGCAGCCATATTTATAATAGCCAGAAGCTGGAAACAGCCCAGATGTCCCTCATCAGAGGAATGGATACAGAAAGTGTTGTACATTTACACAATGGAGTACTACTCAGCTATTAAAAACAATGATTTATTGAAATTTGCAGGCAAATGGATGGAACTTGAAAATATCATCCCAAGCGAGGTAACTCAGTCAGAAAAGAACGTACATGGTGTATACTCACTGATAAGTGTATATTAGCCGAAACGTTTGGAATACCCAAGTTTCACTTTACAGTAACAGCTAGACTCAGAGTGAGGTCCCAGATGGAGGAGTTGGAGAAGGGACTGAAGGAGCTGAGGGAGTCTGCAGCCCCATGGAAGGAGCAACAGTGTCAACTGGCCTGACCCCTCCCCCCCAGTCCTCCTGTAGGCTGGACCACCAACCAAAGAATACACATGGAGGGACCCATGGTTCAGATGACATATGTGTCATAGGAGGGCCTTGTTGGCCATCAGGGGGAGGAGAGGCCCCAGTAAAGGGGAATGTCAAGGTTGGAATATGGGAGTGGGCAAATGGGTGGGTGGGAGGTGGAATTCCCTCATAGAGGTGGGAGAGGGGGAGGGGATAGATGGTTTCTAAGGAGGATACCTAGAAAGGGTGAAACATTGGAAATGTAAATAAAGTATCAAAAAAAAGAAAACATTCGGAATGCTGCTCTCACTTTTTGCATTCCTTAGATGACTATAGTTCTTCTAGTGGTTGGTCCCATGAGAATTCCTCCTTCCATATTAGAACACCTATTATTGTAGTTTCGATCTTGTTTAGGTAGTCATATTGTTGAAGATATCACAAATGTAGCTTCCCTCTCATTCTAGGAGAATCTCGCCCCAGATTTCCTGGTTCTCTGGCTGTAACAATCTTTTCACTCCTTGTTGTCAATGTTCCCTGGGCCTTAGGGCCAGAAATTGTATCATGGATACATCATGGGGCTAAGATCCCTACAGTAGTTTTCCTCTACATAATATCTAACTGTATTCTAAATACTTATTCTTATACCCACTGACAAGTATAACTCTCACCACCTCTCCAGCCCTCATAAAAAGACACTTTTCATTGTAATAGACATAGATCATTTCAGAAAATCAAAAGTGTGCAAGATCTTTCGTTTTTAAAAATGAGTATCACTAAAAAACATGCATAAAGTTTTCATCGATGGGATTTGCTAAGGACTGTGTAAGTACTTGTCGATAAAGAATGTAAACTGAGGGCTGTGGCCACACTGCATCATTGCCTTTCCTGTATGTCCACATGTCTATAAGTGGTGTATGTATGCATACACAGAGAGAGAGAGAGAGAGAGAGAGAGAGAGAGAGAGAGAGAGAGAGATTCATTGAATATAGGGTATTATATGTTTCCATGGTACTAGGAAGGTAAAATTTCCTATTATTTATTCCCAGAATCCAACTCCCAATTTCTTATGTGCCTGAGTCCTAATGTTCCAGGGCATCTTCAAGTCAAGTCAAATCTAAAGCTGTTGTGCTTGAACCGACAAAAATAGCCCATTCTGTGAATTCTTATCTTTAGTAACTCAAGTCACAAGCTCCTTTCTGGAGGAAAAAAAAAAAGGCCTGATATGTGAGTTGGGACATCAATATTTTATTTCTAATTCATCAATCATTCACTACCTATTGGAAAGAAGTATCTTTCAGAGAGTATCTCTCTAGGTCTTCTGGAGAGCCTAATCTGTTAATATTTCATGGGTGGAGGATGGATTAGCTGCATAGATACCTTAGCCTGGCCCAGTGTACACAGAGAAAGTGACACTTTTTGTAGACAATAGGGGCACACATGAAGGCACACACTGCTCTCTCAGAATGTCTCTGAACTCAAATGTTGCGCTGTCTCGACATGGAAGGTCCTCTGCAAAGAGAAACAGAGGTAGAAGTTCCCTTAGCAGGGGTCCTTATTGTCCAGAGTTCTCCAACCAGAGTCATCACCATCATCTGACCTCAGGGGAAACAACAGTATTAACTGAAGACTGGATAAAGCCAGGAAGAATGGCACATGTTTGTAATCCCAACATTGGGGAGGCCCAGGTAGGCTAATTTAAACTTCCAGGCCTGGGCTACCCTATGAAACTCATTACCAAAATTGGTAAGGGGGACAGCTCATTTGGTAAAGTACTTGCCATGCAGCATCAAGGACTTGAATTTGACTCTCAGAACCCTTGTAAAAGCTCAATATAGTGCTTATGCTTCAAGCATGTAAGATAAAGACAGGAGAATCTTTGGGGCTCACTACTCAGAACAATTACGGAATTCCATGCTAAGTAACAAACTCTAGTCCCAAATGGATGCCATCTAGGAACAGCAGCAGAAGTTGACTTCTGGCTTCTATGAGTGCATGTGTGCGCGCACGCATGGATGCACACAGGCATGCACATGTACGCACCCACAGACACACACACATACACGTAAAAGATTATTTAAATATTTCATAATTTACATATTTGATAAGGAAAATCTCATTCCTCATAAATTCAGAAAGATCCCAGGAATTATTAAGACCAATTAATAAACCTGTCTTCTCCAGAGCAGTAGCAGTAACACCTGTCATTTTTCTGCCACTGCTGTCCTGGGTATATGTATGCTATATAATACTTTTCACTTTTGTAAACTAAAAGCCAAGATAGTAATCATTTTATGACACTCAGCAAAGACTTGATTTATTTTTCCTTATCAAGTTCACTGAGAAATAACTAACAAGCAATAACTTTTTGTTATTAGAGAACAGAATCCAATGAGTTGTGCTAGCTCTGTGCACCAACAGAAACTCTCAAATCTCTCCACAATTAAGATATAGGACAGGGCTGGGGAGCTGGCTCTGTCAGGAAGAACTTGACATGTAAACATGAGATCCAATGTCAATTCTCAGCTCCACAAAAAAGCTGGATACAGCAGCATACATCTATAATTCCAGTAATGGGGTTTACAAACAGGGCTATGTTTGGGGACTTACTGACAGAATCAGGGTTGCTTCAAAGTCAGGTTCATCACTGAAAAGCACACCACAGCATGAAGTAAAAAAATGGAGAATATGAAACTTTAACATAAATTATATGTGATTATCAAGGTTACTTTGGAAATACTCATTTATGTAGGAATGAAAAACAACATAAGGACCTGTCTCTAATCTGATTCCTGCCTGTAGAGACCTGTGTGCCAAGTCCTGAGCATTGATGAGTTCTGTTTGCTAAAAATAAAAGTGTCTTAAACAAAACCCTGCAAATCTCAGCTTTTGAAAACCTTGCTTAGCTCTGAGGGGGGAGGGGTCTATTTTGGGGCAGAGATAAAAAGACTTCTCTAGGTGATCAATGGTTATGGAAAAAAGATTGCAGCAATATCTACTCCTACTTAACCTATGAAATATTTCAAATGGGGCTGGGGCTCACACAATAGCTTAGAGGCTACAGCTATGTGCTAATTAAAGAGATTTTATTTTGGTTTTTGAGCCCTCAGTTTCTTGTTGAAAAGGTGAGCCACCTTCACAAACACAAGTGATGATTCATGGGAGCTGGAAGGCTGGTGTGTCCTACTTGACTTCCAGTCCTCAGACATCAGGGAGTCTTTCTCAGTTAGTATGTATCCTCCCCACATAGCTGTTTTTTGCATCTATAACTTTGAAGTTGGAGGTGGGCTCATGAGACCCATAACTTAGAACTTTTTCAAACATAGGAATTTTTTACTCCTGAGTTTGTTGAGCCTCTCCCTGCTTCCTTGAGGGAAAATTGCTATGCAAAAGTATTTTTTCACAATTTCTTTGGTTTTGAGATTATAATTATATCATATCTGGCAACCTGTCTGCCTGACTGCTGGGCTGCCTGAGCACCTCCAGTAAACCACTCAGGGGAGACAGAATGCAATCCAAGAATTCCTAGCCCTGCCAAAATGAAAGATTCTGCAGGGCACTGGTGTGTCCAGAATGGCCAAAGTGTTACAGTGCTCTGAAGGGAAGCCCATTCGTGGCAGATAGCCAGAGTCTTTCCTGGCTACTATTGCAGAACCTGTGCTAGCAGCAGCAGTAGTGGCAAGCAGTAGGGACAGCCAAAAGCCATAGAGGAGGATACTAAGCAAGTGGCAGGAAGTGGTTAAGACTAACAGGAAATGGCAACAAGTAGCTGGGGGCAGAGGGCACATGCCTGACCTGCTGGAAGGATCTGAGGTCCATTGATGAATGCTTCAGGAAAGAAAGCTCTGCCCCAGAGTGTTACAACTCAATAAAACAGCCACCCTCAGTTGACTTTTCCTGAAATAACTCATGAGCTTTATTCCATCTGGAAAGGAACCTTATAAACATTTTGGGAGTATGTTGGGATCCAGGGGTAAATGTTTCTCATTGGCTCTGCCTGAGATGTTAGGGATGCTCTATTTGCATGGGGAAGGAGTTCAGGTGTTGCCCCTACATGACTGATTGTCATGACTCTCTCAATGGGGTGTCATAGTTTGTGTGCCAGGAAAGGTAGAACTTGACAGGGGGCTGGATCCACAACTATCACTCTCAATTCTGAGATTACCCGGGGTTTTGAAGCTGCCTTAACCTTATCAGTTCTTCTGTCTGGTTGCATGGTTCACTTGCCCCACAGTTTTGAGATTATGATTATATCATTTCCCTTCTTCATTTTTCCTTCAAACCTTGCCATATCTCCTTGCTCTATCAAATTCATTGTTAATTTATGTATATGTATAGATGCATATATATATATATATACATACTGTAAATATAACTTGCTCACTCTATATGTTACTTATATGTGTGTTTTCAAGGCTATTTGTTATTGAGTAATTGTTTGCTGGGTTCTTCCCTGGGGAAGACCATTTCTTCCACTTTCAACATTCCTTAGTTCTTTGTGTAGGCTTGAGACATAATGATACTTGTACCATTCACTCTGCTATGTCTATTGCTATTGATCTTGTTCGGCTCCTGTTTAGGCAATCATACTAGTGAGACTCAGCTGGTGTGGTATCCTCTTCTGGGTTCTGTATGCGCCAGACACCCATGTAGCACACACAAACTAATACAGGTAAATATGCATATATATAATATATTTGGGGGTTTTGTTGATACTGTTGCTCTGTTTTTGTTATTGTTTGTTTTTCTTTTCAAGATACAGTCTCTCTATGTAGCTCTTACTGTCCTGTAACTATGAAGATCAGTCTGGCCTCAAACTCATAGAGACCCTCCTGCCTCTGCCTCCCAAGTCCTAGAATTAGAGGCATCTGCCACTACACCTGGCTCCATAAAATAAAAGTTAAATAACTATTTTTTAAAGCAGTGCCTAAAATTGGGAATGAAAAGAAGTGGGGGATAAGGGGTTGGAGGAGAAACAATAGAGAATGAATTTGATCAAAACACATTATATGCATACATGAAATTCTCAAATAGTAAAAAATGTCTATGCACTGTCCTAGTTTGCTTCTATGTTGCTGTAATAAACCACTAACCAAAACCAATTTGGGTAGTGGTGGTAACAGTTTATTTCATTTTGCACCTTTAAGGTAGAAAGCACTGTTTGTGGAAGAAAACTGCTTACTAGCTTGCCTTTCCTGGCTTAAGTAGTTTTATTTCTTATACATCGAAGACCACAGAGAGACTCAACCCACAGTAACCATTAATCACGAAAAATGTTCCATAACATGCCAACAAGCCAATCTGATAAAAGGAATTACTCAGTTGCATTTCACTCTTCCTAGTTGACAAAAATTTAACCAACACATGTACCTTCATTTCTGTTCACCTAAGAAACTCACACTACCCTTATTTTTAAAAAAGAAATGAAGGAATAGAGGAAAGATGAAGAAGGAAGGGAGGGAAGATGAAGAAGGAAGGGAGGGAAGATGAAGAAGGAAGGGAGGGAAGAAGAAAGACAGTGAGGAAGGAGGGAAGAGAAGTGAGAGGTGGGGGGGAGGGAAGGAAGAAGGAAGGAGGAAGGAAGGAAGGAAGGAAGGAAGGAAGGAAGGAAGGAAGGAAGGAAGGAAGGAAGGAAGGAAGGAAGGAAGGAAGAAAACAGCCATCATTGTGGCACAAGCTTATAATCCCAGCACTGAGGAAGCAGAGATAAGTAGAAGCCTGGAAATCTGGCCAGCCAGCCTAGGCCACTTGGCAAACTCCAGACTTGTGAAAGAGTCTTTTTCAAAAAGCCAAACAAATTAGACAAATCCTGTGAAACAGAAGCAATATCTGTCTGCCTCTGTCTTTCTATTCTTCTCTGTATCCCTGCCCTCTGACCCCTGCACACACCCTGGTGAAAATACTTCTAAGAAAGTACTTTGAGTTCTCTCTGAAATTTTGAGTACTTTCCAGACCCGGTAATAGTAATAAAGCATTATTTCAGTCAAAGACTATGTGTTCTCTATTCTAAAACTGGAAATTTAAAACAACAACTATCCCTTTAATCCCAGCACTCAGAAATCATGGGCAAGTAGATAGTTGAGATCAGAACCAGCAAGATCTATAAAGCATGATTCACTACAGCCAGAGCTACACAGAGAATCCCTGCCTTAAAAAAAATTAAAATTATAAATAAATAAATACCACACCTACCCCAATCAATCAATCAATCAATCAAACAATAAAACATATGTACTAGTTCCAGGGAGAAGATGTTATCACTTCTCTATTTTTTGTTCCAATTTGAAGCTTATTCCATATATGTTATCATAGGATGGTAGTGTAGTTTTATTGCATGACAGACTTGAATTAGTTGGAAGCAGAAGGGTCTTTCCCTGCTCCCCAGCAGCTCTACAGACTGATGTTACTGCTGTTCCTCCTCAGCAGAGTGAGACTTGTATTTGCTGAAACTCTGAGTTCACAGCTCTGCTCCTTCAAGTAAGCAGTGAAGGAGGAAATTCTGACTCTACAGATACAGGAGCATCATGATGTAGAGTGTTTATTAAACAGGTAATTTAACAGGAGTTCCCTGACACAAAGTATCACAAAACAAAGACTTCTGCCTTGTGTGAAGGATAGCTTGTATCAACTCTTACCCAAAGAGAACTTCCACTACTTTGTTTTTCCTTAGTGACATCAGTCAATACTCACAGATCGATGACAATTTCAATTCTTTTTCCTGAGTATCTTTGGCTGAAAGAAACAGACACATATCAATAGTTTTTACAGGTCATCATCATTAGGTCATCTATATATGAGGACTTGGGACAGAGAATCAGAAATAGTAGTCCTTACCTTTGAGGTTCTCACAGTCTATCAGGAAGGATATAAGGACCATCTTTAAAATTTCATTTTTCTCACTGTTTTACTCTCTGTCTTCCTCCACTGACTGTAAGCTTCATAAGAAATTTGGTCTGCTGTGCTCCTGTTGTCTTTCACATTACTCATCAGATAAAAAAAAGTCACTAAATGACAGAATTCAGATACAAAGTGATCACCTCATCCATTTAGAGTCAAACAAGATCTGTAACAGAATAAGAATCATATCATTTCAAAAAGCAATATAGTTGGGCATATTGGCATATGTCTAATATCTCAGCACTCAAGAAGCTGAAACAGGAGAATAGCTGTGAGTCTGAAGATAGCTTTGCCACATAGTGAATTCTAGACCAACCTGGGCTACAATTGGAGACCTTGTCGCAAATAAAAAATATGCAATCATATACAAATCCAAGCAAAGCAGGCAAAGATGCTCAGGAGAAAAATTAAGCAGATGGATAGGATAAGGAGATAATAACACCTAGCCAGAACCAAGCCTTCACTCATCTTCTCCAGACCCTCTCTCCTTAGACTGACTACAAGTTATCTGGACTACACTTCATCTTTTTTGTGTGTGTGTGCAGTTTTTCAATTATTCATTTATTTTTTGATACTTTATTTACATTTCCAATGTTTCCCCCTTCCAGGCCTCCTCTTTGGAAACCCCCTATCACCTCTCCCTCCCCTGCCTCTATGAGGGTATTCCACCTCCCACCCACCTGCCCACCCACTCCCATATTCACACCTTTTACTAGGGCCTCTAACACCCTCAGGCCCAAGGGCCTCTCCTCCCCCCCCCCATGGCCAACAAGGCCCTCCTCTCCCACGTATGTAATTCGAACCATAGGTCCCTAGATGTGTATTCTTTGGTTGGTGGTCCAGCCTCCAGGAGGGCGTGGGGGTTCAGGCCATTTGACACTGTTGTTCCCTCCCTGGGACTGTAAACTCCCTCACCTCCTTCAGTCCTTTCTCCAACTCCTCCATCTGGAACCTCACTCTCAGTCCAGAGGTTACTGTAAAGTGAAACTTAGGTATTCCAAACTTTTGGGCTAATATCCACTTATCAGTGAGTACATATGATGTTTGTTCTTTTGTGACTGAGTTACCTCACTCAGGATGATATTTTCACGTTCCTTCCATTTACCTGAAAATTTCATTAAATCATTGTTTTTAATAGCTGAGTAGTACTGCATTGTGTAAATGTACCATATTTTCTGTATCCATTCCTCTGCTGAGTTGTTTCCAGCTTCTGGCTATTATAAATATGGCTGCTATGAACATAGTGGAGCATGTGTCTTTATTACATGTTGGAACATCTTTTGAGTATATGCCCAGGAAAGGTATAGCTGGGTCCTCAGGTAGTAGTATGTTCATTTTTCTAAGGGTCCATCAATCTGATTTCCAGAGTGGTTGTACCAGCTTGCAATCCCACCAACAATGGTGGAGTGTTCCTCTTTCTCCACATCCTTGCCAGCATCTGCTGTCATCTGAGTTTTTGATCTTAGCCATTCTGACTGGTGTGAGGTAGAATCTCAGACTTGTTTTGATTTGCAGTTCCCTGATGATTAAGGATGTTGAACATTTCTTTAGGTGCTTCTCATCCCTGCAAATTTCCTTAGTTGAGAATTCTCTCTTTAGCTCTGTTCCCCATTTTGTGATAGGGTTATTTGGTTTTGTGGAGTCTTGCTTCTTGAGTTCTTTGTATATATTGGATATTAGCCCTCTATTGGACATAGGATTGGTTAAGATCTTTTCCCAATCTGTTGGTTGCCATTTTGTCCTATTGACAGTGTCCTTTGCAACTTCATCCTTGTCTGTCTTTCTGAGCTAGAATTGGATGAGGCCCATCTAGATACATGAAGTGCTAAAATAACTGCCTCTATCTTATCCCAAGTTCCAGAACAGAGTTCCAAAAACATGAATTATCTCTACCTATGTTTTTATTCACAACAAATCCACATATTTCTTACCTTTGGGGGAAATAACTTTTTTTTCCTTCTCTTTTCTCTCACTTAGCATTTTGTTTTGAACTAGATGATGCTCTTTCTGGGCTGACTCCTAGATCTGGTGATGCTTTCGCCAAGTACCTGCAGCCTCCTATCACAGAAGCTGCTTCACGGTAGCATCCTGAACTTTATACATAATCTAAGGCTCTCCTCTCATCACTTTGACATTTAGACTGGATTTTACAGGCATTATTGATACAGAAATGAAGGCTGCAGCCTGAATCAGTACAGTATAAACACACATCTTTGGTCTTTCATGATCACAGAGCAGCCACAGCAGCCTCTGAGCCAGATAAGAGGGTCCCTCCTTACTGCACCTAGAATTAGGAGTCAATATTAACTAGGTGGTCTGCAAACCCCAATAGCAAAGATAATAAATGCTGCAGTCCCTCGCTTTTCCTTTGGCCTTGCACTTGACCTATATTCTTGCTGTAATTAGATCACTAGAGACCTGACCAATAAAATTGATATTGATTCAGGTTTTTACAGCCTCCCTAGCTGCTCCTAAGAACTAAGACTAGCTACTACATCTTAAATAATGGGTCCACTTTGGGCTGAGAAAGGAAAGAGGATCTGGAGCTACTTCCTTCTAATTGGAGTTTACTCCTGCCCCTTGTCAAAAGGAGTCCATTGGCTCTAAAGGGGAAAATAAATTCTGTTTTGCTTTGTAAAAATCCTGTTAATGAGGATGGGGCATGGGCTGTAGCTCTGCTTAAGAGTGACTACCTAGCATACCTGAAATCCTGGGATCCATCAGCCCCTCATAAACTAAGCATGATGGTATTTAGCTATAATTCCAGCAGTCTGAATGTGGAAGCAGAAAAATCAAAAGTTCAAGGTTGGGGCTGGAGAGACGGTCCTGCTATGAAACAGATTTGCAGGTCTTACAGGGAATCTGGATTCAATTTCCAGCACCCTGGTGGTTGCTCACAACCATCTGTAGCTTTAGTTTCTGGAAATCTTCTGACTTCCGTAGGTAATGCAACAATATGCAAACACATACACACACACACACACACACACACACATATACATGCAAATAAAAATAATTCTTTTAAAGAATATTTCTCTAGTCATTGAAAAATACATATATAGGAATTTATAAAGAAGGCATAAGCTATTGCATTGTTCTGTTTACTGAATACATTTAAATGAGATTTACCAGTCAAGAGAATAAAAATCACTCTTTGCCCAGACTGGTGTTTCAAACAGAGTATATCTTATCTTTGTCTTTTTGTGTTTAAAAATTCAAACTATTTTGCCCAGGCTGGCCTCAAACTTTGGAACTAACAGTGTTCCTGTCTCACTTGTAGGAGCCTTGGATGCTCATTACAACATGAAGGTATTTCTGGCCTATTTTTCAAGAGGTGGTTGCTACCTGACTGCAGTTGCCTTAATAAAGACCATAGCATCGTCACATTCTTTTCATGCACATACTCTTAAAAATTGTTGATTCCTCTTTTGGGGTAAGGTATGCTTAGGTTTGTAAGAAATCAGGCTGTACCCTAACCACTCTTTAGAATTCTTTAGTGTAGGCCTTAGGACATGCTCCTCACACTAGCTGATGGGAACCATCTGGACCCCTAATATGATGTGAGCTCTCACTACTCCTAACTCATGTTCAGCTGCACTCACCTATGGGGATAACTTTGTCCAAAACTATGTCTCCTAGGCAGAAACTCTTATAAATATCAACCTTGTCTTTTTCAGTTGCTATAATATTTTCCTTGCCAATAGATCCTCGAAAAGAAGTTTTAAGTTGCGTGGATACAGCCTTCAGGATGTGTACTTTGGCAAAACATGAATTGATGCTAGAGACCTTACTGGTGACAACAGCTCCCACATCTGGAAGTATGTGAATCTGTTTCCAGCATCACAGAAACCACAGGAAGAACCACTACCTCGCTGGTTTATGTCGGGCAGCCCACCAGCAATGAAATGCTGTGATGTATAGGTACCACTGCCAGAGCTACCCACCTAGAAGTTACACAGTTCATGGGGGATGTAGTATTTCACAGGTGGTGCCATGCTTGCCTCTCTGAAATCTTCTTTACTTTTTAAAGAAAGAACTAAAATTACTGGGTAATATACCCAGATTTTGTTTTGTTTTGTTTTGTTTTGTTTTGTTTTTTCATCAGAGATATATCCTCTGGAAGTGAATTAAAAAAAAAAAAAAAAA
>CM052711.1:72882611-72898468 GCA_028551405.1 Uromys caudimaculatus | reverse complement strand
CGAGGTAACTCAGTCACAAAAGAACGAACATGGTATATACTCACTGATAAGCGGATATTAGCCCAAAAGTTCAGAATGTCCAAGTTTCACTTAACAGTAACCGCTGGACTGAGAGTGAGGTACCAGATGGAGGGGTTGGAGAAAGGTCTGAAGGAGTGGAGGGAATTGGCAGCCCCATGGAGGGAGCAAGAGCATCAATGGGCCTGACCCTCCCCCTGGTCGTCCTGGAGTTCAGACCACTAACCAAAGAATACACATCTATTGACCCATGGTTTGGACTACATATGAGGCAGAGGAATCACCTCGATGGCCATCAGGGAGAAAGGAGAGGCCCTTGGGCCTGAGGGTGCTAAAGGCCCCAGTAAAGGGCCCCAGTAATGTCAAGGTGGGAATATGGGAATGGGTGGACGGGTAGGTGGGAGGAGGAATTCCCTCAAAGAGGTGGGGAGGAGGAGGGGATAGGGGGTTTCCAAAGAGGAGACCCAGAAAAGGGGAAACATTGGAAATGTAAATAAAGTATCAAAAATAAATAAATAAATAAAAGAAAGAAAGAATATGTCAAAAAAAAAAAAAAAAGAAAGAAAGAAAGAAATTTTTAGGCCACTTCTAGAAAGACTACACAAAGAAAATTTGTCCCAATTTGTTTGTAGATTGGGAATGAAAGACAAGAACAAAGAGCAGAGGTCCTCTACCAGATTGGTCGTGGAGAGGACTTTTATATTATAATCACTGTATTGTGTATATATAATTATTTCTCATTACTGTGCCTATACTTGGCAATGTTAAGTAGTTTTTGAAGTAAAATTTCTTACTATAGGTTCTAAAATGCCTGACATATTTTAGAAGTAGAAGTACTAAAAATAACTTCAGGTAACTTTTTGTTATTTTGTAATATGAACTAGGTAGAGCCAAACCCCTCCTGAGTGGCTCAGTCTGAGTGGCACAGACTGTGTTTGTGCCCTGGTCAGAAGAAGAAGGAAATACAAAGAGGACCAAGTCTCTCTGCCCACAGTAAGGAAGAGGGCACATGTTTTGTTTTAATTTTTGTGTGCATAAAGGACACAGGAATCCTTTTAGCATGTTTTCTTCCTACATGTTGAAGAAGTTAGCAAATTAAATAATATATCTTAGGGCTCCATTCATTTATGCATCTGTGTAAATGTGTAGGTACATGTGTGTTTGTGTGTGTGTGAGTGTGCGTGTGTGTGTGTGTGCATTTGTGCATGCCTCTGAGAGTATGTGTGTGCACATTTGCATGTGCAGGTGTGAGCATGCAGACATATGGATATCAGAAGAGGGTGTAAATTTTCCTCCACTACCGCTCTCCATCTAGTCTTTTGAGTAGGGACTCTGTAAACCTGGGTCTTCCTTCTTTATTTTTTTATTTTCGCTAGGCTGGCAAACAACAATTCCTAATTATCCCCCTGTCTCATCAGCCTCACAGCTAAATTTTCAAGTGTGTTCAGGATGATCAGCTTGCTACAAGGGTGACAGGATTCAAATCCTGGTCCTCATGACCCCACAGTTAGCACTCTTAGCCACTGAGTTATCTCTCTTGATCCATGTTTTATATCTTTTATTTTAAAATTCCAAGGAGGATGGTAACAAGTTAGATCTGTATATAAGTTGCCACCCAGCCTGATGAAGACTGGATTTGGTCCCAGATTTGACCTGGTAAAATGATAGAACTGACTCCTGCTAGTTGTTCTCTGATCTCCACATCTATACCATGTCTATGCACATGCATGCACACACAGAAAAAAAAGTAAATACATACATACATACATACATACATACATATAGATATGCTTCAATTTAAGTCCAAGGATCAATTGCCTTCTAAATATTTTGAGCATTTCAGCCCACTCGATTGGTAGATACCATAGGGTTCTATGCAAAACTGTTTCTATTTTGAAGACACTTTCGTGATGGCTAATCTTGATTTCCAACCTGGCAAGATCTGTCAACATCTGAGAGCTATGGCATTTGGTGGGCCTTTGAGGATGTTGTTAGAAAGAATTAGCTAACAGGAGAAGCCATTCCCTCGGAGTGGGAAGTAACTTTCTGCAGGAAGCTGTGTTAAAAAAGAGCCTCAAAGATAACGCAAGATTGACTGCCTTCCTTCACTTCTTGCCACTGAGTCTAACTTACCACTGTTTCTGCTGCTGATGTTGTTGCTGATGCTGGTGCTGCTACTATTACTGCTGGTGGTGGTGGCTCTACTGTCAATGATGATGATGATGATGATGATGATGATGATGATGATGATGATGTTGATAATGATGATGTTAGACTCCAGAGTTTTTGTTTTTCCAACATGTATTGAAGACCATCAGTTCCCCAGGATTCTCTATACTTAGGTTGAGACTGCTGAGATATCTAGATTCATGGACCAAGCAACTCACAGATTATCAGCATCTCCAGGGAGCAGACCACCATTTTTGGATGACCTAGGCTACAGCATGCAAGTCATTTTAGTGAGATAGACAAATAGGTAAATAGATAGATAGATAGATAGATAGATAGATAGATAGATAGATAGATAGATAGATAGATAGATGATAGATAGATAGATAATTTTTTTTTTTACATAATAAACCTTAGGAAACAAATGTAAGTTCTTGGTGTTTTAAAAGGCAAGCCTGTGGACACATGAGCCACCTCCCTACCCAGAATTTGAAATGTTTTTATCTTTTTTTTATACTAAGTCTCTAAGATCTGGTTTCTATTTTACTTATACAATTCAACTCACTTCACATGCTAATTTTCACTGGCAATATGTAATCTACATTTGAATTTTATAAAACTTATCTTCAAATGCATAATCAATACAGAGTCACAAGCTGTCCTGAACACATGGAAAAGTTTTCCGAAAGAGAAGCATGTTACATAGGAAATCATTTTTTCTCTAGCAAATGTAGTCATGTGACAAAAAAGGAATTACTTGGAAGCAAACACTTAGCATTTCTTATGACTAACCACTTCAACTTAAGTAGCTAGCTCACTTCTCTTTTTATTCAACTTTCCTCTCTTTCTTCCTATCTGCCTTCCCTCCTTCCTACCTCTTTTCTTCCTGACCAGGTCTCACTCTGTAGGCCAGGCTGGCCTACAGTTTATAATCCTCCTGCTTCAGCCTCCTCCATCATAATATACACATCAAATGTTTACCTGTTTCCAAGGGATATCTATGGTTCCATCAGCCTCTCTCCCGATACTCCAAGCTGTTAAGATGACTGATGGGACTACATCCTATTCCTCCATTACACCCTCTTCAGCAGGGTTTCAGCTCACACTGATGATCAAAAACCATAAAGGACAAGAGAATGGGGGGAAGTTATGTCACACAGAGAAGTCCTGGCAACAGGTGGCACTCACCTAGAAAGGGTGGTGGAGTTCAGTGAGCTGGGGACATGAGTTGGCATGGATTCAAACCTGCAAGAAAGTGAGTAGAGTCACTGAGAAGGTGAACAGATGTGAGTGTGATGCTCACAAGGCTGTGAGGACAGGAATTCAAACTCCGACATTAGAGCATATTCTGCTCCTGAGATCAAAAAGGGTACTTGGTGTTAATTAATCCATGGCATGTGACTTTGTCCTCCAAAGCAATCTTCTTTGAAATATGCAGATAATTTGACCCAGCAATTTCAATTTCAAGCATTTGTCAAGATATGCAATGCGATCAAGGGGAGTGTGGAAGCTTTGTAAAATATTTTTTAAAGGAGTTCATTACCTGCTGCAGTCATAGCCTATGGTGATTTAAGTAGGATTGCCCTCTAGACTCATGTGTGTGTATACTTGGTCCATAGGGAGTGGCACTTTTAGGACTTGTGCCCTTATTGGAGTGGACATGGCCTTGATGGTGGAAGTGTGTCACTTTGGGCAAAAGCTTTGAGATTTCACAATCTGAAGCTGGGCCTGTGTCTTACTCTCTCTTGCTGCATGCAGGTCCAGATATAAACCTTTGAGCTTCCTCTTGAGTTCCATGTCTGCCTTTCTGCTGCCATGCTGTAGTCATGGTGTTCCTTCACATCAATAGGAACACTTAGATATGGTTCCTTGATATTTACCTTATATTCATATATGGTCTTCTGTGAATATATGTATGTCTGTATATGTCCGAGTGATTATCTATATACCTCTAGGTGTCTCTGTATATTGGTCTGTTTATCTGTCTCAATATGTAGATGTGTATGTGAAGATTCCTTAAATGTGTAGCATGTACTAAATATGAGAAAACCAGGAGACAGTGTCTAGGATGATAATTACATTCATAATGTAATAGATTATCCCTTTATCTATAATAATTCCACTAGATCTGTCAGTACATGAAGCCATTTCCCCTGAGATGATAGGACAATCTTTCTTAGTCTCCAAATCTGTCTCCACAACTGGCTTCATAATAACATGTCAATCACTTTTAAAATATAAATGTTTAGGTAAATATTAACAATACTGATTTAATCATTAAACACTATATGCATATACTAACAGACTGTGTGTACTCCATAATTCTGTACAATTAAATTGAAACATTTATGGGAGATGTTTTCAAGGCAGGGTTTCCCTGTGCAGCCACTGTTGTGCTGGAGCTCACTCTGTAGAGCAGGCTGTTCTCAAACTCACAGAGATCCCCTTGCCTCTGCCTCATTTATACTGGGATTAAAAGCATGCATCAGGACCACCCAGCTAAAATAATGCTTTTACTAATATATTTCCATTGAGGGAACTCACAAGGCAGTTTAATCTTCAGAACCTACATGGGGAAAGAAAAGGACAAACTTTCAAAAGTTATCATGTGACCTCAACATGTGTACCATGGCATAAGTGCACCTGTACAAAACTAAATAAAGTTTTCTAAAATTTTAAGTACTTCATTTAACTTTCGGGTGCCCATATACTGGAGATTTATACAAAGAATGTTGACAAAACACATTTGGAATTAGAAGTGGGTCTGTTCCATTTTGTGTGCGTTTAGAAACTACTCCTTGGGCATCTTCTAATGACCTCCCAAGACATGTGATCTTGAGTGACGTTATTTGGAAAGTACTCCTTGGGCATCTTCTAATGACCTCCCAAGACATGTGATCTTGAGTGACGTTACATGAGAGAAAGTTACCTATTAGTATGGTATGGACCAAAACACAGTATTACACTTGACCTGATTGTACCAGGTCTCAAAGTATTAAGCAAAGCTCTTTGCTCCTGAACCTTATATGAACAGCTATGAATTGAGAATTGTAATCCTCAGGACTTCTCCATATCTATATGTGCTAGTTCCAGTCTAAGATTTTAAAAGACTTGGATCCCAGGTCATTGATATTCTGTGTGGTGAGTTTGTCTATATACACTGACTGAGGAGAGAACGAAAACAGCATTCAATTGATTTTTGGCATCAATCAATTCTAGAAAAAAATTAATAACAGCTTTTAAAACTCTATAAACTTTCTAAAGAGCTAGATCCAGCCAAGTGGGGATTTTTCCTCTACCCAGACACCAGGTCACTGAATCTTTACTAGGTTTTCTTAATTCTAGGAAAATACCTCTTATTTGCTGCTCACATATTTCCACAATCCAAGACCGGGTATTCATTTGTCAGTGACTTTTCCACAGGTCTAAAGGCCTTCCAGCTCAGAATCATTTGTTACTACATAAAGACAACATTGGCCTCTCTATCATGCATCTTTAATAAAACAGTATTAGGAAGTAAAAGTCTGCAGCTGCACAGGAATGATATATGCTTGTGGGATGTACCCTCTGTCTCCACCTCTCAGTTCCTAAATCAAAGTCTCTCCTCTTGTTGCTGGAGACCATGGTAACCATTCCTTCCCAAGTAGTCTTCACCTCCCAGCACCACCTACTTCCTCCTCTCAGCACCAATTTCTACCTTCCCAGCCATGAGGCAGGGCTAAGGACCAATCTAAATTTGGAGAGTGGTTCTGAGAAAGGGGTGCTCTGGAATGGTGAGAAGAATAACTCAAAGTCAAATCAAGAGCACAAGCTGAGAGCCTTGTGCTTTGCTCCTGCTGGCTCTGCAGACAGCTCATCCAGATAGCTCAGCTCTCAAAGATCAAAGCCCACTCTTTTATCTGCATATCAATTCATTCATTCCCTCAGGTTCCCTTTTGATTATCCCATGAATTACCATAGTGTGACCTTAGCAGCTTGATTCTTAAAACTGGAGAGCAAGTACGTTTTTTAAACCTAGCAAACTGGATTCAGAGATCTGCTTGCCTTTATAAGCACAGACTAAAGCTACCTGGATGGGATCTCACTCTGAAATTACAGTACCAACACTCCTGGACCTACCCTCTGCTATGTCCCAGGATGACATTGAATTCCGAAATCTGTTTGCCTTTGTAAGCAAAAAGAATATACTTAAGCTGGGTGGGATCTTGCTCTGTGATCACTTCTCCCTAAATTTCTTTATCTCCTTCATTAATATGTTTCTGGGAAGTTGTCTCATAGTGCAGGGCTGCCTCTGTTCTTTTAGGTCCATGAAGCCCCTCATATAATTCGTATTGTATCATTATATTTTACTAATTGATAAATCCTATTTATATGTTTTTGAAATTATCTTTTTAAGGTTCTTTCTCACAGCTTTAAGGGCTGTCCTTATGGTTACAGCATTTACCATTTTTATTAAGCACACAGACACTCCTGCCCATCCCAGACTCATACTAATTATCAGTTGCTACTTCTAATTATCATCAAATCCTTAACCTCCGCAGGGAGAATGTTCCCTGATAACGATTGCATGGGGAATCTTTCCCAAAGGAGGAATATAAAGTAAATTATATACATTACTATACAAACAAGTCTCATACCTAGCAGCCTTCAACACTCACAGAGGCCCATGCCCTTCTGGCTCAGCTCCAGGCATGGGAACCATGTCATGACACCCCTGTCCCTTGTATGTGGAGATGCACGAGTCAGTGTTGAGTCTGGAATGGCATGGTTCCAGACCCTGGGACAGGGCCAGCAGGTATGGACCTCTACTAGTGTTGATGATTGCTGTGGGCATAAGGCTTGTTTTTTATAGTAATGTACATATTTTCAAGTTCCTCCAAGGAATGTGCTTATTGCTAATATATAAGTCTCCATGATAATCAGAGACAGCATGAGTCCTGTAGGCGAAACTTCATTAATAATGTCTAAGTAAAATGGTAAAGAGCAAACACAGCTCTTAGGAATGCTTTCTTGCTCTCTGATTTTGACTGGAAAATCCAACAATCACATATAGAATTTTTTCTAACAGGATTTTTGACTCAGTCTGAAGACCCAAGAATTTTTTTATAGTAGCTTTTCTTATTTTTGCTCAGAAAATCCATGAGGTACCCAGAGATATTTTAGAATTTTTACTAGCTTGT
The DNA here is from genome assembly GCA_028551405.1 of Uromys caudimaculatus. Classification (NCBI taxonomy): domain Eukaryota; kingdom Metazoa; phylum Chordata; class Mammalia; order Rodentia; family Muridae; genus Uromys; species Uromys caudimaculatus. The sequence goes on along the minus strand of CM052711.1, from coordinate 72,891,101 downwards.
GCTCATAATTTGACTTCCAGTCTTTTTTTTTTTTTTTTTTTTTTTTTTTTGCAGCTCCCAGACACCACTCATTCAGGAACCCAGACCTAGCCGAGGCTAGTCCTTTGCAACTTGGCAAGATAGGAGTGACATACCCTGCTTGTCTTACAAGGTTATTAGAGTAAATTGATTCCCCTAAACTCAACACCTACATATGCTAATTCTTAGTGAGCCTATTGTTACCATTGTTCCCCTGACTCCCTTGTGAAATGCATTCCAATGATCTCCTATTCATCCACACAACCCATTACACACTACTCCATCTCAATACTTCTGTTTGGGTATTGAGGAACAAAGGGTCCTCAGGAACTATAAAGGTATGTTAGACTCAATGCTGATGGATTTATTAAATAAAAGTACCCTGTAATCTGAGGCAAAAGCTCAGTTAGTCAAGTGCTTGCCTTGCTCTGTTCTAACCTAGACTGAGGTCAGGGCCTAGAGCTGGTGGATGCAAACGTGCTAATGCAAGTGTGCTAAAAGATGAATCAGAAATGGGATGCAATTCTTTTTTTTTTTTTTTTTTTTTTGAGAGATGCAACAGACAGGAAGCACATCTTGGTATTGTTTGACCTACTCTGACATCCTGTATTTCTCAGACATAAAATCATTTCCTCAGAAACTATATTCATTGATTATACAGCATTTCAAAATGCATGTACTTCTAAGTCTTCCTTGATTACATAGAAATATTGAAAGAGGAATAAAGCAAACACACAATAATTTCATGAGAACTAAAAATTAACATTAGGATAAAATGAATTTTCTGTAAACTCAATATCTTCTTCAAGATTGGTATCATAAAGTCTTGTGGTTACAGCAACAGTGGACAGGATGACTCTATTTGAAATTCATTCTGTTTCAGTTTGGCAAGGGATTAATAGATCTAAAGTTATTTCCTACCACCTGTTATTTCAAACTTGACTTTCTATAAAAGTTCAATGTCTGACCTCCGATCCTTGCTTTCTTTCTTTATATTCTCTTATATTTGGCATAAGACCACTCTCCTTTTTCTTGGATTTTTGAAAATACAGTACATTCCCTTACTTAAGCAAAAGTGGTTTGTTCTTTATTTTTCCATAATATCAGAAAAATTCTGGTCTGAAAGTGTGTTCAGGAAAGCAGGCAGTTCACTGAGCCAAAATGGTTTGTTCTTATGAGAGCTTTTCCATCTTCTTTGTAACCGACTTGATGTGCAACCTAAGCACATTGGCAGTAAATATGAATCTTTCATTTTCCAATACCTGCCGCCAGCTAAGCTCATTTACAACCTCTGCCCCATCTTCTCCTTAGAGGCTGCTCTCTTTTTGATATCACAGTTGGAGCCATATTTGTGTAGTTGGTTTTGGATAATTAAAGCAATACCATAGTAGTTTTAAAGGATTGATCCTATTCATTTTAGAACTTCAATCTAATTTTTTAAATTCAAGGTACAGCTCATTCTCAGCATAGAACAAGTTGATGAGCTTTAGGGGAAGGCAGGCAGAATTGAGTGTTGTTTGTTGTTGTTGTTGTTGTTGTTGTTACTTTGTTTTCTTTTTGTTTCTGTTGCTGTGATACAACACCATGACCAAACTGACTTATGTAAGAAATATTTTATTTTGATTTACAATTCCAGATGGATCAGGAAGCTGGAGCTTTTTGCTCAGTGGTTGAGAACACTGCCTGCTCTTCCAGAGGATGTGAATACAATTCCTGGAACCTACATGACAGCTCACAATTGTTTGGAGATCTTGATCTAGGGGATCTAATGCTATGTTCTGGCTTCTCAGGACACTGCAATGACATGGTACAAAGACATACATGTAGGTATGAAAAATAATAAAGTGAAGTTTTAAAAGGGACACCATCTCACTGAGAAGACATAACAGCATACAGCAGGCATGGCTGCAGGAACAGGAACCTGAGAACTTATATCTTAAATACCAAGCAGGAAACAGAAGAGATCAAACTGGAAAGAACATAAGGTTAAAATGCCTCAAAGCCTTTACCGAGTGGCATAATTCCTGCAGGAAGGCCACCATGAAATAGTACCAACTGGGGACCAAGAGTTTAAGATCTGAGCCTAGGAAATTTTTGTCCAATCCACAAGTGCTAAGCCCTTCTGAACCTTTTCAGCGTTTTCCCTCCAGGGTTGGTATTGGGGAAAAGGGAGCTATCCCTATTTGATCCTAGAACAAAGGCCTTTCTTGACTTCATGTTATTTTAGTTAGGGGTTTAACTCTCATGAAAAACAAATAAAGTTTTCAGATGGACACCAGCTATGAATATTACATCTTATTTCATGAAAAACCTCCCACTTATATTTTAGCCTGACATCCTAAATCCATCCATCAGTATCAACTGGGCCTATAAACATGATGGGGATCCAGTTCTCTTGTCTTGATGGGGCTCAGAGAGCAGTGGCCCACCAGCTGCTAACCAATTTGCATGTGCCAATCTGCATTGTCCACAGTATACTAATGAGACATCTACTCACACACAGCTGAGATGAGATGGTATGGCTGATATGCTTCATTCTCACTTGTCTGGAACTATAATCACATAGAAGCTTGGTGGAGGAGGTCACCAGTTTGTAACTGAGGCTGTGTCTAGAGAGTATCAATTGAAGAGGGAGGTCCTGCATGTAAGAGACTGCATCCCATTTGCTGTGCACCTATGTAGAAGAAACAAATAAAAAAGGATGCCTCCAAATTTCTAGTACAATAATCGAGCAGTGTGGGTAATTGTCACAAATTATGTTATATATAATATATAACATATATATATATATATATATATATATATATATATATATATACACGCACACACACACACACATATATATATATACACAAACACACACATAACTTAATATATTTTAATTAGTAAATTAATATAATTAATAAATTCCTATAATGTATGTTATATTTTAAAATCCTACCAGCTGTGGTAGTGTACACTCTCAATGTCAGCAATCAGGAATCAGAAGCTTGTGAATTCTGTAAGTTCAAGTCTTGCTTGTTCTACATAGCAAATTCCAGGTTAGCCAGTTATACAAAATGTCATCTTGGCTGTCCCCCGCAACATCCCAACCCTTCTTTATTGTTGCTTGTTGAGTGCTAAGTATAAAAAGTTGCCCCATGACCTTTATAACAGAAGCTATAATCAATCAGCTAGAATTAATTAGTCAGTAAATGTTGTCACACAAATATAAGAGCCTAAGTTTAATTTCCAGAACCAACATCAAAAATCTATGCATAGTTGCACACATATGTAGTTCCGCTACTGGCAGTGTGTTAGAGAAAACAGAATCACTGGTGTTACTGGCAAGCCACTCTAGGAAAACATTCCAGATTCAGTGAAGCCCCTGTCTTAAAAATAATGTGGAAGGGCCAGCAGGATAGAGTGCTGTGAAAGCCTAACAACGACTGACATACAATCCTCAGAATCAACAGTAGAGGAAGGGTACCAAGTACCAGAATTATTCTCTGATCCCTTTGTGTGGCATGGCATGCAAGTACTTGCATACACACATACGCATACACACACACACACACACACACACATACACACACATTGATAATAAAAATAACTTTTAATTAAATATTAATGATTGTGATAGGGTAAGACACCTGACATCAAACTTTGGCCTCTACATGTATGCCTGTACACAAATCAACACAAACACATGCACACAAACACAAACCAAACCAAAACACAATGAAATATAATTGGTGAAGAGCCTTTGTCTGATCCAGGTTTGAATAATAGTAAAATATTTTGATGCCAATTTTAAGAGTATTTCTATAAATTCCTGATGGCTGCATTTAATGATCTGCTGGAGATTCATGCTTAATTATTTAGAGTTGAAATGTCACAATGATTGTAATTTACTCTGAATGCCGCAATAAAGTAAATGAGGCAAACACAGAAGATCGCTAATAATCATTAAATTAGGATAATAGATCTCGTCCTACCAGTCTCATCATCGTATGTGTAAAAATATACAATTAAAATTGTTAAATTAATGTTTTTCTTTAATTTTTCACCTCCACAAGTAATTTGTCATCAAAGCCATGCCTGTTTTACTTGCCAAATTGCTTCTCAAATTTCCTTTCTCCATTACTGCAGTCACAGTCTTAGCTAGGCCATCATCATAGATCCCACAACCAGAGAGATCAATTTCTAGAGATTTTACTTTATATTTAGTTGTATTTGTGTATCTGATTACAGGTGCCTGCAGGAATCAGCAGAGAATATTGGATACCTTGGAGCTGGAGTTACAGGTGAATGAAAGTCAACCCATGTGAGTCTGGGTACCAAACTCAGATCCACTGCAGGAAAACTCTAAACTGCTAATCCATCTCTCCATATCCAGTGTTGATCGGTTCCTAGGGAGGGTAAAGCAAACATCCCCAGCTTATTATATAAGAACTCTCTACAGCAATGACACAGCTGATCCCACACCTCAGATATGGTAAGGTCAATCCTATTGACTTAATAGCATCTAGAATTACAATGGTAACACAGCTCTGGGTACATCTGTGAGGAAGTTTCTAGACTAGATTAGCTGAAATGGAAAGACCCCCATAAACAGGGGGCAGTATTTCAGCAGGCTGGGATCCTGGACTGAATAAATAGGAAAAACTGAGCTGAGAACCAACATTCATCTCCCTCTGCTTCCTGACTGCCTGTGCACGTGAGCAACTGCTTCATGTTCCTGATGCTATGATTCCCTACCATGATGGAATAGGCCAGCAAACTGTAAGCCATAATAAACCCTTCTTAAGTTGATTCTTTTTTCTTTTTCCAAAAAAAAGAACTTCTTTATTTTTAAAGCATTAATAAAGTCTTGAGACACTGAGAGAGTTATAATTCTGCGATTATGCTCAGTCAAAATTTTGACAGATTGACTTCTGTGCAGTCACATTTCCACCATTTGGTTCCTCCAAGTCATTATGCTCTACTGGCTATTTAGGTATGGAACCCCAGTATGGGAAACTGCTGCTGGTGAACCACTCAACTACATGTCCACAAAGATAACAATGGCATTCCTCTTCATATCAACAAAAGACACTAACAGATAATAACCTTGAGAGAAAGCTGAACTGCTTAATTTATATGTAAGTTTCTTTTTTTCCTGTTTTAAACACATGTAATAGTATGATAGCTACTCATGAAAAAAGTGATTAATATACTTCTGAATATAGCAGCAGCATCCATACAATCTGCAGATGTGGGAGGAGGTAGAGGCTTTAAATGTGGCCCCAAAGGGAATAGAGGCAATCAACATGACAAGTAGGGGATGTGGAGGTGGTGGCAATGGTGAGCCATTGAATTTTATACCGGATTTTGTCTTTCTAACCCTGTCACTGGCATTGTGCTTAGTGGAAGGAGAAATTGTTTATGTTGAGCAGCTTAGAAATTCTGTGTTTTACTTCCAGGAGAACTGGAGGGAGCTTGCTTTTATTTTCATTGTCCCAAGTGCTCGCTTCTATATTAGTTGCTACCTCACAGTTTGGGGAAAGTAGATCAGACAGAATTTGCCCTGTTTTGTGTTCATTTCCTATATAAACCACAACAGAGTGTTTTTTTTTTTCTCTCTCTCTCTTTTTTCTTTTTCTTTCATTTTTTTATTTTTTATTTTATTGGATATTTACTTTATTTACATTTCGAAGGTTATCCCCTTTCCAGGTCTCTCCTATGGACACCCCCTATCCCAACTCCCCTCCCCCTGCCTCTATGAGAATGCTCACCTGCCCACCCACTCCTGCCTTCCCACCTTGTCATTCACCTACACTGGGGCATCTAACACCCTCAGGCCCAAGGGACGTTTCTCCCATTGATGTCCAACAATGCCATTCTCTACCACATATGCAAACAAAGTCATGGGTCCCTCTGTATACACTTTGGTTGGTAGTTCATTCCCCAGGAGCTTTGGGGGAGGGGGGTCTGGCCAGTTGACATTGTTGCTCCCCCGACAAGGCTACAAATCCCCTAAGATCCTTCAGTCCTTTCTCCAACTCCTCCATCCGGGACCTGGCACTCAGTCCAAAGGTTGGCTGTGAGTATCTGCCTCTGTATTTGTCAGACTATGGCAGGGCCTCTCAGGAGACAGCTATATCAGGTTCCTGTCAGCAAGCACTTTTTGGAATCCACAGTATTGTCTGGGTGTGGCGACTATATGGAATGGATCCACAGATGGGGTAGTCTCTGGATGGCCTTTCCTTCAGACTCTGCTCCAAACTTTGTCTCCAAATATCCTCCTGTGAGTATTTTGTTCTCCTTCTAAGAAGCACTGAAACATCTACACCTTGGTTTTTCTCTTAAATCAACTGAAATGGTGTTAGATCAATAAATCCGCTGCTTTCTGACCAAATGGCAGAATATTTATCCCCAACTTTCCACTCTTTTTTGGGGAGCTATAGCATTTTTTTGAGAGTTTAGTCTTAGCAGGTTTTCTTCTAGCTATGTCTTTTGATTTATCTAGTTTCACACATGTACCCATTCTTTAGAACACACTTACAGGAAGTCCAGATTTTCATAAGCCTTTATCAATGTTGCATCAGCCCAAAATTTGGAAAAACCACTTTAGTCAGTGCCATGGTGCAACAGCACTACATCTTCCTGTTCCAAGACTGCCTTGCTTCTCTCTGTGGCTGGATTCCTTACGTTATTTCTTTTCAGGCATTTGACCACAAAAATAAGAAAAGTAACGAATCAGTAACTGCTGATTATCACTTCTAGGAATCACTTGGGTTCAGGGTCCTAATCATGTGAATTCATGGCCCTTTCCCTGAGTCAAATTCCTAGGTTTTTACTACCCCTTTTGAGAAAAGTCTATGAAATATACACATATTTTATGTCATATACAGAAAGTGATACCATTTCATTCAACTGGAAAGACTAATGCCAAGAATCACACATCAGAACAATGTTCTTAGATCCTCCCTCCAAATGCTGCACAGTTGTACAGAGTGACATATAGTAGGATTATCTCAGACCTTGGTGTCGGCCAATAATGACACAGATACTCTTTAATATGTAAAAGCTTGAGCATTTCAGCAAGGGAAGTCTCCAAGCTACTCTGGTTCAATGGTTCACCTCCACGTGTGCTGCTTAATCTCATCCATCTCATTTCTTCTACCGATATCCCTCTCTTTACACAGAATACCACTGTTCCGATTCCTGCCCAGCTATTGGTGGAAAGCCCTTAATCACAGCAAATCTGGAATAATTCTAGATTGCCTTATGCTCGTGGAGAAGAACAAATATTTACAAATTATGAGACTAGTAATGGGGCAGAAATAACAATACTGAGATTGTGCCCACATTTAGCTCTCTGACAGTTCAAAATTAGCAACATAAAATACCGAGGCATACATATTCACAAAATGTACCCTAACAGTAGTGGGCTAGTAATATTTTACAAATGGGCTTTGAAACTAGAAAGGGCAAAACACACTTATTACCTATTCCCTTGATGAAAAGTAGATAAAGGAGAGGTAATCAATATATATTGGAAAGAACAGATAAAGGGATCTAGTTATCCCGCGCGCTATTTGGTCTCGCCAGCAAGAACCCACACGGACACACGGATCCTTCTGCAGCAATGCGTTTACTGCATCATGAAGAGGAAGACCCCGGGGGCCCAGAATGGCGCTGCCTATATCGCCCTGAGGCAGCGTGTCCTCCACTGACCGGCGCGCCCCGGGAGTGGGCGGCGACCAGCCATGCACACCCCCAATGCGCAAGCGCCCCGGGGTTTGCCCGCGCCATCCGTAAGTTTCCCCAGAGCGACAGCGGAAGTCAGCGCCATCCTGCAATGGCGAACACTCCAACCGCTCCCCACATCTCCCCCCATTCCTTCAAGCAAGAAGGAGAGGGGGGTCAGCTGGGCCAAATAGGCCACACCTCCCTACAGTGGCACCAAAACACAGAACCAGGCTCAATCAAGCGAACTCGGTCATGAGTGAACAGGCGATCAAAGGCCAATATTCTGAGAGCATTCCATCCTTACCCTTCCAGGTGCAATGGTACAAGACCCCTGGGTGCAAGGGCTAAGGAGGCTGTGCTATGAGTAACACCTATCCCCGTGCAATGGAGCGTATCTCCTAGGGGTGCAAGGGCTGTTAACCCACAAATGAAAACCACCGCTTGAGGGGAGGGGGCGAAACGCAGCGACCCAGATAGAACAGAGAATGAATCTCATTTTTTGAGTATGGATAGCCAGAAGTTAGGGGAAGCTCCTTGCTCCAAAGCTGCAAGAGCTTGGGTGACGATGATCTTATCATGAATCTGTTAAGCTCTGAGCTTGCAGACCAACCATAGGAGGAACACCATACTGCCACACAGGAGTATACCAAACACCGCCATTCCCGCCCATTCCTTAAGGAAAGAGAAAGAAGAAAAAATCCAGGAAAAGAGCCCCTTCGTCAGGGACAGGTCCACTGAGGGCTGGAATCAGCATCC
>CM052711.1:72813763-72882111 GCA_028551405.1 Uromys caudimaculatus | reverse complement strand
GGACAGACATGCCTCTCAGAGCTTACCTTCAGTCCTGCAGTCCTGAATCCACTCCGCAGAAGCGGAGGGTCTCCTCAGCGCCGGCGATGATGAAGTCGCTAAGTTCCCGGGTTTCGGCACCAGTTGTCCCGCGCTGTTTCGGCACCAGTTGTCCCGCGCGCTGTTTGGTCTCGCCAGCAAGAACCCACGCGGACACATGGATCCTTCTGCAGCAATGCGTTTATTGCATCATGAAGAGGAAGACCCCGGGGGGCCCAGAATGGCGCTGCCTATACCGCCCTGAGGCAGCGTGTCCTCCACTGACCGGCGCGCCCCGGGAGTGGGCGGCGACCAGCCATGCACACCCCCAATGCGCAAGCGCCCCGGGGTTTGCCCGCGCCATCCGTAAGTTTCCCCAGAGCGACAGCGGAAGTCAGCGCCATCCTGCAATGGCGAACACTCCAACCGCTCCCCACATCTAGTCATCTCAAGTTTTTCTTCAAGTACTGATATTATAAAAAAATCCCCCAATCTGTATGTTTGCCAGTTTCTGTGATATAAATATTCCCATTTACACCCACTTAGCAGTGTGAGAATCTATATTACACTGTTTAACCTTCACTGGTATTTGATTGCACTTGGAGTCCCCGAGGAGGCTAGACAGAATTGTGTCTGAGGACATCTGCTGAGAAGATTAACTAAAGGAGAAAGATTTGTACTACATGTGGACAGCACTGTTCCATGTGCTAGGGACCAAGGTACAATGAAAGGAGAAAAGAAAGAAGCTCTCAGGATACCTGCATTCACCTCCTTTGCTTTCTACTCAGCTAAGAAGGGAACAGCCCTCCTCTGTTGTGCCCAAGCCCACAGGATAAAGGAACCAGGGACTGAATCTTCTGAAACTATGATGCAAAATAGACAATGCCTCCATTTTGCTGTTTCTTTTAGATATTTGGTCACAGAAACACAAAAAGTAACTAATAAAGAGACCTGGAGGCTCAGATAGTAAAGTGCTTACACTTCAAGCATAAGGACCTGAGTTAGAACCCTACGATCCAAGAAAAAGCCAGTTAGGGTATATACAGCTCTGAGGAAGCACGGATAAAAACACACCCAAGGTTCAATGATCAGGAAGCTTAGCAAAAAGAGTGAGTTCCAGGAGAGTGAAAGACCCTGTCTCAGAAAGTAGAGAAGATAGCACCTGAGAAACAAAACCCAAAAATGAACTCTGGCCACACACACACACACACACACACACACACACACACACACACACACAGATACATGTATATGCACACTAACCTGCATACTGTCATACACACTCACATCTATATAGTGAGTAGTTTGAATAATATTTCTACCATAGAGTTATAGTTGATGTAAAAAAAAAAAAAAAAACCAAAAAATCAAAAAAACCAAAAGAATCCCTAATGTTAAAATAACTAGGAATGAAAATGAGAGTGGGTTGAATATTTATTATCTTTTTCAAAATAGTGTGTATAATTGAAGTTTACATCATTTAATTTGATTTATTTGTGTTTTAATCATAATATGTGTGTTTTCATTCATATATATGATACACACACACACACACACACACATACTCACACACAAACAAACACACTTATTTCAGGGTGGACATAGCAGAAAGACACCCTAACTGTTTTGATACAGGCTATCTCATTGCTGTGACAAGACACCTTACAACAGAAGTTTAGAGAAGGGAGGGTTTATTCTGGCTCACAGTTTGAAGATCTGTCCAACCATGACTTAGATCATGGTAGTAGTAATGAGAGGCAGCTAGTCACACTCCATCAACAGTCAGGAAGCAGAATCAGTAATTATTAAATTCGGGTTCAGGGTCAGTTTACATGCCTCCACTACTCCTAGCTAGAAATGCCTTCCTAGTGTGCCAAGGTATTTGCTTCCAAGGTGATTCTAGATTCCTATCAATTAATTATTATATTAACCATCACACAGGTTCTCACTGTGGAGCCATTCCAGAATGACTATGCTATTAAATGACTTTGCCATTTAATATTTAAAAATGGCCAAGCAAATCAACAGGCTTACCAATTCTGGCTGGCCTCAAACTCTTTATGTAGACAAGATTGCTTAGAACTCAGAGATATCAGTCTGTCTCTGTTTCCTAAGTGCTGAGATTAAAAGCATACACTGTCATGTCCAGTGCTGAATTTTTTCTAGTTAACTGTTTGTTAAATACTTGAGGACAATGTAGACACAAATTAATGAAGCTCACCTGAACCAGCATCACATTCTAGTACCCATATCAGCATTCTGACGTCTAATCTGAGACTACCTGAAGAACAACAATAGGATAGGCCATGCTCACTCTTAGTCATTCTCTCGGGGCATTACCTGAGATCCTCAGGTAAGTTGTTTATAGCACAGATGTCCACGTGATTTCTGTGAGAGCTGCTGATAAAGTGACATGGATTTAGAGAAAGAGCCTAAAGGTTAAGAGCATGTACGAATATTGCTGAGGACCTGAGTTCTGTTTCTAAAACCTATGTCAGATAGTTCACAACTGCCCATAATTCCTGTTCCAGAGGACTCTGATACCTTGGGCCTCCACATGCACCTAACACACATGTACATATACATAGATACTTATATACATACATGCATATAATTTTTAAATGCCTTTTTTAAAAGATAAATGTTAAATAGATCAATCAAAATCTAGACATTTAGAGCTAAAAAATGGTTCAAATATAAAGGGCTTGCATGCTACAAATGCACAAGGAAAACATAGTACCTGATCTCAAACCCCAAAATCTGCAAGAAAATGAAAGGCATAGTGGTACACGCTTAATCTCTGCACAGGAGAAGCATAAATAAGAGCATCCCTGGGGCTTGCTTACCAGCAAACACAGCTAAAGCAATTGACTTCCAAGTAAAAATGAGACCCTGTCTCAAAAACCAAGGTAGACACAAGAGGAATGATATCTGAGGCTGTCCTCTTTCGTGCACATACATGAACATGTACCCACATCCACATGCTCATTTATGCCTGCACATACATTTAAAGGGCTAGAAACTTTGAAACTAGAGCACCATGTAAACAAATAACCTAACAAACATATTTCACAGCATCACTAGTGACTCGTCCCTCACACACTTATTCTCTGAATTTCCAGTTTCAAGAAGTAGGTCTTGAAGACTTCAGATGTAGTTCAGTAGGGCAGCACTTACAAGGAAGGTGGAAATAGGGGTAATGAAAACTAATGTGGAGAAAGGGAAGAAGGAAAAGGAGATAGAAGAGGAGGAGATGGTCCTGAGCTGAGAATGAAGCTCATCGTGAAGGACTTGCCTTTCATAGACTTTGCCTGAAGTTCTGAGTTTCATCCCACACATTACAGTATAGGCCTGTGAGACCATGTCTTATTTCAGTGAAGAGACATCATGATCATGGCATCTCTTATAAAGGGAAACATTTAACTGGGGCTGGCTTTCAGTTTCAGAGATTAGTCCATTACCATTCTGGCAGGTAACATGGCAGTGCCGGGAGACATAGTACTGGAGAAGGTACTGAGAGTTCTATTTCTTGATCCTCAGGCAGCAGAGGAAACTGTGTGCCATGCTCGAGACTAGGAATCCTCCTAGCCTGTCCTCACATGACACCTTTTCTCCAACGAAGCCACACCCACTTCAACAAGGCCATAACTCCTAATAATGTCATTCAGTATGGACCAAGCATTCAAATTCAAACATAAGTGTTTGTGGGGGCCATAGCTATTCAAACATTGGTGGATGAGTATTTACTTACAATACAGATCCTACACTGTATTGGAAACTAATCTAGGCCACCACCTGCTTTGTCCAACATTTTTGTCCTCTGATGGAAGTTGCCTTCCTCATTTTCTATGGTTCATAATTTCAGGGGAGTGGTTGATATATAGAAAGTATATCCCTGATGCTATCAAGCATTCTCTATAAGGTGATAAAACACCCAACAAGAGCAGCTGCTTCCATTTTCAACTACAATATGACCCATCTCTGCTACTCTTAAGAATACCTGAAGAAACCTGTGTTAACAGATAATTGCATAACTACAATAATTTCTGGAATTTTCATAATAGCCATGTACAGAGCCAGTCTGGATAGTTCCTCATCAATGAGCAAATCATTAAACCCTCAGACTGAAATATACTACTTTGCTTTTTATTGCTTGAAAAGTAATGAGTAAAAATAGCTTCAGAAGCTAAGGGCTTACTTCAGCTCACAGCTTATAGTTCATCACTGAGGGAAATTAGGGCATGAAATCAAGGCAGGAACCTCAAGGCAGAAATGGAAGAAAAGACCATGGAGATATGTTGCTTACTAACTTCTTTCCATGTTCCTCTCAGGTTGATTTTTATATACCCCAAGACCATGTGCTTCACTCACAGTGAGCTAGACTTTCTCACAAAAATAATAAATAAATAAATAAATAAATAAATAAATAAATAAATAAATAATATACTACATAGACTTTCCTATAGTCAATCTGATAGAGGAATCCTCTTGTTGTTGTTGTTGTTGTTGTTGCTGTTGTTATAGTTGTTGTCGTTGTTGTTGTTGTTGTTGTTGTTTGTTGTTGTTTTTAGAACATGGTCTCATTATAGAGTTTTATCTGTTCCGGAACTCACAATGTAGGCCAGATTGACCTAAATTTCACAGAGATCCTCATGCCTCTGTTTCCCAAATTATAGATTAAAGGCTTGTGCTACCACAGCCTGCTAGAGGCATCCTTTTAAAATTGAGGTTCCTTCTTCCCAGGTGACTCTTGTTTTTATTAAGTTGATAAAAACTAAGAAACATGGACTGCCTTTTTCATCTTTAAGTTTTTCTTACAAGGCAAAATCTTTATTCTTCAACATGGTTTTGTAGAACACCGGTTTCTAAGCACAGCACCTGCCCTCTTCATCAGATCAGCTTTGTCTACTTGCTACAGACCATGAGAGCCTATCCATTACTGACATTTTCCTGAGTAGAGGGAGAAAATTGTTCCTCTTAGAGCCTAGGCCATAAAACATAAATGATGTGGAAGATTTTTAATGAGACATCCATTTATTACTTTGGATAAGGCATTGTGAAGACATTACAATGCAGCCACGTTCAGATTTACCCACACCCACATGGGAAATCTTTCACCCATGTTCTATAAGCTCAGTGATTTCACTGGTTCCTCAGTGTTGACTCTATTAGAATCAAACCTTGATTTGCCATTAGGACTTTATAGGGAGGTCATTTACTCTCCACAGGGGAAAAATAGTTACATTGGTGGAAAAGTATCTTCTTCCCCTCCAAACTTCTTGAAAACTCAATCCTAAGAAAGAAACATCAGGAGAAGGAATGAGACCCATATTTTCCTTTCTTTGGAGGAATTAATGTAGCAGAATAAACTTCATTTTATTTTTCAGACTTCTTTTTAAGTTAACTTGCCCTCAGAGAGGCATGATACCCACCCTTGAGTTCTGAGCAAAACATGAAATGTTCTCAGCAGTTGCAAAATAGATATAGCAGTTGCAGCTAACTGATAATAACAGGGTAGGCTAAGAAAATAAAGTATGCTCCTTTTAGATGTATAATCACTCCTTATGACTTGACAAGATGTTTTTGAACATTCTTTTACCCTCTTACCCAATCATGTAATGCCAGGGCTTGAAAATACCCACTTGCAATTGTTTGCTTTATTGTCCCCTTTTGTCTGGACCTCCAGCTGTTCTCCAGTCCTGCTGAGTCTGAGTCAGGGATGTTTGCCACCTGAGGGAATTTTGCAGACTGAGCTGGAGCTTGAATAAAGACTCTGTGTGTTTGCATCAGAGTTGTGGGTCCTGGTGGCCTCTTTGGGGATTTCATAATCTGGGCACAACAATATCAGTCCCCCACCCCAAGTCAAGCTCAAATGAATTCATTCAAATCTCAGCAAAGTGTTCCTGGTTTGCCTTAGAAATTGTAGAGCAGAATGAAAATCACTCCTGTTCGCCCCAGAAGCCTCACAGTTATCACAGGGACAACAGAGGAGGTAGGGAAAGGAAGGGTTGGAATGTAAAACGTAGCAGTCTTTACTTGGCAAGACCTGATACTTATAAACAAGACTACTTTTAGGGCACTTCATGGAGAATGTGGGTCTGTATCTGCTTGGCATAAAGATGCTAGTAAGTTTAAAATAATCTGTGTGCAGGGGTTGGGGGAGGTCACCAGGCACAATTTAAAAAGATAAAGCTAAAGAGAGAAGAGAGAGAAAATATCTTTCACAGGCATGCCTGGAGTCTTGTCCCTCTGTGATTCTAGATCTTCTCAAGTTGACAATAGATATTAGTCTTTACCCTCATTATAGTAAGAATTATATTAATGATAGTCTATTATGCTTATAGACAGGAGCCTACCATAAATGTCCTCTGAGAGGCTCCACACAGCATCTCACAGAAACAGATGCAGAGATGCACAGCTAAACATTAGATGGAGCTTAGGGACTCTTAATGATGAAGTGTTGGGGAAAGGACTGTGGGAGCAAAGGGGATAGGAACTACAGAGGAAGATGAACACAGTCAACTAACCTGTGCATTTGAGGGTTATCAGAGACAGAACCACACCCAAATAACATAAAAGAGCTGGACCTAAGACCCACATTCATATGTAGTAGATGTGGGTCCCTCAAAAACAGGACTAGGGGCTATCTTTAAATGTGTTGTCTGTCTGTGGAATTCATTCCCCTATCTGGGCTGTCATGTTTGTCCCCTGTGGGGCAGGATGCACCTAGCCCAACAGACACTTGATGTGACAAGGTAGAGAGATGCCCAGGAGGGATCTCCACCATTTCAGAGGAGAATATGAGGTGGAATTGGGGGAAGGGACTGTATGATGCAGGAGTCAGGAAAGACCATGATAGGGATTTCATGTAGATAAAAAATACATTAATAAGAAAAACTTTCTACACAATAATGTGCCTGTTATCAACAAAAATTTTGGATCAAATAGGGTTCTTGGGGCCTTATGCCTCCCTGCTGAACTATTGACAAATAATAGATTATAAGGTAGAGACAATCACTGCCTTCAGTGAGCCAAACGGTGACCCAACCAGGCTCTATGGGATTGTTCTAAACTTGTGGATGTTCAGACCATCCTGGATAGAATCTGTGGATCAAAAACAAAAACAAAACAAACAAAAGGAAAAACAGCCTCTTAGCCAAAGGGAGATCACAAAGTTCTATTCTGCAGAGGAGAATAGGCAGTGTGGACTTCTCCTGTCTTTCCCCAAGCTTCTCAATAAAGTGTTAAATAAAGGAAAAGAGGAGGATGAATGGATGCTGTGACTGAGGAAGAGGTAGGGGGGAATGAAATCAAACAGAACACACTGGGTTCATGTATGATATCATCAAGAGAAGATGAGATTCACAAATTGAAAGAAATATTTTTTAGAAATACCAGGAAACCTAAGAAAAAATAGAGAATATTGAAAGAGGAGAACATGCTCTGTGTATGTGTGTCATTGTTATTCATGAAAAACAGTGACCTACATGTAAGAATGTTCAAGAATATTTCTGAGTTTAAAATTAAAACAAAATGGAGGCAGAGACAGGTGAATCTCTGAGGTAAAGGATAGGTGTTCTAGTTAGAAGCTTCCAGGCCAGGCAGAGCTATATAGTAAGACCTTATTTCAAAGAAAAAAGGAAGGTAGAAAGAAAGAAAAATAGTCAACCTATAATTGTAGCTTCAGGAGATTTAATGGCCTCTTCAGAACCCATATACACATGGGAATACACATACATGCATACATACACAGACATGCACACACATTTGCACACAAATATACATAAATACAAATCAAAACTTAGAAGATGAATACCTAGAAATTCTAGGTAGCTACAATGAACACCCCTTTCAATCATGATGAAGTCCTACAGAAGAACATGGTACTTCCAAGAATCCAGAAAAATCATACTAGCTTTTACTGAAACAACTTGGTCAGAATGGTGGGGAATTGGTAAGCCCTATGAGAATTGGAAATTTAGGCTTAAACAGAGTGAAATCTAATATGAATATTATGTCCCCGGAAAGAAACATATCTCACTAACAAAGTAGATAATATTTTAAAAATGTAGCCTTCACTTTAGATAGAAAATAAACAACATACTTGATAGATAAACAAACACTTCCCTGAGAATTCAAAACAACAATCATGCATTCACACAAATGTGAGTCTCAAGTTTATATAATGTATGTTGGTCTGGGAATCCCCAAACTAAAAAGAAGTAACACACAACTTGGTTCTCAACTAATGATGTCCCAGATGACTTGACCAAAGCTGACACTCTAGAGCTGGTTCTATTATAGAAAGACATAATAGTACAAACATATTTTCCTCTCCAAATAGACTTGTAGTGTCAACAAAACCATCAAAATCCTAGGGAGCATTTTTATGGAAATGAATGCCTGACAACCTGAATTCTTGCCTCAGTCCAACAAGGTTTTAAGAGAGAAATGACTACATAGAGTAGTCCTCTGACCTCCATACACATGTACCTGCATATGTATAAATAAATAGAAACTTTAACATAAATGCAAAAAGTTCCTAAAGACACAGCTCATTGATAAAATGCACTCACTGCTCTTATAATGCACCAAGATTCAGTTCCCAGAATACACATAGTGGCATACAACCATAACAAACACTGTCTCAACTTCTTCTTCTGTCTGCCTTGGGCATCAGGTACACAGGTGCTACACATAAACACCTATACACATAAAATGGAATAAGTAAGTCTATAAATAAAAAGATTTTAATATAAACACAAGAGAGTCAGAAACAAACAAATAAACAAACAAAAACCTAAGTACAAAATGCCAAGGTAGCTAAGAAGAAGCACATAACTAAAGAAATAAGAGCATACTCCTATACTTCAAAAGTAACCAAGGAATAACAAAGTAAGATGAGCAGAGCACAGAAATCTATGCTGACAGCACAGAAAGAACACATCCCAAGGGCAATCCCATTCTGGCCAAGGAGATTTACATCCTTGTTCCAGAGGAAAATTAAGCAGAAGAGTTTTAGAAGGTTTGATCACCCCAGACATGAGCATTCCTACTTGCTAGAAAGTTCCACAGTTACCATAGTATTACAACCGAGTTGAGGCAATAGCCTTGGGCTCACAAAAACGTTTTGTATCAATAATGAAAGTGACAATGTCACCCACCTATCCCCTACAAACCAGGCTGATATATCATAGTGATATCCTGAGAAAGAAGTCACTATTGGAAATAGTACTGTCCCAGATGACAAAAGACTCTGTGTACACTGTCCTTGGGATACAGGTGTCTCACTACAGCATGAACCCCTCCCCAGTGAGAGACTAGGGTGATGACACAGTCTATACAGTCCTTGCCATTCTCTGATAGTCTGAGTTCAACCTTTGACCATCCATGGGGGAAAAAAAAAAACTAAAGGGGATCCTAGAAGGTAATGGACCAAGCAGAGTAGATAATCACTATCCAAATCATCATGAAAGTAATCATATTATAGTATTAGAGTATGTATAGAAAAGTAGAAAGGAAAATTTGGAGAGAAAGAAGGAGATCAAAGGTGGTAAAGAGGAACATAAGCTAGTATTGGGGGATTAGACTTTTCTTGCTGTGAAGAGACACTATGACCAAGGAAACTCTCATAAAAGAAAACATTTAATTGGGGCAGGCTTACAATTTCAGAGGTTCTATCCATTATCATCATGGCAGGAAGCATAGCAGTGTCAAGGCAGGCATGTTGCTTGAGAAGGAGGTAAGAGTTCTATACCTTGATCAGAAGACAACCAGGAAATACTGTTATAAACAGGATGCCAGGAGTAGAGTTTCATCCCCTACAAGGTGAAGCCTGAGCATAGAAAACCCCACAGCCCACCTCATAGAAACACACTTTTTCCACCAAGACCACACTTACTCCAATAAGGCCACTCCTCTAATATTGTCATTCACTGTGGGCCAAGCATTCAAACACATGGGTCTATAGAGGTCATGCCTATTCAAACTGCCACATGGGGGAGAAAACAGAAAAGTACATTAAAGTAAAAGATCAGTGGAGTGAATGCCTGTTTTTTTGTTTTTGTTTTTGTTTTTTTTCTCTTTTAAGGATAAACATAACTGAAAATCTTTACCCTAGCTAACTAAGGGGGTATGAAAGGGACAGAGAAAGAGAGAGAAAGAGAGAGAGAGAGAGAGAGAGAGAGAGAGAGAGAGAGAGAGAGAGAGAGAGAGAGCGCACAGGACTACAAATTCAAGATTTCATTAAGGAAGATTACAAAAAAATATTCAACAACAAACTGGAAAGACCAGGAAAAAACAGACCCATTTCTGGACACGTGTGATCTACAAAAATTGAACCAAGAAGAATAAACAAAACACTAGAAAATACCAATAGAGAGAAATCCAACTGAATAAATAACAAAGTCTACCAGCAAAGAAGAGACCAAAGCCAGATGGAGTCACTGTAGTAGTCTACAAAACATGTGAAGAAGAAACAATGCCAATACTCCAACTATTCCAAAAATTTAAAAAGGGAGGGGGACTTCCCAAACTGTATGACAAAGCTAGTATTACTGTGATTACAAAGCTGGAGGTTGACATAACAAAATGGGAAATGTGGGCCTGGAGAGCTGGCTCAGCAGTTACAAGGCAGTTGCTGCTTTTGCAGAGGACCTGCATTTGGTTTCAGCACTCTTGTTGACCATTCATAATTACCTATGACTAACTCAAGTTACAAAGGATCTAATACCCTCTTCTGGCTTCTACATGCATCTATGAACTTGTATACAAACGCGTGTGCATGCGCGCACACACACACAAACACACACACACACACACACACACACACACACACACACACACATGCACACACACACACATCAAACTTTAAACAAAATCTTTAAAAAGGAAAAATGATCAAAAAATTCCCTGATAACCATAGATGTAAAAATTCTCAACAAAAAGAAAAAAATACAACAAATTAAAGGCAGACATAGTGGCATAGTCCTTTAATTCCAGCATTCAGAAGACAAAGGCAGAGGGGGTTCTCTGTGAATTTACGGCCACCCCGGACTACATAGTTAATTCCAGGATAGGCAGAGATATACACTAATTCCCTATCTTGAAAGAGAGAGAGAGAGAGAGAGAGAGAGAGAGAGAGAGAGAGAGAGAGAGAATATATATAGTGTGTGTGTGCCTGTTTATAAGTGCATGTATATTTATATATGTACATATTACTACATATTAAATCTAACAACACGGTAGAAACCTTACATATCTAGGTAATGTGACTAATATTAACACACATAAAACAGCAAAAGCACTATATGAGTTAGGGTCCACCAAATGTTTAAAGACACAACTAACATGGTCATCTTGTAGAAAAAAACATGTGGTAAAACTCAACATGTTTCCATTAAAACAAAAAAATTCAACAAATCAGGCATTGGAGGAATATACCCAAGCACAAGAAAGGGTACGTATGGCAAACATTGTCAACAAAACCTAAGAAAGCTAACTAAGCATTGCCACTAAGATGCTGAACAGACATGAAGATGTTGACTTTTACCATTCCTACTCAACAAATACTGAACAGCTTATACATGATATATAGGCAATAGACAAAAAAGGCTTTCAAATTCACAAAGAAATTGAAGCCTCAGGGATGACGCATAGCACATAATGCTTGGCATGAGTGTGTGAACACCTGTAAGTCTCACTTTTATTTCTTTGATTAAGTGTTGAGATGAAAACCATTCACAAGCTGTTCATATACATGGCTTGGGCAGAGACCAGAGTGTTTTCATCTCTGTTCTACCTATCCATAGGCCTAGGCCTGGAAGCTTCTAGATTCCTTACAAGCTAATCTTCCAAACTGACTGATTCAATCTTGTTTCTCTTGGCTTCTGTCTGAGTTATTCTGCCTGCCCTCATATTAATTTTGGCAATATGTTTTAATCTTCTTTCTCTTTCTCATTCTCTGGTTCATTTTGTCCCCACCTGTATTTAGATTGTTCTCTCTTTAACCTGTCTTTAGAAAACCATGCTGTACTCTCTCCTGTTGGGGGAAGCACAGGCGAGGGCAGGTCCCCCGGCTCTGGTGTTGGGTCCATGTGCCCTAGGCTTCAAGGCTCACTGCAGCGGCCCTCCTTGTCGATGCAGGGGCATCCGCCAACTCAGTGCCCAAGGCTCTGCGGCCACTGCCACTGCGCGCCTCTTGAAACCATGGCCGCCACAGCCGTTAAGGGAGGGGGCGCGGATAGAGACCAGCCGCGAGCACTCTTTCCCCGCACCAAGGCTTGCCCATTGCACACTTCCCACGGTGCCCAGTACCCGCTGCTGTTAAGAGTGCTCCGCTCGCTGTAGAGCTGGTCTCCTCGAGAACCCAAGAGTCACAGCTACCCTAGACAAAAGTTCTCCGATGCCAAAATAGTTTTTATCTTTATTCATTCTGGATGGTGGGCAGCTCTCCTGGGGCAGGCAGGTGGAGAAGGAGGGGAGAGAGTGAGAGCTACTTGGGTCAATGTGCTCTATTTATAGTTCTGAGAGGAGGAGACGGGGCTTGGTAGTTGATACTTTCCATTGGCCAACTTGGGGGCCCTATTTGTTGCCTCACTTACCTTGCCCAGGACTCGGGTTGCTTTCTCCACAAGTTTCACAGGCCAGGCCTCTCTCTATGCAGGTGTCGTAATTGCTATGGGGAATCTCCTGGGAGCGTTGGCCAGAAGCATGAATTCTGGTCCCTGGTGTAGGTTCCACTGTTCGTGGAATTTTTCACCGAGTCTCCCAGGGCTTCTAGCCGATGCTCAACCGGGCGTTAGACTGCCTGACATAAATCACTGCCCCACAAAACCATACTGATAAAAATGCCCCTCCCACAACCACATACACTACACCTTTCTTCTCTCTTGCTGTTTTTAAATAGCCTTCCTTACACTGCTGTTCTCTTTGGACTTTCCTCTATCCCATGTCAGAGCTTTCTCTGATTCATCACTTTGTCTGCTCCTCAAGTAGACATCACATTCAAACACATATAAACTAACCTTACCTTCATTGTTAACAATTAAAGGTGTGTCTTAAGGACATATCTATATTAGAGCAAGATAATACTGTAATCCAAGGCATGTCAGCATTTCAGCCGAATCATACCTTTGGATGTGATCCCTTGCCAGATCTGTCATGTTGATGGGTTAAAATTCCTCTACAAGTATCTCAGTTTAAATCTCCAGATCCCATTGAAAACAGGATGTTATATCAAGGCTCTGTGTCCTAATTGCTTCCTTTTTGCTGTCATAAGACACTGATAAAAGTCAATTGAGGGAGTAAAGTTGTCCTGGGTAGTTTATGTCATTCAGTTTGACACAATCTGAAAAGAAGAAACCTCAATTGTGAAAATGCCTCTATAAGACATAGCTGTGAGCAAGCCTGTATGGTTTTTTTCTTAGTGATGGCTAGGCAAGGGCCATTCATTGTTGGGGCCACTTCTAGAGTTGTAGTCTTGGGTTCTTTGAGAAAGCAGACTGAGCAAGCAATCAAGTAGCACTCTTCCATGGCCTCTTCATCAGCTCTTGTCTCCTGGTTCTGGCTCTGCTAGAGTCCTGACTGCCTTCAATGTTGAACAGTCATATGAACATGTATGTAAAATGAACCATTTCATCTACAAGTTAGGTTTGATTATTTCACTACATCACAGCAATAGCAATCCTAATAGAGACAGGATTTATTTGGCTAACAAATTAGCATCCATCATCAATGAATTCAGTGCAGGAATTCAAAACAGGAACCTGGAGGCAGGAATTTAAGCAGAAACCACAGATTAGTGTTGCTTAGTGGCTTGTTCCCCCTGTCTTGTTAATCTTTTTTTAATAGTCCAGTTTCACCTGCCCAGAGGTGGTAGTGCTCCAGAAGTCTGACACTTCTACATCAATTAGCAATGAGGAAAATGTCCCCCAAAGACCTGACCACAGCTAATAAGTTAGAAGAAATTCTCACTCTTGCCAGATATGTCTAGGTTTGAATTAATTGCACAAAAAATTATGACATCTGTGACACAAGCACTCTTACGAGAATGCCACAGGTGTTTTTGATCTTGATAGCCTGGGGTATACATTAGGGAACAATAAGAGACCCTGTCTCAAACACAGTGAGGAATGGCAACTAATGTTTTCATCTTATCTCAGTGCACACTCTTTGGCATGTGTGCATCTGGACTCATACAACATGTGTTGTAATCACACATGATGTGGTGAACTCACAAACCATAAGTGTGCACACACACACAAACTCACACACTAAATGAATAACAATGTAAGAACTAAATATGTAAAATTGGACTGACAATGCAGCAAATCATCTGTGTACGTCAAATTAATTGAGAGACACTGTCTCAAAAAAAGAAAAGAATAAGAAAAAAAGAAAAGAAAACCAAAACAAAATACAAACAATAAACAACAACAACAAAAACCATAGAGCACAGCAGAGAAAGATAATAGAGGGAAACTCCTGTCCTTCATTCATGTAGACATAGGCAAGTATACACACCAACATATACTAAATCACACACACACACACACACACACACACACACACACACACACACACACACACACACACACAGGAGTGCCAAAGATGCAGCTCAATTAAATAGTTCTTTCCTAGCATTCTCACTACCCCAATTCCAAGCACAGCTATTGATAGAAAGAGAGAGACAGAGACAGAGACACACACACACACAAAAAAAAAAAAAAGCAGGGAGAGAGAGAGAGAGAGAGAGAGAGAGAGAGAGAGAGAGAGAGAGAGATCACTTTAACAGTTAATGTTTCTTTTGTCTTCCTGGCACCTCTGAAGAGACGCCAAGGCAATGGTATGGAATCATGCTGCTCTTTGATGGCACTTGGAGAGTTAATGATAGCCAGCTGTTCCTCTTGAACAATAATTCCCCCACTGATGCTGAAAATGGAACAGCCTATGGCTCTCTCCCTCACTTAGAGTTACTTAAGATTCATTGTACAAGACACTGGGATCAAACTTTTGTTCATTGACTTTTTTTTTTAATTAGAAGTTGATGAATCTTTCTAGTTATAACTTTTTTTTTTTTTTTTTTCTGAGACAGGGTTTCTCTGTGTAAACCTGACTTTTCTGGAACTCACTCTGTAGACCAGGCTGGCCTCGAACTCAGACATCCACCTGCCTCTGCCTCCCAAGTGCTGACATTAAAGGCGTGGGCCACCACTGCCCAGCATTATAACCTTTTTTTTTTTTTTAATGTTTTTTTTTCTTTTCTTTTTTTTTAAAAATATTCTTAAATCTTTTTTTTTAATGGTCCAGACTTTATCCCCTTCCCATTCCACCCTCTGACTGTTCCATATCCCACACCTTCTCCCCCCATCTCTAAGAGTCTATCCCCCCGCTCATCCCACCCTACCAGAACTTCTCACTCCCTGGGGCCTCAAAATATTCTGTTTACTTGTTTGTTTGTTTATATATCAAATGCTAGTCCTCTTTCCAGGTCCCACCCCCTCAGATTCTCTATCCTTCCCCTTTTTCTCAGAGATGATGTTCCTCTTGACCCTGGCACATCAAGTCTCTGCAGAATTAAGTTCATCATCTTCCACTGAGGCTAGATAACATAGCTCTGTTGGGGAGTAGTGCCACATTCAGGCTACAGCTTTGGTGACACCCTTAATTCTTGTTGTTGTGGCCCAACATGGCGACTGAATTACATATCTGCTATACATATGCCCAGGGCCACAGTCCAGCCTCAATATGCTTTTTGACTGCTGGCTCAGTCTTTGAGAGTTTTCAGGGGTCCAGGTTAGTTAACACTGTCTTCCTGGAGAGTTTCTTTTACTTTTAGGGCATTCAATCCTTCCCCCAACTCTTCCAAAAGAGTTCCTGACCTCCAGCCAAGGTTTGTCAGTGGGTATCTGAATCTGCTTCAGTCATCTGATAGATAGAACCTCTCAGAGGACAAGTTATCATAGAATCCTATCTGCAAGCATAACACTATGCCACGGATTGGTATTTGCCCATGGGATTGGTCTCAAATTGGGCTTGTTATTGTTTCATCATCCCTTTACTCTCTGGCCTTCTTTGTCCCTATATTTCTTTTATGAAGGGCAAAATTTTGAGGTGGGTTGGTATCCTTATCCCTCCACTGGGGATCCTGTCTGGCTATAGAAAGCAGCCCCTTCAGGTTGCAGGTCCCCAATGTTAAGAATCTCAGGTAATGTCACTCACTTTGCCTCCTGAGACTCTCCCAAACCTCGGATCTCTGGGACTTCAAGAAAGTTTCCCCAAATACTGACACCCAGCAGTTGCAAATTTACATTCATTCTCCTGGCCCTCTGTGCTTCTAGTCTGTTGGCACACATACCTATACATGCCCCTCTTTTATTCTCCCCAGTCCCCTCTTCCACCCACTTTGCTCCCATTTTCTGTCTCCTATGAATATCTTATTCCCCTTTCTAAGTGTGATTCAAATATCCACACTTGGGCCTTCATTCTAGTTTAACTTATTTGGGTCTCTGGGGTGTATCATGGGCATCCTGTGCTTTATAGCTGATATCCTCCTATCGTATTATATATACCATATATGTCTTTTAGAGGCTGGGTTATCTCACTCAACATGATATTGTTTAGTTCCATTCAATTGCCTACAAAATTTATAATATTCTTGTTTTTAATAGCTGTTTAGCATCACATTGTTTAAATGAACCATATTTTCTGTATTCATTCTTCAGTCAAGGAACATTTGAGTTGTTTGCAGTTTCTGGCTTTTACAAAGGAAATTTCCATTAAGATAATGGAACATGTTTCCTTGTGGTATGGTGAAAATTTTGAGATATATGGCCAGAAGCAGGATATCTGGATTTTCAGGTAGAACTATTTTCAATTTTCTGAGAAACTGACAGACTGATTTCCAGAATGATTGTAAAAGTTTTCACTTCAGCTATCAACTGGGGAATGTTCAACTTTCTCCCCACCCAGGCCAGCATGGGCTGTCCCTTCCATTTTTGATCTTAGCCATTCTGATGGGTGTAAGATGAAATATCAGGGTTTCTTTGATTTGCCTTTCCCTGATGACTAAGGATGTTGAGCATTTCTTTAAGTGTTTTTGTGCCTTTCAAGATTCCACTATTGAGAATTCTGCTTAGCTCTGTCCCCCATTATTTAATTGGGTTATTTGGTTTAATGGAGTCTAACTTCTTGTGTTCTTTACATATTATATATACATTAGCCCTCTGTCAGATGTAGGGGTAGTGAGATCTTTTCTCAATCTGTAGGCTGCCATTTTGTCCTATTCCTAATATCCTTTGCTTCACATAAGCTTTTCCATTTCATGAGGTCCCCCTTATCAACTGATGATCCTAGAGACTGTTCTGTTTAAGAAAGTGTCTCCTAAACCATTGTGGTCAAGGTTACTTACCACTTTCTCTCCTCTATTAGGTTTAATGTATCCATTATTGTCTTAGTCAGGGTTTCTATTCCTGCAAAAACATCATGACCAAGATACAAGTTGGGGAGGAAAGGGTTTATTCGGCTTACACTTCCATGCTGCTGTTCATCACCAAAGGAAGGCAAGACTGGAACTCAAGCAGGTCAGGAAGCAGGAGCTGATGCAGAAGCCATGGAGGGATGTAACTTACTGGCTTGCTTGCTTCTCCTGGCTTGCTCAGCTGGCTTTCTTATAGATCCCAAGACTACCAGCCCACAGATGGTACCACCCACAAGGGGCCCTCCCCACTTGATCACTAATTGAAAAAATACCTTACAAATGGATCTCATGGAGGCATTTTCTCAACTGAAGCTCCTTTCTCTGTGATAACTCCAGCTTATGACAAGTTGACACAAACCCAGCAAGTACAAGTATTATGTTGAGGTCTAACTGGACTTGAATTTTGTGCAGGTTGATAAATATGGGTATACATGAATCATTTTACATGAAGACATCAAGTTATACCAGCATCATTATTTGAAAAAGCTTTCTCTTTTTCATTGTATGGCTTTATCTTCTGTCCAATCAAGTGTATGGGTTTACATCATGGTCATCAATTTGATTCCATTGATCAACCAGTCTGTTTCTGTACCATTTCCATGCAGAATTTTTTTTTATTCACTATTGCTCTGTAGTACAGCCTAAGGATGGTGATTCCTCCAGAAGTTCTACTATTGTTCAGGATTGTTTTGGCTATCTTGTTTTGTGTTTGTTTGTTTGTTTTGTTTTGTTTTCCAGATAAATTTGACAACTGCTCTTGTCTTTCAACTTTGATGTAGATTGCATTGAATCTGTAGGCTACTTTTGATAAGATAACTATTTTTACTAAGCAAATTCTATTGGTCCATGACCATGGGAGACAATTCCATCTTGTGATATCTTAAATTTTTCTTCAGGGACTTGAACATCTTGTCATGCAGATAATTCAGTTGGTTGGTTAGAGGTACAGTAAGATATTTTATATCATTTGTGGCTATTGTGAAAGACGTTATTTCGCTAATATTTTTCTCAGCCTGTTTATCATTTGTATAAAGAAGAGCTACTGAGTTCTTTGAGTTAATTTTATATCTAGCAACTTTGCTGAAGTTATTTTTCAAGTATTGGAGTTCTCTGGTAGAATTTTAGTAGTCACTATCATATCATCTCTGAATAGTGGTATGTGGACTTTTTCCTTTCCAATTTGTATCTATTTGTTCTCGCAATGAACCACAATACAAAGAAAAGAAGGCAAACCACAAATATCTTACATATACATATACACTACACAATCCATGAAAACACAAAAATCAAAGACCATAATATAAAATTAGGAGGCCACTAAAACAGAACAAAAGCAAAAGCAAAACCAAAACAACATGAGATAGCAAGTCTACAAAGATAACATTGATTTAGTTTTGTGTTGAGCATTCGTCTACCCTACTGCCTTAAGACATGAGGCCATATCTCATGACAGACAATTTAGGTCATGAGGCCTAGGTACTGGCATCTAGTAGGTAGAGTTAAGAGACTTTGACAGTGTCCTGCAATGACCAGGACATCCCCCCAATGAAATAATCCATGCTTCAAGTCCTTCTGTGGCTGCAGGGTACTGGTGGCTGATTGTAGAGCCTTGAGGTACATGGTTATTCACAGCAGATCATAATTTGCTACCATTACCACTGACTTTCAGTGACACAGAAATGCTCCTTCATCTTGCTCTGCTTGTCATGCATCAATCAGCAAATGTGCCTAGAGCTTATTGAGATTTGTTTAACCATTTTTTATAAGATAAACTCAACAAGTCAAAAGTTAAATAACATATTATCAGAAGAATTAAAACAACATTTTATGTGTTTAAGCTCAAATTTGAGGGTAAAGTCTATATAACACACTGATGTCCAAGCAGACCCTAAGGAGCTAAGCTTCATTGCTACATTACAAGGCTAATGATTCACTGACAATAGGCCAGTCCCAGCATTTCAGTTCAGGCCTTTCACTTTCACCTCTATAGGAAAGAATAGGGAGCCTGATAAACTGTAGGGTCCCCAGTGCTCACTTATTGGAAAGCACTCTGAATAGCCAAAATTTGAGTGGCTAAATTTTGTTGGAAGATCTGAGAGCCCAGGGCTGAGTTTGAGGTAACAGCTAGGATAGTAATGACAGAAGATGCTACAGAAAAGAGGCCACACTCATGAGTACCAGACTCATGGAACTTGTGGAACATGCTCTAACAAAGGCGTCTCTTGGACTTGAGACAGCATAGTCTTG
This sequence comes from Uromys caudimaculatus, assembly GCA_028551405.1. NCBI lineage: Eukaryota > Metazoa > Chordata > Mammalia > Rodentia > Muridae > Uromys > Uromys caudimaculatus. The sequence goes on along the minus strand of CM052711.1, from coordinate 72,862,367 downwards.
CTGAAGAGCTCTTGGTTGAAAACTTATGCCACTCTTACCCACTGTAATGCCCTAAGTTCCTCTGTAGCAGCCTGCTGGCTCTGGGTTCTGCAGCTGAAGTCAGCAAAACCCTTGACAGCGAAATGACTGTGTTGTCCTGTGTTGTCTCCCTTTTCTCAGTATTGTTCTGCTTGTTGGGTAGCTTTTGCTGTTTCCCTCTCTCTCTCTCTCTCTCTCTCTCTCTCTCTCTCTCTCTCTCTCTCTCTGGCTTCCTGTTATACACCATGTTCTATGGAGGATTAAGTGCTTCAAAAGCTTTGGAACAAGCCAGGAGGCTCAGCAGAATCTGAGTTTGGAGGTTTCCTTAAAGCCACTAGAGCTTTAGTGTTATTTGAAATTCTTTATGTTTGCTGCCTTCTTTTGACTGTTTTGGAAAAGTCCTGGTAACAGACAAACACAAAAGTGGCAAGTCTCTTTGTGTAAGAGATCTTAACCCCAGCTATACTTCAGACAAGTGTTTAATGTCTAGAATATATAAAGAACTGAAAAAATATCACACACATACACACACACACACACACACACAGACACACACACACACACACACACACACACACACACACACACACACAAATGACACACTCCCTACCCCAAACTACCAATCAATAAGTAATCCAATGAGCCAAATATATGGTTCTAAAAATGAGAAAACAAATTTCTATGAAGTGTCCCACATATTTTAGGTGTCAGAAAAGTACAAATTAAAACTGCTCTGAGATTTTATGTTACCCCTGACAGAATAGTTATTATCAAAAAAATAATAATAGTAAAGGTTATGGCTGAAGAGATGGCTCTGAAGTTAAAAGGCCTTGTTGCTCTACCTGAATTCAGTTCTTAGGACACATGTCAGATGACTGACAGTTACTTCTAGCTCCATTTCTGGGGGTCTGAACCATCTTCTGGTCCACACCTGTATCTGTGCTCATGTGCACAAACCCACTTCCCCATAGACATAATTTTAAAAAAAGAAAGCTAATAACAAGGAGTGGTACCACTGTGGGGAGTAAAGATGGGGGGAAAGTGTGTCCTATATGTTCCCATAGTGAGAATATATCTATGGTAAATAATCATGGAAACCAGTGTGGCGGCATGTGAAAAGAATACAGTTAAAAAGACCATGACTCAGCTATACTACTCCTGGGCATGTTCTTGAAGGGTGCCATAGTCAACCTCAGAGATACTTGCAAATCTTTCTGTGTTCATTGCCCTGATCATTTGTCATAGTGAGGAAATGAAGTCAGCCTAGATGTCCATCAGCATAAGAAAGGATAACAAAAATGAGGCATGTATACAATGGCACTTTAATTTGTAGTAAAGTAAAAAAGGAATTATGGAAATCTCAGGAAAACTGATGAAATGGGAGATAAAAACAGTGGAAGGAGAGATGCTGGAGACCAAGGGGTGCATTGGGGAATACAGGGACATGGAAAGCAGGAAGAAGGGATAGAGAAAAAAGGGCAGAGTAGGGGAGGGGTGAGGAATCAGCCAAAATGACATAGGAATGTCTAAGTTATTTTCCTGTTGTGTTGAAATACTCTGACAAAAACAACACAAGAATGGAAGGATTTCTTTAGGCTATAGTTCTAAGAAATGCCTAGCTTGGAAGTCAAGGCAGCTCTAAGTAGCTGCTCTCCTCACATCCATCATCAGGAAACAGACACAGGCTAGTTCTCAGCCCACTTTACATCATGTCCATCAACAGGAAGTAGAGACAGGCTACTCTCAACTCACTTCCTCCTGTTTATACAGTCCAGGATCTATCTCAAGGACCACACCTAGCCAATGAGCAGTTCTTCCCATCTTAATTAACCTAAGTAAGAAACTCTATCATAGGTATACCCAGAGGTCCATCTCCCAGGTGATTCTAGATCTCATCAAGTTGGCAATTGAAATTAATCACTTCCTTACTGATATGGCATACTGTTTGGGTTCAGAGACTCCAAGAAAAACAGTGTGTTTGGTTCTGCCTGTCATTTGTTCCCCTTTCATCCTACAATAGAGCGTCACATTACTATGCTAGCTAGGCAAGGGTAACATGTCTGTGTAGCTACTTCATCCCCAAACTTAAAATATTAACAGTCTGGGATTTGGGAGGAGATCTGGAGACACTCCCTGAACGGTGCTCCCTGCCAGTCAGTGGTAAATGATTGATGAATGTGAAATAAAATATTGATGCTCCGAATCACATATCAAGCCTGTTTTCCTCCAAAGGAGCTTGTGACTTGTGTCACTAAAGATAACACATCACAGCATGAGTTGTTTTGTGTCTGTTTGGAACATTACAACATTAGATTAGTTTTGACTTGCAGATACCCTCAAACATTTAGGTTAATGCTCCTAGGAACTTGGCAGATGGAAGCTGGAAATCAATAATAGGGAATTTAACCTTCCTTGGACTATGAAAACTTATAAGAGCTGACTCAATTGATATTTTTCATGCCCTCTGTTCTCTTCATCAATATCTTCATCACTCTCTTTAGACAATTTTATCAATGAAAGCTTTATGCATGATTTTTGTGATATTTAATTAAAAAAATTAGTCTTGAACAGTTTGATTTTCTGAAATGATCTATATCTCTTAGATTGGAAGGTGACATTTACAGTGGGTGAGAACTACACTTGTCTGTAGGTATAAAGATAAGTATTTAGAATACATTTATGAGCTGTGTAGGGGACAGTGGATTATGGGAAACCCAGGATTAGGATACATTTGTAACACAACTTCTATACCTAAGGCTCAAGGAACATTGAGGACAGGGAGTAAGAAGAGTGTAAGAGCCAGAAAACCATGAAATCTTGTGTGAGATTCTCCTAGAAAGACAGGAAAGCTACATTTGTGATATCCTCAACAGTATAGCTGCCTAAACAACGTTGAAGCAACTACAATACCAATAGACATGTTAATATGGAAGTGGGATGTCTCACAGGACCCCATCGAAAGACAAAGAACTATCATCCTCTAAGGACTACTGAAAGTGGGAGAAGTAGTCTTTCCTAAGACTCTTAATTGGTTATCCAACACCAAATTATCTGCCATGAATTCACATACGGATGAGCAACACTGATCAGATTCAAAAGTTGTATTTATGTATCCATATATATACATACAAGGTGCACATACACACACACATACAAACACACACAGATGTATAAAAAAATGATGCTACATTGTGTTCATAGGCCCCCTGCTTTGTCTTTATCATATATAAGCACATCCACTCTCTTTAGCCAATTCTCTTAATGAAGCCATAAAAAGTTTCTTTAAAAGATATATTTTAAAAAGTTTTATCATGACCAGTGGTGATTTTCTTTAAAATGAGCTCATAAAGTTTAGAGGGTTTAACGTGGAAGAAATGGGAGGAATTGGAGATAGGAAAGGGAAGGGAGGATGATGTAATATTTTTTTAAAAAAATTAAAATAAAAATAAAAAGACATCAAGAGAAAAAGGACTGATTATTTCAAAGTTTGCAAATGTGTGTGCATAAGTCAGGATGTGAGTCTGTGAATGTGTAGGAGGTGATTACAGAATGTTATGGGCTGACTGATGTGGAGTGAGTAATTGGATACGGTAGCAGAGCTGCAAGTGCTCTTAAACACTGAATCATTTCCAAAGCCCCATAATTACTTTCTGATCAACAGTTTTTGAAGTATCACTTTCCTTGGCTTTGTAGAAGACCAAATAAGGGCTTGACACTTATAAGCCACTCAAAAACGTGCATCTTTCAATTTTCTAATAGCCGACTTTGGTAGCATTCATTATTCATTGTTTACACTAAATATGTATCCAGCTGAGCAAGCAGTGAACTTAGATTATGTTTTCTTCCTTGTAATATTTTTATTTTCTTTTGTTGTTAGGCAATACATCTTTTTATTAGTTACTCTCTGCTCCTGTGATAAAATATCAAGATCAAAAACAACTTAAAGAAAACGTGTCTGGTTGACCCATAATTCCAGAGAGTTAGAGGCCATAATGGTAGGAAAGGCATAGCAGCAAGTAGGAAGGAGGAAGACAGGAAGGGAGGGAGGGAGAGAGAGGGGAGGGAGGGAGGGAGGGAGGGAGGGAGGGAGGGAGGAAGGGACAGAGAGAGAAAGAGAGAGAGAGAGAGAGAGAGAGAGAGAGAGAGAGAGAGAGAGAGAGAGAGAACAAACACAGAAATTGGATTGAGAATATAACCTCTAAAATCCCATTCCAGTGTTTTATTTTCTCAAATAGGCAAGGCTGTGCTATCAACTGGGGACCAAGTATTCAAAGTTATGAGCCTATTGAGGATATTTCTCATTCAAATCACAGTAACTTTAATTTGGTTTTCCCCATTAAGTCCCTTCACTCACTGTCCCTGTGTGAGTGTTCCTTTTCAGGACCCCTTTCTATTTAAGTCCACATAGAATCAGTATTTAAAGTAAGAACAATAGTCTCACTAATATCGTTCCTTTGTCTTCTGGCCACTGGTCAATAGGCTGAATCCAGCTGGAACCATCTCCTAAAGGTATCATCATTTGTTTTCCTGGATGTTCCATTGAAGCAGAAAGAGTCTGAAGGATGATCCTGGGCCTGTTTCTCAGCAGAAGCATCACATGAAGGAGATAATGCAGAACCATCTGAGCCAGTTAGTTGTATTGATGGGAATCTAGAAATTGGATTTGCTCTTAAAGAAGACTGCCTTCCAGACAAATTTATATTATTATAGAACCAGAGAGAGGGACTGGGATGTGCAAAGATATCAGGGGGAGAGTAGGAGCTCAGCTGTATTCCCCATTCCAAGGTCATTTAAGCTGGTCAGCTTTAGAGGCTGATCTGGTTTGGCTCTTGTGATACAATCCTGGTTGGAGTCCATAGCAGCCTTGGTGTGGTTGTAGCATATCCTTGCCTTGATACCTGCAATATTAACCTGATAAGGTACTTCCCATTGCATCTATACTTCTTCCATTCTTATTGCAATGTAAGCCAGTTCTTCAAAGACCCTTTCAGGCAGGTGTGTCAATATTGTTGGAGTTCCCTGAGTCTTTTGTGAGCAGTAGAGATATGAGCCAAACACAGCCTCAAAAGCCACATTTACAGGACATACAATGCACCCTAAACAGCACAAGCTGCAAAATTTGTTGCCAAGGGAGATCTGTTTCTTGACAACTTTTGGCCAGTTTCATTAAAAGGTAGTTTTTATTTTCTTATCCAGACCTGAAGTTTGTGCACAAGTTCCAGGTTAATTCTCTGTGCAAGTAAGAAAATCTCCTACCCAGCCTGAAAAGGTCCACACATGTCCTTGTGTAGACTTTAAATGCCTGCCAAATGCAACCTAAGAAGAAAGTGCTTATTTTGGCTCATAGTGAGTACCAGGTATTTCCTGTTTCTGTCTACCCGGTATTGGGATTACAAGTGTATGCCACCATGCCTGGCATTTTTATCTGGGTTGTGGATAGGAATCAAACTCATGTTCTTATGTGTTCAAGAAAAGTCTTTAGTGTCATAGCGATGTCCCTAGCCTTTGCTACATGCCTCGTGCTTCTGGAGGAAATATTTCCTTTCTGCCCTTAGTAGCAGCTTCCAAATTCCCATTAAAAAAATACATCCCATGCTCCTCAAAATTTGTCAGAGGTTCAGTAAGTATTCCTGTTATTCCATTAACATTTGCATTTGCATTTAAACATTTTTCTTTTTCTTTTTCCCTGATCTCTTCTTGTTCGATCGGTCTAAGAGTAGCTGAGTTTCCTCTGAACATGTGCCTAAATTTTTGGTTGTTCTGAGGTAGAGTCTTGATATAATCCAGGTGTTTTCAACCTTGCCATTCTCCTGAGTGCTGAGATTTCAGGTATATGTTATGTTGCCTGGCCTTAGTTAAACTTTTATCCTTTGGGATATACTTCTCAATTGTGAACCATCTGTTTCACTTGTCCTTAACTTCTTAGGACCATATGTTAAATCAGAAAATATGTCACACTTATTCCAAACAAATGCACCAACTCCTAGTTTGGGTGGAGATTTTTAAATTACTATTCTTTTCACTCCCATTTTTTTTTTTTTGTTATTGTTGTGAACTTCTTTTCTTTTTAAACATTCATTTATTTACATAATTATTTTTATTTTTATGTGTCAGGTTGTGTGTGTGTTTGTGTGTGTGTGTCTGTGTAGTCAAGGGCCAGAATAGGATGCTAGTGTATGAATCTAGCACTCTCCACCTTTGTTGCAGGGTCTCTTCCTGATCTTGGGCCCCATGTACTCCCTCTTAGGCTGGAAGTCATTAAACTTTAGTGTTCCTCCTGTCTCCACCACCTCAGAGCAGGCATTTCAGGTATAGACAGGATGCCTGACTTGACTTTAGGTACTGGGATCTAATCTCTCATCCTCATGAGTGCATAGCAAGTTTGCTTAATCACTAAACCATTGTTCCAGCCCCTTGAACTCATTCTCCAAGCATTCTTTTTTATTTTGTTGTAGCAAATTTTTGTAAGAATATACTGGTTATAAACATACAGATCAAGAAATAAGCAACATACAATCATCAGACTATAGAGGCAACACTGGTCAGTGGTAAATGGTAGCCCAGAGAAGAGGTGAGTAAACCTGTGGAGGAGAGCATAGTGCTTCTTATCTGTGAGACCTCGGGAGCATGTTGGAAGTCCTAGCCAGAGCAATTAGAAATGAAAAGGAGGACAAAGGAATACACATTGGAAAGAAAGAACTCAAATTATCACTATCACTAATCACAGATGATACAATAGTATACTTAAGTGAACCAAAAACTTCCACCAGAGAACCGCAAAACCTGATAAACAACTTCAGCAAAATGGCCGGATGTAAAATCAACACAAACAAATCAGTGACCTTCCTCTACTCAAAGAATAAACAGGCTGAGAAAGAAATTAGGGAAACAACACACTTGAAAATAGTCACAAACAATATGAAATATCTTTGTGTGACTCTACCCAAGCAAGTGAAAGATCTATATGATCAGAACTTCGAGTCTTTTGAAGACAGAAATCGAAGAAGGTCTCAGAAGATGGAAAGATCTTCCATGCGCTTGGATTGACAGGATTAATATAGTAAAAATGAACATTTTGCCAAAAGCAATCTACAGATTCAATGCAATCCCCATCAAAATTCCAACTCATTTCTCCATAGAGTTAGAAAATTTGCAAATTCATTTGGAATAACAAAAACCCAGAATAGCAAAAACTATTCTCAGCAGTGTAATCACGTGGGAAGAGGTTCGTTTTCTGAAGATCACTCAGATCTGGGGTCATATCCAACTTAACACTTATGCCTCCAATGAATTTGTACAAAAATATTAATCACTGAATATCTGTTTCTAGAGCTACAATATATATATAATTTTATATTAATTTCTGAGAAGATTAAGAGGCTGTGGTGGGTCTAGAAAGTAGCTGTGCTCAGAGTTATTGTTTGGCTTCCCTGCATACTTGAACAATAGGCTAGCTCAGCACAAGCAGGTACCTAACCTGCTCTCCCATCTTGCCATCTTGTTTTTTGAGACATGTCTCTCACTATTCTGGACCTCAACAAGTAGGCTAGGCTTGCTAACCAGTGCTAGTCCCAGAAACCTGCCTCTGTCTTCTCAACATCAGGATTACGAGTGTCATGCAGCCTGTTATTTATTTATTTTAATGTAGGTTCTGGGAATGCAACTTAGGTCTTCATGCTTGTGAGACAAGAATTTTGTCATTGAGACTTTTCCCCAAATCCACCTTGCAATTATTATGGCATTGGTCAAAGATTTTCTGGTTTGATTGTACTGATGAAAATTGATAGAATACCATGAATTGCTCTGATTTAGGTCCTTGAGGAATTTGAGCGAGTGCAGAAGGAAGCCAGACTATCTGAGCTTTGTCAACTTAGCTCGAGGTGACTAATAGTGATATGAAGATAGCAGATATATCCCATGGAGGCAAGCTAGACTAGGGAAAGGAAGGTGAGTAATTTGAAGGGAGCGGAGAGAAAAAGGATGGTAGTGAATACAAATTACATAACATTCTTGACTGAAAATGTGTGTATGAAACCTGTCACTTTGAAGATAGAGAGAAAGTTCAGCAATTAACTGTGCATACTGCTTTTACACAGAAGAACCCTCAGACCAGCCCTTGTGTGTTCTTTGGTTGGTGGCCTAGTCTCTGAGATCCCAGGTACCCAGGTGAGTTGAGACTGTTGGTCTTCCTACAGCATTGCAATTCCCTTCAGTTCCTTCTGTTCTTATCCTATCTCTTCCATAGGGGTCCATGCCTCAGTCTCATGGTTGGCTATATGCATCTGCTTCTGTCTCAGTGAGCTGCTAGAAGAGCCTCTCAGAGTACAGCCATGCTTGGATCCTGTCTGCAAGCATATCAAAGCATCAGTAATATTGTAAGACTTTAGTGTCCAGCCATAAGATGAATCCTAAGTTGGGCTGGTTACTTGACAGTCTTTCCTTTAGTCTCTGCTCCATTTATGTCTCTGCATTTCTTTTAGACAAGAACAATTGTGAGTCAGAAATTTTGACAGTGGGTTTGTAATCCTGTCCCTCCACTGGAGGCCCTGTGTATATACTAGAGTTGGTTCTTCAGGTTTCCATTCCCTCCTTTTGGGAATTTCTGGTAAAGTCATCCTCACTGAGTCTTGAGAGTCTCTCACATCCCAGGTTTCTAGGACTTTCTAGAGGGCACCCCCAACTCCTACCACCAGAAGCTACATATTTTCATTCATTCTCATAGCACTCTGGGCTTCTCTCCTGTTCTGTACCCCAAGCCTGATTCTGCCCCCTTTCCCCTCTCTCTTCCATCATGCTTCCTACTCAGGTCCCTCCCTCCCTCCCTCTTTCTTCCATGATTATTTTGTTCTCCCTTCTAAATAGGATTGACTCATCCTCATTTGGGCCTTCTTATGGTCTGTTGGTTATATTATAAGAATTCTGTGCTTTATGGCTATTATCCACTTATCACTGAGTACATTGCATATATGTCCTTTTGGATCTAGGTTAACCCACTCAGGATGATGTTTTCGAGTTCCATCCATTTGTCTGTGAATTTCATGATATCCTCATTTTTAATAACTGAATAGTATTCTATGCACATTTTCTGTATCCACTCTTCAGTTGAGGGACAACTGGGTTGCTTCCAGCTTATGACTATTACAAATAAGGCAGAAAAGAACATAGTGAAGCATGTGTCCTTGTGGTATGGTGGAGGATATTTTTGGAATATGTTCAGGAGCAAGATAACTGGGTACTAAGGTAGAACTACTTTCAAATTTCTAAGAAAGCACCAGATTGATTTCCAGAGTGGTTGTAGCAGTTTCCAATACCTCAGAAATGAAGGAGTGCTCCTCTTTCTCCACATTCTTGCCAGCATGTGCTATCATTTGAGTTTTTGATCTTTGCCATTCTGATTGGTGCAAGGTAGAAACTCAATGTTGTTTTGATTTGCATTTCCCTGATGACTAAGTATATTGATGATTTCTTTAAGTGCTTCTTGGCCATTTGAGATTCCTCTGTTTAATTCTGTTCCTAGTTTTTTATTTGTGTTATTTGGTTTTGGAGGGGGGGTAGCTTCTTGAATTCATTATGTATTTTGGATATTAGCACTCTATTAGATGTAGAGTTAGTAAAGATATTTTATCCAATCAGTGGGTTGCTGTTTTGTCCTATTGTTAGTGTCCTTTGCTTTACATAATTTTTTTCTGTTTCACAAGGTCCCATTTACCAATTCTTGATCTTAGAGCCTGAGCCATTGGTCTTCTGTTCAGTAAATTTACCCATGCCAATGCAATCAATTATCTTTCCCATTTTCTTTTCTATTAGATTCAATGTAACTGGTTTTTGATCCATTTGGACTGGAGCTTTGTGCCAGTGTGATAAATAGGGATCTGTTTTCCTTCTCATACACAATGTCCACCACTTAGACCAGCATCATTTATTGAAGATGCATTATTTCTTCCAATGTATGATGTTGATTTCTTTGTCAAAGATCAAGTTTCCATAGGTGTGTAGGTTTATTTATGGATCTTTGATTCTATTCTACTGATAAACTTGTGTGTTTCTGTACAAGTACAATGCAGTTTTTATCACTATTGCTCTTTAATACAGATTGAGGTCAGGGATCTGATTCCTCAGTTCTTTTTCTCTTGGGAAATGTTTTGGCTATCTGGATTTTTGTTGTTGTTGTTGCATATGAAAGTGAGAATTTCTCTTTCCATGTCTGTGAAGAATCATGTTGGAGTTTTGATTGGATTGCATTGAATCTGTAGATTGCTTTTGGTAAGATAGCCACTTTCACTATATTAATCATACTGATGTATTAACATCAGAGGTTTTTCCATCTTTTGAGGTCTTTTTTGTTGTTGTTGTTTGTTTGTTTGTTTTTCTTCAGGATCTTGAAGGTCTTGTCATAAAGATCTTTCTCTTTCTTGGTATGATTTACACCAATATATTTTAAATTATTTGTGGCTATTGTGGAGGGTATTGTTTCCCTAATTTCTTTATCAGCCCATTTATCATTTGTATAAATGTAGGCTACAGATTTATATGAATCAATGTTATATCCAGATACTTTGCTGAACTTGTTTTTCAGCTGTAGAGGATATTTGATCTATGAGCCTTCTATGGTGTCTTCTATGCCTGAGACTGTGTCTTTTATTTCTTGTATTATGTTGGTAATGGTTGTTCCTATAACCCCTGATGTCTTTCTTATATTTTCCATCCCCAGGTTTTCCTCCATTTGTCATTTCTTTATTATTTGTAATTCCATTTTTAGGTCTTGGAGTGTTTTATTCAATGTGTTCATCTGCTTGATTGTGTTTTCCTGTCTTTAAGGATTTTATTTGTTTCTTCTTCAATCTTCCACCTGTTTGCGTATGTTTTCCTGTATTTAGTTAAGGGAGTTATTTATATCCTCCTTAAATGGCTCTTTTATCTTCATGAGATGGAATTTTAGGTCAGATTCTTGCTTTTCAACTCTGTTCAGGTATCCAGGGCTTGCTGTGGTGGAAGAACAGAGTGCTGATTCTGCCAAATTACATTGGCTTCTCTTGCTTATGTTTTTTAGCTTGTATTTCACCATCTGTTTCTTTCTGGTGTTAACTTGCTTTGACTGGAACCAGCTTCCTTGGAGGCAGGTAAAGCTCTGTGACCTGGGTTAGAGCAGGCCTCCTATGAGGAAGGCAGTGCTGTCTCTGTTTGGGGGTGGGGGTGGGGTTCAGTATTCCTGGTCCTTCTGTGTCCTTGGTTAGGGTGGACCTCCCAGGTACCAGGTTATTAGGAATCTCCCAAGAGACAGGCAGACTTCGATGTCTGGAGTCAGGATCTATCCCAGTGCAGATAGAGGTACAGACTGGGATGACTATGGGGATCAGGCACAGCAGATTAGATCCCATGTTTTCTGGGATTTGTGGCAGTCCCAGCTGGTATGGGTATTGGGCCAGGGATCTCACATGTTTCCCTGGTTACAGCAGACCTTCTGGTAAACAGGCAGTATGTGTGGTGTGGGAGCAACACCTTTCTTGGTTAAGTTGCTTTTGTCAGGATATTTTAATCACAGTAACAGAAATTAATTCAAGACAATACACTAATAATAAAATAAAGTAACACAAGGCAAACTCATTCCAGACCAGTCTTCCTCTAAGCACTGCATTTATCTTGTTCAAATGTTCCTCTCCCTTGTGCAGCCTTTCACCTGTTCTGGGTTGACTTCACATCCCTCCCAGCCTCACCACTCACTCCACTCATTTGCAATTAATCATGGCCTGTAATGTGACATCTTTTCTGCAATTTATATGAACTTCTTTCTCCAGGAATCCCCATGTGAATTTTCTGGTGTCTGTATCTTTTGTTACATTTTATGCTTCAGGTACCTTGATGGCAGGATGACCTGGATTTCTACAAGTACCAGAATGTCTGTATGATCCTGGGACAAACCTTGGGGATTACATGGACCATTATTTCCTTACTTCATTGTTGTTGTGCTGTATCTCTGTGTACCTGGCCTCTCATAATTTACTTATTTCCATTAAAGCAGGATCCTGTTCTTTGAAATTTATTATGTTCTAAGAACGTTGCTATGATCCTTATTGATAAACTGCTGTTAGGTATGCCTGTGTTCTCATTCTCTCTCTCTCTCTCTCTCTCTCTCTCTCTCTCTCTCTCTCTCTCTCCCTCCCTCTCTCTCCTCTTTCTTGACAGAATGTATGAGTTTTAACATTCTATTTTTAACTTTTTTTGGATGTATCTTATTTTATAACTATTAATGTGTTGCCTACATGTATGTATGTGCACCATATGTGTACCTGGTGCCACAGAATGCATAAGAAGACATAAAATCTCCTGTAACTGGAGTTACTTGTGCTTGTAAGCCACAATGTGAGGGCTGGGAACTGAAATCAGGTCCTCTGCAATGTCAATGAGTTGTCTTAACCACTGAGCCATCTCTGCTGCTACTAGTTTCATTTATTCTTTTTTATTTTGATTGTGTGTGTTTTGTGTGTGTGTGTGTGTGAGAGAGAGAGAGAGAGAGAGAGAGAGAGATCGCAGACGCGCACGCATGTGTGTGTGTGTGTGTGTGTGTGTGTGTGTGTGTGTGTGTGTGTGAATGTGCCATACTTTGTGAGTGACCAACAGAGGGCAATTTGTGGGCATCAGTCATCTTCCTTCTTCCTTATAGGCCCTTGGCATCAAACTCAGGTCATCAGGTTTGGCAACAGTCCTCTTACATGCTCAGCTGTTTCACCAACCCAGTAAAGGCCTTTTAAAGAATGACTTCCAGCTGTTGCTCTTATAGGTCAAAGAGAGAGATCTTCTCAGTGCCCCTCTTCCCTCTATGAGTGCTGTACAAGCCTTTTACAATCCCCCTTCTTTCTCTTCTCTTTATGGACATTTTAAATGTGTCTGCTTTGGGGGCTGTGAGATAGATCAGCACATAAAGGGGTTGGCTGCCAAGCTCCATGCCTAGCTCAAAAGAGAGAACCTTCTCTGATCTACACATTTGTAACATGGTATACCATTAACATCCTCTCATCCCCCAATAAATAAATGTAAAATTATGTCTGTTGTGACAAGGACCATCCTTAACATGGTGAGTGTCCTAATAAGGGGTGTTTGAGAGTAGCTAAAGAATGACTTGAAGCCAATCATGGCTACAATCTGACAACCTTGTTGTCTGCTCAAGCTGGCTCCCTAGACATCTCTCTGTAGATAGCTCTTGGCTCAGCCATGTACTCAAGAAAGCTTTCTGCTAGAGACAGCTCCCTAAGACAGTCAGCTGTCTGCTAAAGACATATTTCTGCTAGAGGCAGCTCTTTTATGCTAGAAAAGAATCTAAACACTCTCTAGATAGTGTATTGGTTTTCCAGAAAACTGCTAGAAAAAAAATCATGGATTTCCTAGAAAATTTTCTAAAAGAACTGTGTTTGCTCTTCAAGCAGTACTCTCTCGGTAATTCTTTCTTACAGACCAAACCGAGTACTTTATTTACATACCAATTCAGTTATTTATTTCTGGTTCCCTTTTGATTACCTCACTAATCAGCATTTGATGATCTTAGCCCCTAGAGTCATAGAAAAGACGGCAAGTACATTTATTTGTTATCAAGACATATGAATTCAGAGCTCTGCCTGCCTTTGTAAGGACAGAAAATAAGCTAGTTCAGTGGGATCACCACATGATTAGGCTCAAATTAGCTCTGTCCCTTGCTGACCTTGAACTCAGGAATCTGCCTGCCTTGGTAAGCACAGACAATAAATTAGATGGGTGGGATTTTGTCCTATGATCAGTACTTCCCAAATCTCCTTATTTTTTTCCTTAATATTTTTCTGATAATCTAGCATGAGCTGACTCTTGTCTTTGAGGTTTCTGAAGTCCCTCATATAATTCATATTAAATCCTTGTATTTTGCTTAGTTGAGAAATTATCCATTTTTGAACTCATGTTTTCAGAGTTCTTTCCTACAGCCTTAATGGCTCTCCTGAAGGTCATAACATTTACCATTTCGCTAAGGACATAAGACACACACTGAACTCCTGTCCCGGAATTGTCTACTTCTAGTTATCATGGAGTCACTAATCTTGGCAGGGAGGACATTTCTCAAAAGAAGAACAAAATGTAAATTATGTACTATTATATAAACTACCTTTTACCTAACAAAGTTCAACACTTGTGGAAGCCCATACTCTGATCCAGGGGCAAGAAATGTGCCATGCTCTCCATTCCACAGAGGCCATGCAGTATCATAACTGTTGCTTAAAGAACAGTGCTAATTTCCCAAGGCTTTGCCTTGTGCTATGGCTAAGGCCACCCTTTTTCTTGGAGTGCAGTAGTTCTCCAAATAAATCCATCCTTTCATGGCAGATTCTGGACTCTAACGTTCTCCTCTACAAACTTTCCTATTTTATTTGCTTCTGAAATATGATGAATTTTTTTCAGCCATCTCCCTCTTCAGAAGTGGTCATCCAACATTCACCAGATAAACCTGAGATGTTCTAGCAAACCATGATGTGTAATACCCATCCCTTCACATCCATGTTTTTATTGTACTTTTCATTTTCTCTTTAAAGCCTTCAACAACTTTGCAGTTGGATTTTGAAGGAATTATCTCTATATCAGATACTTGCCTGTTATTATGATAAACTATGTGACACAGCACTTAAGGGAGAAAAGGTTTATTTTGGCTCACAGTTAAAGGGCATATAGTGTCTCATTGTGGGCAAAACATGGTTGGCAGGACCAGGAGGCAGCTATCATATTGTATCTGCAGTCAGGAAGCAAAGAGAGAAGAATGCCTGTACTCAGCTTACTTTCTTCTTCAATTATTTTATTGTTTATGATTTCATACATGTACATGTACACAACATACTTTGTTCATATCTACTTCCTACTCCATACTACCCTCTCCTTCTAAACTTTTTCTGATTTTTAGTCTGTTTGAGACCCCAGTCCATAAGACAATGCTGCCTACATTCAGGATGAGTCTTCCCTTTTCATTAAGTAATCTACGCAACTCTTCTAGACATGTAGCCAGGAAACCCATTTCATGGGACTTCTAAATCTCTTCCACTTGATAGTTGAGATTAGCCATCCCACTTTCACCTAAAATCATCTTGCATAAGAACTTCTACATATGTAAGAAGGAAAGTTGAAGTAGAATCCTTTCAGCAGAGTGTATGCTGACAGTCTGCTCTGTCCACAAGCTTAGCAATTAATCCTGCAGACATCCTTGGAAATGACCTATTCTAGGCTTTGCCCCAGAAATGTGACAAATTGCTCTCATGTCATGGACTTACTGATGACAGACTGTAAGGGTGGAGATGAAGTAATATTATACTGTTTTAGCTAACTTGCTCTAAAACTGTCCAAACATAGCATCCTATGCCCCTGAGATTGCTGTGACTTAGTTGCTGACAATTATGTGAGAAACATATAACTTCACTCTAATTTGGCTGTAGGAGCCATAGGCTTGGAGGGAATCAAAGGCTTTGGTGAACCAAATACTTGGAGGAATCAGGTCAATATTCAAAGCTTAAATCAGAACTAAGAGACCTTAATTTTCAAATGAAATTTCTGTTATGTTTACAGAGACTTATGATGGGTTATTTCATGGTGCCTGGCCAGTTTAGGAACTCAAGATCTGGGCTTGTGAGTGGATGGTGTGAGTAGGGCAGAAATGTAGGATAAACTCAAGTGCAGGTCAATCTTACAGTGACACTTTGAGAGGTGGAACTTAAAATCATTGAATCAAGGAAAAGCCAGACACAGAGAGTTCTCATGGTCAGATTCAAAGTGTGCATTTATTCTGTTCAACTCAGCCCCAGGAAGCAGATGATAATGAAAATGCCTGTCTCTCCTCTTGGTTTGTGTACAAGGTTCTAAACAGTGCATGATGGCTATTCATGTTTCTGTTGTAATAAAATATCCACAACAAAGCAACTGAAGGGAAAAATAATTTTTGGTTTTTTTTTTTATATCATAGTTACTTGTTCCTACATCACTGCAGAGAAGTCATAGAAGTAGGAGCTTGAGGGAATTGTTCACATCACATTTATGGTTAGGAAAGAAAGTAGCAAATGTATAAACGCCTGCGTTCAGATCACCTTCTCACTGTTATTCAGTTTAGGATTTCCTGCCTCAGGAACTGTGATAATGAGAGTGAAAGATTCTTTCTATCTTTTTTTTTTTTTTTTTTGATATTTTATTTACATTTCCGATGATTCCCCTTTTCTTTAGAAACCCCGTGTCCCCTCCCCCTCCCCGCCTCTGTGAGGGAATTCCTCCTCCCACCTACCCGCCCACCCATTCCCATATTCCCACCTTGACATTCCCTTTTACTGGGGCCACTAGCACCCTCAGGCCTAAAGTCCTCTCCTTTCTCCCTGGTGGCCATCGAGGTGATTCTTCTGCCTCATATGTAGTTCAAATCATTCCCTACAAATATGCTCACAGGTTAACCATACCTTGACAATCCCTCATAGATACTCTTCCCAGGTAATTCAACAGTGTGTCAACTATTAAAAATAATCATAGTGACCCAGTTTTTTGAAAGACACTAAAATCTTCCTGATTATGAAGAGTCACCACTGTGGCAAGGACAGCACAGGAAGTAGAATCTTGTTAGGTATAAAGATATAAGTACACCCAAGAGGTAATGATGAAGAGACACTTGCTACTAACAGCAAGTAAGAGGTGTAGTAAGTTGGGCCTCCCTCAGCAAACAAAGCAAGGGAACTTTCAGAGGGAAAATCATTCATAGTCATAAATGGCAGATACATTATTACATAAAGAGGCAAGAATGCACCATACTTTTAGTCCAAAATCTCAGACTCAGAAGGTGCCAAAGGATTAGGCTTGACCACCTATCCTAATATAAAATTAAAAATAAGTTATGATAGAAAGCAGAGGAAGGACAGCTAGGACGGTATAGTGGTAAATTCTTGGAACCTCATCACCTGGGAGGTAGAAGCAAGAAGTGTATGGTGAGTTCACAGCCAGCATCATCTACACAGAAAACTTCTTACCAACTAGGATTGTACAGTTACCTTGTCCCAAAGGGAAAACTACAAGGAGAATTGATCATGGGTATACTGGGAAGAAAAGCACATAAAGGGGCCTAGGCAATCTATGTTTTTCTTTGGGCTACTCAGATTAGCTTTAAGCAGAAATAGAATTACAACTATTGCAGAAGAACAGGAGGCATAATCAAGTCGTCTTATTCAAGCTGTGGTCTGGTTGAGGAAGGTTTGGTTCTGCTTCTGAATAGGAATCAGAAGGATTTGTGATTCAGTCATAGCTTAGAGCAATGACTGAGCTGTCATCCTTAGGCCTTCAGTCGTGAAGGGGGATGATATGTTCATGTAGGAAGACATTTACTACTGATTGCCATGCTTTGCAGAATGAAATTGGATCGAGTGCCTACCTCTATAAAAAGGACACAGACACAAAATGCAGGCAGAGAAGCCAATCTTCCACACATTGTTATCTTACTTGTCCTCCCAACTCATGGAGCCAGTGGTTTCTAGCAAGTACAGCTTGCAAACAGGTTAACAAGGCATATACTTGACTATACACATCTTGATATAATGCTTTTCCATCCACTGCATGTTGAAATAAAGTGATGAACCACTGTTTTAGTAAGTCTACTTTACGTAATCTGAAATGAGTGACTTGAAATGATTCTGTAGTTTTAGGTAGCTTCTCTGAGTTTCTTCAGTTGCTCTTATAGCCATTTTGGCAAAACTGATGGTAACCTGATCACAAATTTCTGACCCTCCCTTGAGGTACATGAACTTTCCCCAGGAATCTTATTTCAGAAGAAGGGAAAGAATAAGTTCTTTATTTCAGCTAGAGGAAGAACTTGTCTCCAGGAAGAGATTTCACTTAGTTCTGGCAGGATGCAGACTACTAGGAAGAGACTGTAGCCAGAGAAAAATAATGGGCAAGCCTACATATTAACCAAGACAATTAGCAATGTACATGCCTTATCCTCTGTTTAAATCTGAAACTCATGGATTTGAGGGAAACTGAGTCTTTTTTTTTTCTCATTCTAGTGTGGTCAAAGTGACTAGACTCCTTTTCATTAATACTTCTTCAATTGACTTTTTGAGCATGGGTAGCTGAACCTGGTTTGTTAGTACTCCCTGGGGACAAGCTCTTATTCACAGCTCTAATAATATTATCTGAAATAAACAGCATAGTTAGAGACAAACTCAAAGTCATTTAAAAAGAGCAGCATCATTTGTGGAAAGTTGAGTTGGTTGTCTCTAAAAGTACCTGCCTAATGGCTAATTGACCCTCCCTTACCTCTGAAAAGGCTGTCCTGTAGTTGAAGTTGTCATGGAAACAACTTAAGACGACATGAGTGTTCCTCTTCAAAACCCATACAGAAAATGCTTGTGGGTTCCTGAGAAGAGAGGTCCATCTCAATGTGGAAGTCGGAATAATCCAGAGCTCCCACCCACTCTGACTGTCAGATCTAAGTGCTCAGCTCGAGGGTAGGTGCTATAGAGTTCTCAGAACTGAGACTGAATGTGCTCCCCAGTTTTGGAATAAATTAGCCTCAAAACAGCATTCCCCAGCTGCACTTCATCTTTGTGTTTGCTTATATATTTGCCTGTGTATATGCATGTGCAAGTATATGTGTGTGCATGTGGAAGCAGGAGGTCAATCTTGGTGTTTTTCTCCATTACTGTTCCCTATCTTGATCTATAATGATAGGATCTTTTTCTGGATTGGGGCTCTCAAATTTGGCTAGACTGTTCACCTTTCACCCTGGCTGGCTCTAGCTTCACTGTCGAGGTTCAGCATCTCTTGAGATCAGACACTGACTTCAGCACTCTGAGGTGAAAATGACACTTAAGTAGGAGATGACATTGCTACCTGCCCATGAGGGTGAATTGTCAAATTTATGACTTTATGTTCAATGATCCTATGAATAAATGACATTAATTTTTCCATTGTATGTCGCAAGGGCAATCCCTTTCTGAAAGAAAAGTTTGTCCATAGAATAGGAAGTGTTCTTAGATCAGAAATTGTGAAATTCTCTTCTGGAAAGGAGGAGAATAATGACAACTCAGGGCTCAGCAAGACTCCTATTTATTCAGAACACTGGGTTAGAGTTGGCCCTTCATTCATTTACCTCCAGACACAAAAATAACAGACAACACCATTTGACAGAGAGCTCTTGTATGGGTCAGGCTCTCTAGAGGAGCAGAAGTGGTAGAATGAATGCACATTGAAAGGGTGTTAGTAGGTTGGCTCACACTATACAACTTGGGCAGTCTAACATGATTGAGGATGAGAATCCAGTAGTTTCTCAACCCGTGAATTTGTCTCCTTCTGGTGCTTAAGGTATGGAGGAACCCTATGAAGTCACAGTAAGAACAGGTTGGAAGGGTGAGGAATCTGAGTTTTCTGTCAGGAACTGTTTTCCTCCTTGTCACTTAGTCCTTTCTGGTAATGCCCTCACAGATCCTCCCAAAGGTATGGATTGTGTTAATTCCACATCCCATCAGGTTGACGATCAAGATTGACTCTGACAGTTCTCTTGGACTAGGTCTCATACATACATGCACACACACACACACACACACACACACACACACACACATTCACACATTTATACATACATTTACAGAGACACATATATGTATATACATATATACATACATACATACATACATACATACATACATACATACATGCACATATCCATATATACACACAAATGCAGGGCAGTGATCCATAAAAGAAAGCCTGGTAAGGTCAAACTAAGGCTAAGCCCCAAAGACCCTGAAGGGATGGTAGGAGTTATATGTGCTCATGGCACAAGGGCCCTGTCATAGACCCACAGCCCCTTCACCCCATAATGAGATTTGCGGTCATCAGTCACATGGGGCAACACCCCAAGCCCTTCCACACATAGATGAGGCATCCTTAATCTCTCAAACCAAGCCAACAGGAAGCACCTACTGCCAGACCCCAACCCCCCCCAAAAATATATATAAAGATCCTAACCAGAATAAATAAAGGTGAGTGCAAATTATTCCCTTGTCTGAGAGCATCTGTCATAAGAGCTGTAACGCCACTGCCAAGGAAGAGAACTCCTCTCCTGAAATGCCACCAGAAGCTCTTCTGCATGTCTTTGCTGGCTAGTCAGCCTCCCGCCAGCTCAGCTCCATCAGCTCAATGCAGCACAGCCAGTGTGGTGTCTTAGAGCAACATCAGGGACAGCAGTAGCGAAGGCAGTAGTAGCAGCAGCAGAGGAGGCAATTCCCCATTGCTGCTTGTGCCCTTTCTCCTTTCCTTGAACCCTCCCATCTGGTCTACTCAGAGATCTTCATGGAAAGCCTCTAGTAAACAGACCCACACATATACATGTACATGTATCCAACCACTAATACATAACTATATACAAAATCCATACATGCACACATACACACATTCATGCACAAATGTATCCATCCATCCATCCATGCAGACATACATGTATACACAATACATATGTGGAACTATATATACACACATACATGTATACAAAATACACACACACACACACACATGCTTATATGTGAATTCATCTTAACTATATTCTTCAAAATATAATTAAACTTCTCTGCTTTTGCTTATGAGGAAATTATAGGTTTGGTATTGTGGTGATTTGAATAGTAATGTCCCCTATAGGATCATAGGTTTGAATGTTTGGTCACCATGGAGTGGCACTATTAGGAGGTGCGGCCTTGTTAAGGTGGGTGTGGTCTTGTTGGAGGAAGTGTGTTACTGGGAGTGGGCTTTGAGGTTTCAAATGCTCAAGGCAGGCCCGTTGTCATTGCTTCCTCTCTCTCTCTCTCTCTCTTTCTTCCTGTTGCCTATCTAGATGTAGAACACTTGACTCCTTCTTTAGCCACATGTCTGCCTGTGGACCACCATATTTCCTGATATAAACATAATAGATTAAATCTCTGAACTGTAAGCCTGCCCCAATTAATTATTAACATAATTAACACAGGAGTGGTACATTACCTTGCTCAGAGTCCTAATTCTAACAAGAACAAAAGTCAAGGCTTTGCCAACTCTGGTTTATGAAACCTTCATTTTATCCATTAAATACTGAAGAATACCAGCAGGTTCTTTACATTAAGATCCTATTGGCAGAAAATTGTCTTTAGAATAATTTGCTACTCTCCAGAAAAATGTTAGGCAAACACAGATGGAAGAGAACTAACGTTTACTCAATGTCTGTTCCACACTATTCCAAAGTCCTTCTTCTTTCTTCCAGCATCTCTGTGAAAATAGGTTATGGAATTGCTTCATTATTAAAATAATTGCATCAATGGAAACAAGTGTCTAGAAGCCAGGGAGTTTGAATGTTGTGGTGAATTACAGTTATATTTTAGAAAGTGTATTTTGAAAATGAAGATTAAAATGAATTACGATAACTATAAAAAAATTATAAACTGAAAATAACAGAAACACCATCGAGGAATTCCTGAATGGTAGGTTCAAGAAAATCAAATCTAATAAGAGCTTAGAAGTTAATAGAATTGTCTTCTTTTCTCTGGGCTTTTGGCTTCTTGGTGAATAATCAAAATTCTGAACTGGCAACAGAATATATTTCTCCTTAGAGTGTAGCATCACTCCTAGCTTTGAGGAAATGAATGCAATCTTGTCCTTTGTTCAAGGCACAGATGCTTTTAAGCAGGCCAACCTTCCACACTCCAGTGAAGGAGTCATACACCATGAGGTTCTATGGGGTTCTGCTTCCTTGGGAGCTTATATGAAAGTTCTAGCAGGGACAAAGGTACTCATTGTGGAATGCTGTCCTCTATGACATAGCTTGCAGCTTCTGGGAGGTACATACACCATACGCAAGGAAGAAGGAGACACTTGTCTACTTAGCTAGATCAACTGAATCAACCCTATCAACAGGGTAGCAGACATCACAGCCAGATTGCTCTCACATGCATTAGCTTCATTTTTGAGGATTTGGCTTTGTTACAGTTGAAATTTCCAATCACTAGTTACTGGTCAGCTTTCAAGATTTCTGTGTCCTAGAAGGAGTGGGTCAGGGACACATGGGCAGAGATAGATTCCGAGACACTTTATTATGAAAGAGAAAAGGACTTCTCAGAATGAAAGTGGCTTAGAGGAAAGTTGAAATACTGAAGGATCAGAGACAAATTACAATTCATCTTGGCTATCTACTTTTAGTCATTCCTTGTCTATGTCTGTGTCTGAACTAATATCCTTGCATGTAGCAGATGAAACCTTAACAGACCACTAGCTTCCACCATTGTTACTAGCAGGCATGTGAAGCCCATAGCAGAGGTTTCCCCGCTCACCACCACCACATTACTGCATTCCAGCTTTCTGACATTTCTATCATGTTTGAAAAGTCCCTCCACTTATGAAGTTTTGTTTCACAACCCTGAAACTTTATGAAACTGTTACTACTTTGGAACAAGATGTTCAGAGTAACCTAAATCTGTGTTCCCAGGCCACAGCCACTCTGTTTGATTCCAGAATAAACTATCTCTTAACCTCTTTTAGGTGATAGTGGAATTTGTGTGTCTACATATGAATGAGTTCAATTGAAACAAACAAACAAACAAAACAACCCTAAAATCTTTCCCCAGCTGGGCATGGTGATGTGCCTTTAAGCCCAAGGCCCAGGTGGCAAAGGCAAGTGCTCTTTGATTTCCAGGCCACCTTCTTCTGTGCTATGTTCCAGGACTTTCAGAGCTATGTAGAGAGAAAAGACAAAACAAATCAACAAACAAACAAAAAAGCAAAAATCAACAAAAAACAAACAATACCAAACTACACACACATACACACCACACACACACACACACACACACACACACACACACACACACACACACAGAGGGGAGGGAGAAAGAGAGAGAGAGAGAGAGAGAGAGAGAGAGAGAGAGAGAGAACAAATAACAAAACCAAACAAAATCTTTCCACAACACTATTGTTCTTTCTGCCTTCAAGCTAATATGAACTGGCTACGAGGGATCCCAATAATATCTCAACAATTTGCTCTTAACTGATTAGAAAGTCCAGTGTCACCAAGGAAAATGGTCTCATTTGTAATATCTCCCAGAACACTGGTCTAGGACAGGGCACTGAGCAGAGAAAGGCAGAAGAGAGATAACCTCATACACTGTGGTAGCAGCCACTCTCTGGTTTATTTCCTAGCATTTAATTTCCTTTGTCCTTAGCAATCGACAGCAGAGGCAGGATATCTGTGAAGTGGAATATGAAGGATACTTTGACTGCGGTAAGGATATGATGCAGGTTTGAAAAGGAGCCATTAAACTTCCCAGAGGCATCTGGAATGTGAGACATCTATTCTCTCCAGTGGTTCCATGTATTCTAAGCCCTGTGGGGAGCACGAGGCTTGGAGCACTGCAGGAAAGAGGTCCTAATTGATGGCTAACCTTCATTGTCAGCTTGGTTGGATATGAAATCCACTAAGAGGTACACTAGTTGGCACACACTTCCAAGGAAGGATTAGGTATAGTAGGGGCATACTTTCAGAGTGGTGGGCATCATCTCACTCACGTCTTTAATCCCAGCACTTGGGAGGCAGAGGCAGGTTGATTTCTGAGTTCGGGGCCAGCCTGATCTACAGAGTGAGTTCCAAGACAGCCAGGGCTACACAGAGAAACCCTGTCTCGAAAAACCAAAAAAAAAAAAAAAAAAAAAAAAAGAAGTAGAAGCTTGTCGCAGCCAGCCACATAGCATCCAGGACCAGGAATAAAGATGGTACTGCTGCACAGGCCTTTCTCCACTCACCTGCCCAGGGGCTCAATCAGGGACTGCTGCCACAGGAATGCAGCCAAGATACTGCCCAGATCCTAGGCCTGGTCTGAGTAGGCATATCTCCCAGACAAGTCTAGATTCTGACAGAAGAACAACACAAAGCACCACAGTTAAGAATTTGCTGGTTTTGCCCAGCAGGGATCCCTTTGCCCTTATCAGTGTGGCTTTGTAGTCAGCCACAGATCAATCTGTTGCTTCTACTTCTGTGGGTCCCTCCCCTCCTTGTTGGTATGAGGTAGGTTTAAGGTTTGTAGGCGGAAAGCCTTTGTAGTCCTGGGAGGACCTGTACAGAGGCAGCTGTTCTCCACTGCTTCTCCATATGGTGAGTGCATCTGGAACACAGAGGCTTTCTCTCTGTAGGACCTGCTACTCTACTATGCCAGAGATCCTTTGTGGCTCACTACGGTGAAGTGCACACTGAGTTCACAAATGAGTAGAATGGCTTTCAAAAGGCTCTACTATGGATTTGCTCTGTTTCATTCAACATGTATTAACTGAGGACCAGCAATGTGTTCCATGCTGTGAAAGACAGAAAAGAGAGCTAGCTGACACATCCCGAGGAAGCTTAGCAGCTCAGCAGGGGCATGAGATTAGTGCACCAGCACTCAAGCATGCAGAACGGGAGTTGATTCAGAGGCACAAACAAATGAATAAGATCATTTAGGGTTGTGAGAAAATTCAGCAGGGAGGTTTAGAGGGATAGCAGAGATCTGACTGGAAGAAATGTGTTAGGTTCAAGCCAGGTCTTGAGATTGATGGAAGGATTTGGGCTTAATAAAAAGGAAGAAGGACAGTGATGGATAGGAATGAGCCAGTGGATTGAGAACAATTTGGCACCATGTAAGTTGGTCTTCAGAACGGTTTGGCAGTGAAGATGATTTCCTTTGAAAATGCAGTAGCATTGTCATCATTATTTGCATGTTTTGGTAGCATTCAAAAATAATTAGGCTAAATTGTAACAGTTTTTCTGTCCTTCAGATATTTTTTCAAATTTTCTTTTTTTTGCCTTTGTTCCTATATATTCAAAGTAAAGTTTGTGTGAATTTGTGTGTATGTTACTGTGTGTGTGTGTGTGTGTGTGTGTGTGTGTGTGTGTGTGTGTGTGTGTGTGTGTGTGAGTGTGTATACATGAATAGGTATGTGGGCCAGAGGTCAAACTCAGGTGTCCTTCTTGAGACACCATCCACATTGTTTTTGGAACAGGAGCTCTCACTTCACTGGACCTTGACAAGCTAGCTCTAAGCTAGGCTGACTAGCCAATGAAACCTAGGAATCCACATGGCTACCTCAGCAGTACTGTGCTTAGACACATGCATAACTGTTTTATGTGAGTTCTTTGTGATTTCTAGTGTTTGGACTCAGGTCCCTGTGCTTGTGTTGCAAGCAATTTACTGACTGAGTACTCTTCAGGCCTGCAGGGGAATTTTTACTGTTTATTCCTCCATCTGTGCTCCTCATGACAGGATAACCTGGGCCACTGTAAATGCCCAAGAGGGTCCTTTAGAAGTATAAATTAGACACAAGTAGCTTGGGATTTCTGAATAAGAAAAAGTTTGAGCCAGTGGAATCTAAGGAACTTTAATGATTGTCTCAGAGTAGGTGGCTCTGTCTCTATCTTCACAGGACTGAGTACATTTAGAAAAGAAAAAAAAAAAAATACAGTGACAACCAGAACACAAAGAGCAAAAATGAAAAAAAAATGTGTGGAAGTTTTCAGAATTTGGATTTTCTTTTCTTAAAGTTTTGAAGTCATTGGAATGTGATTATGTATGCTTTGCTGCTCTGGCCATACTGGCAGTTTTGTCTATCATTTGAAGGATTTAAAACTTGCATTCTGGCCAGAATGCTGCCAGCCAAGACTCTGGGACTGATGGACAGCTGGAGTGAGCAGCCAGGCCTGGGAAAAACAAGTCAGCTCTTTCTATGATGTTAACTGAAAGGTGTAGAGCTTTTTCTGTTCAGTCGCAGTGGGACACAAACACTGCCTGCATCAGAATCACCAAGGAGTTTTCCAAATTGATGAGATTCAGATCTATTAGTATTGTAGGCATATCTTTCTTTGAAGCTACCTAGAGCTCTTTTAAGGGGCCTAGATTATGCCAGGTTCACTGAAAGACTTAAAAAACAAGGCAAAGGGAGACAGAGACAGAACTGACTTTTACCTTTGTTTTCCACAAGCATTCTCCTAACCGATTTACACTAATATGTAATATGTATTCATGAGAGAGAGAGAGAGAGAGAGAGAGAGAGAGAGAGAGAGAGAGAGAGAGAGAGAGAAAGAGAGAGGGAAACTTCCTGAAGGATTCTGTTGTGCAGTCAAGGATGAAAACCACTGAGACATGATCTTCCTTCCTGGTCCTCATTTTACTTTCTTCAATAGCACAAGACAAGTTGCATTTGGGAGGGCATGCATTTCACAGCTCTTTAAATAGACTTTTCTAGTGGCTGTCCCAACATAAAAGTCCTGGAGGCTTACTTCACTAACATATTCATAGCATATGGATATCAGACCCAATAAAAAATTCCACACAACAGTGTTTATCAGCTCTTTAGTAATTCTCTGACATTGTCTTTGACAATTTCAGAGCCAAACATTGCCTTTTTAAAGTGTTTTTATGTGCATGTATATGTGTGTATAGGCAAGAGAAAAAAGAAAAAAAGTTATAGTGTCTCTCATTACACAGTCACTCACCAATTAGGCTAAATTGGCCAGCAAGCCCCAAGGATGTTCCTTTCTTCTGTTTCTCGGTTCTGAGATTAGAAGGCAATGCAACCATACCAGACATTGTCACATATGTGCTGACAATTGAATTTCAAGTCTTCGCACATTCATACTTTACCAGATCAGCCATATTCCAAGTTCTATAGTCTTGTCTTTTACCTGGTCTTTCTGATTTTGATTCTTTCTGCATTTCTATTCAAGTTTTGCAGTTCTTTATGGGCTTAGAGTGTTTTTCTTTAAAATAACTCTTTGTCTTTTACTTATTTTGAAAGACCTGACCCTCTTGTGAGGAGGGTTGAGACCCCTGGCAGGTTTGGAGCCGAGACTGGAAGCTACGTGCCCGGGCAAAACCCCCTTCCAAACTTAGAGCCAAGATTAGAAACTGCATGTCCGGGCAAAAAATCCCATCCAGCTACATTCCTACAGGTGACTTTGACCTGACTTGTGACTAACATTCTGTACTTCCCCATAACGCAAATTCCTTCCGTTCCCCACCCCTTTGTGGTTTTTTCCTTTAAATACCCCTGACTTCAGCTGCTCGGGGCCGAACCCCTCTGCCTCTGCGTAGGTTACAGGTTCGACCCCAGTGCATTGGTCCTTCTCACCACCCCCGAATTAAACCTCGTGTGATTGCAGCAAGGACGGTCTTTCGTGAGTTCTTGGGGGGTCGCGCCATCCCGAGACTTGAGCAAGGGTCTCCCCAGTTTGGGGGTCTTTCAATTTCTGTGTGTGTGCGTGTGCATGTGTAATGGATGTGGAGGGCAAAAAAATGTCTTTGGATTCCCTGAAGGTGGAGTTACAGGTTGTTGTAAGCATTCCTGACTTGGTGTGCTTGGAAGCAAACTTGTGTCTTCTGCAAGACCAGCAGGTTCTCTTTACGTACAAAGCCATCTCTCTAGCCTGTGTGCTTAATATTTGTAAAGCCTACTTTGAATTCTGACTTTAACTGTTCTTTTAGAAACAGACTATTTAACATGATACAAACTGTGTATATTGGCTTGGTGTTTTGAATAGGAATGGCCCCAGTAGGTCCATAGATTTAAACTTTTGGTCATTTGGGAGTGGCACTCCATGACAGGGATTAGGGAATATGGCCTTGCTACAGGAGATGTGGCCTTGTTAGAGTATGTCACTGAGGATGGGCTTTGGGGTTTCACATGCCTAAGCTAGGCCCAGTGGTGCTTCCTTCCTTCCTGCTGCCTGTGAATCTGGATGTAGAACTCTCAACTCCTTCTCCTGCACCATGTCTGCCTATTTACCACCATGATTTCTATCATTATAATAATGGATTAATTTCCTGAAACTATAAGTCAGCCCCAATTAAATGCTTTCCTTTGTAAATTTTGCTGTGGGTATGGTGTCTCTTCACAGCAATAGAACATTGACTAAGACAATTGGCAATTAGCTAGAAACACACACACACGATGGTAATGTATTTGCCTATCATGAACAAAGCCTTGGGTCCAATGACCAGCACTTTGGAAAAAAACACGTTAAGCAAGGTATGGTAAACTATGTCTGTCTTCCTAAATAACATCTTGGAAGAAGATAATCAGGACTCAAAGTCATTCTCAGCTACTCACTGAGTTTAAGGACCAGATTTGAGACCTTTTCTCAAAGCAAATGAAATGACAAAGAAGTAAACAAGTCATGTTTATTTATAAACTTTTTAAAATACAGAAAAACAAAAACTGGAGCAATAAACACAATTTATCTTCACACCGTGTAAAGGTAATTGTTGATAACTGAATAGTTTTCCCTGCTGAGAGCCATGCAGGGGGGAAGACAAATGGCTTTAGAACTCATGGAATGTATCCCACTGATTACTACAGCCACATGTGTGAGCCTTGGTATCTTATGGCTCTAAAAAGGATGGGTTCTGGGGACTTCTTGCTGTTGTGGAGTTCTGCTGTGCTTGCTGCCCTCACATCCCTCTTATTCTCAGCATTATATGAAAACTCTAAGGGGGCTTCCAGTCCTTCACTGGGTGCTCACAGTAATAATGTTTGATCTCTTTCAGGCATTGTTGCTGGAACATATCAATGAATCGATCAATACCCTAGAGAAGAACTTAGAGATATAGGGTGTCAGCAATGACCAGGACCCTTAGAAAATATTTGAGATTAAAAAAAAAGAAAGTTGTTAGTGAAACTAGATTAAGATGTTTTTAACTACTGGATCTGATGTAAAAAATCTTAAGGGACATTTTACAGTTCTGAGAGGCACACATTTATTAGTTAAGCTGGGGAATGTTTATGGTCAGGGAACAAGAACAATGGCAAAAGTGGCTAACAAGATTCTCATCGAGGTTGGACTGGTGAGAATTGATTTCTTATACCCATTTTTGCCCTCAACGTCTTGATATGATTTATTAAGAATTAATGAGGAGCAGATATGCACTTTGAGAATTAAAGGTAGATTTGGCTGATCTTTATATAAAAGTTTAGATTTATGATTCTAAGATTTTTACAAGATTATTTTTAATGATACATAATACAATAATTTGTTCTTTCTTTGTAAATGCAAATTGCTGCCTGTCAGTAAGAGTAACTGACTGAGAAAACCATCTTACTTGCTTATACTTTATTAATCTATAACAAGTTGTTTATTTACAAATGTACATGGGTTTTGAAAATAATTTGTTTTCTTTACCTGTACTACACAATGCTATTTCTTGTAAAGGTATTGGGACACACACTGTTTTTTTCATAATCATTCACTAGAAGAAACTAAAATGTAATCACACTGTAATTTTATACTGCTTGAAAGATTTTGCTGGGATGTATGGAAGAAAGAATGCTGAGAATAAGAGCAATGATGACTCATCAAGGAGAAGCTCGCTGGGAGCCAGGTGGGGGTAAACTGGTTGTTAATCCAGTTGCATATTTCTTCTATGTAGTTCAGAGCCCTCATGGTTATCTTTCTCAGTGTTCCTAACTCCACTTTAAAAGCAACAACAACCTTTTAATTGATTTTGTGAGCGCATATGTTAGTGCTTATGCATGTGTGCATGCATGTGTGTGCAGTGTGAGTATGTGTATGTATACATGTATGTATACATGTGTGTATGTATGTTCATGGAAGCCAGAAGAATGCATTCTATTCCTTGGAGCTAGAGTTGAAGTGATTTGGAGCAAACCAACATTAAGGCTGGGAACCTAACTTAGGTCCTCTGTAAGAGAATAGGAAACATTAACTTTTGAGTCATCTCTCCAGGCCCTACCCCCTCATTGTTTTAACCTTAACATTAATTTTAAATGTCATATTAGCCATCACAGCTAATGGCAGTACAGGAGAAAAGTAGTATAAAAGGAGGAATGGAGGTACACAGGCAACAAAAGGAGTGGGGAAAGAACAAGGAGATTTTCAGAGGATGGAGCGAAGAGGGAAGATGGGCAACAGAACTTCCCAAAAGAGCATTTGGGCACAGGTAGTTAAGAAAACCTAAGGAGACTAGTGCTTAGCCAAAGAAGCAAAACCTAGACTCTTCTCACTGGGCAGCTAAAGATGTGGAAAAGCCTCTGGGTTCTGAAGCCCACAGGCTGTATTCCTTTCCCCCAAGAGAAATATTTGCATGGCTGCACAAGTTTCCTTCTCTCACCCTGTAATCTGGCATATTCATGCTTCCACAGATGTTTCATCAAAGCAAACAGAGGCATTATGGCCTGTGATTAAAGCATTAGCACCTTCATGTTATTTTGATGCTCATGAATAATTTAGTTTTCATAGTAATATTTCAGTAACATAGCTGTGAATGTCATTTGTTTCCTTTTTATTTCAAGGAAAAATTATATCCAAATATGTGCATTATCTAAAGATTACATGTTAGATTCTGATGGGGGGCCGAGTTGTTAAGGTTTTCACACCTTTACCTTCTCAAAGTAAAAGTATGACTCTAAAGCATTGCCATGAACTGCTTTTCCTTAACAGACTTAAGGCCTTTAGTTGAGCTGGTAATGCAGTTCTGAAGGGTAACAAGGTGCTAAGTCATGTCTTAACTTCTGGATCATCTTCTCTTGACTGAGGCTGCAGTGTTAGAAACACACTATCTGCTCTTAGATGAGGTTGTTCTGTGTCAGTGACCTTCTCTGCAGCCTGCAGACAGGTGCTTGAACTCCTTCTGCCCACAGTTCTATGTGAACCCATGAGTAGAGAGGTGGCTTGTCCAGGGGCCTTGGGGACCATGTTTAAAATGTAACTAGGGACTCCCCAAAGTGGTTTTCATAACAGGAAAAACTGCCTAAAAGCAGTGAAGAAAGAATTCCTTGGGGCTGCTGGATGTGGGGTCTATTAAGGGTGTCATGTCATCAGGTGTGCCTAATGTTTTCACATTAAAATTCTAGCATTGTAACTTTACAGTGCTGTGGCGGGGTGTATTTACAGCTATCTAGCCTGCTCTCTTTATGGCCTGCATGCTGTGGATTACATAAGTCTGACAGTGTAGGAAAACAAGAAAACAGTGAGTGAATTTCAAGGGTCAGAGGACTAGAGGTACAAGACAAACTCAATTTAGGATATAATTAGAAAACCACAGAAAGGTGAAAATTCCCTCAAGTAAAACAAAGCTAATTGAAATGTCAACAGCATCAACTTGTATTCACAGAAAACCAGTGTCCCATCTTTGTCCTGGCTGCAAACCATTGCCCTGAAGTGCTTTTCCTTAATTGGGTAAGACACCTATTCAGACTGCGTTTGCAGCATGGATTCAATAAAGGCATATTTACTTAACCAAGGTTCTTTGATGAAAAGAATGCCTCTAAGGGGGTAATTGAAGAGGTAGGACTTGTCTTCACCTCACTGGCTTCATCTAATCAAAAATCAAACCCTGTCAAGGCCTTCATCTGCAGAGCCTAAGGGAATCCAGGATCTAAGCTTACAGAATCCTCAGAGTAAACTGCCTCCCAAGGTTTCCAGAAGCTGAGAGGAGAGAGGTAGGCCAGAGAGGAGAAGGTATGTACAAGGGAGGAGGATAGAGAGGAAGAGTAAGGGAAGAGAAGAACAAGAGAGAGAGTGGGGAGAGGAAAGAGAAGGAAGTGGAGAGGAGAGAGGAGATTGGGAGAGACAGGAAATAAGAGCAGAGAATGGAGGATGGGAGAGAGGGGACTACAAAGGGGAAAAGAGAGAGACTGGAGAATGGGAGAAGAAGGAGACAGAAGAGATTAGGAGGAGGAAGAGGAGGAAGAGGAGGAGAGGAAAGAGAAGATCCCACCCACTGCCCTCATCATATTCCACGGACCTCACTCCTTCAACCACCATGCTGGGGATGTCTCAACAGATACATTTAGGATAATACAGACAAACCCCATTTGTAGCTTCTGGGATTTTTGAATACCCATCTGCCCATAACAACACACAACCATAGAAAGAAACATGGTTCTTCACTCCCTGAGTCATTTAACAAGTCTTCTAACAAGAAACAAGAGCATGCCCTATGAAGCAAGGTGAACTACTCTTTATTCATCAATCAGTAATCTTGTAAATATAACACCAAGCTTGGATAAGGAGGGACAAAGGCACCAATAGGATCTCGCCCTTGAGGTTAATAGCTTGGTCCTACATCTTTCCTTGTTTCCTGCTTCTAAATCTGCCCAGGACGAACTGGTCTTCTGTGTCTCCTCCCTTGCTTCCTTGCTGTCTTAGCTTCACTTGTTACTGTGATAAAATATCTAGACAAAAATCCTCTTAGGGGAGAAAGGGCACATTCATATTGCATTTCTCAGTTACACTTCATTATGGAAGGGAAGTCAAGGCAGGAAGTCAAAGCTCCTACATACATTTAGTTTGAGCCCCCACCTCAATTAACCCAATCTAGAAGCTCTTTCTATAACAATGCCAGAGGTTTTTCTACTAAGTGATTATATATACTGTTACATTGACAAGTAAGATTCACCATCACTGACAGGTTTCATATTTTACTCGGGTCTAAGGGCACCTAACCTGAAGCAGTAAGGATACCCTCCTTACAGGGACCAGAAACAAAATGCAAAAATAGTGTCTGCTTCTGAGCTTGTGTCAGGATCTAGTGAATTGCATACTGTCAAGGGCACTAAGAGCAAGAAACAGCCAGACTGGTGCTTATGGAACAACACTTAATGGGGTGTGGATGCTCTCGATACTGAATCTGTAGCCCAGTGCAGCCAACCACTCTGACCTACAAAACCACAGATCCAATTCAATGTGTAGGTTTTGGGATAAATGGAGCTTTTATCATGGGAGTGTGGGTAGAAATGTCGCCACTGAATCTTCTATAATGGCTTTTTATTAACCAGCACTTTACAACATGAGAACTATTGAATTAGACATCCATTAGCTTCCACTCTCTAGGGAAGAAGGATACTTTCCTGAATCCTTGCAAACAGAGATCCAAGAGGAATAACAGAACCCATAGAGATATAAGACACCCACTAAGGGGTGCTGACAAGATGAGTCACTTCACTTAGCAAAAAGGAACTTACAAGACACAAAGAAAGAACCTGTCTTCTTATGAGTATAGATTTCTCTGAATACCGCCATCCTGTTTAAAATGGTCCCCAAGATTGAGATCTTTTCGTGCACCATTGTCTCCCTATGTGTTTGAAGATGAAAATCTTATCTCCACACTTTTGTTTTCTAGTTGTGGTCTCTCTGTGTGTTGCACCAAGTGCTTACAGTGTGGAACAAGCATTTTTGTTGCAGGACAAGCCATCCATTTTAGGATGAATTTGTGTAATCCAAAGCAGCTGAGGCTGGTTAGTTCTTAGTTATTCTGGAATGTATATCTGCATCTCCTCTCTCTCTCTCTCTCTCTCTCTCTCTCTCTCTCTCTCTCTCTCTCTCTCTCTCTTTCTTTCTCTCTCACTCTCTCTTTCTCTGTCTCTCTCTCATGAGTAGGAAACACCTTTGACCTAGTGCTTGAGTGGCAGAGACAGGAGAATCTTTGGAGATCTCTGGTTAGCCTGCCTATCCTATTTTGGTGTGTTCAGGTTTCTGCAAGATTCTATCAGGAAGAAGGTGGGTGGCTCCTGAAGGGTGATATCTGAGCCTGACCTCTGACCTTCACATGCTTGTAAACCTATGTGCACATGCACCTAGACACCTAAGAAGACACACACACACACACACACACACACACACACACACACAGGAATTTAGAAAGAAAATATAGGCTTCTGGATACAACAGCAACTTCAATAGACAGAAAGCTGGGCAGGGTCTCTAAGGACACTTAAATCAGTGGTATGATCCACGAGTGTCACATTTAAGAACACTATGAACCACAGAAGGAGCACAGGCTTAAAACTTAATTTTGACAATTACAAAAAATAGAAATCAAGTTTTCCATCACAACAAATTAGAAAATGAGTTTCCTAATGAATAGCATCCAAGCTTCTTAGGAGGGGAATATTTTTGATTTGTGTGAGAGTAACACCCTGCATTGGTGAGGTGCGGCAAATTGATGCGGATGGTTTTGTGGTGCTCAGAAGAGCTATCTGGGCTAATTACTAGCATACTGTATTCTTGGCTGCTGGTGCAACCTCATAAGCCCCTGTCTCTTACATCACTTTAGATGGTGAACCCATGGCTTTCATCAGTACATGAGGTTCCTTCGTCATGAGGACCCACAGATAGTAGGGATAAGTCAAAAGAAGAACATCCATGGTAGCTATAAACACTACTTTTGTTTCTTTGGCCAACTGTCATCATGTACTGATATGGGTAGGGATTCCAGACAAAGCCATGAAATGTCCTCTTGACTTTCAAGGGCATCTTGGATCTTAATCTCTTCATGTCTGGAAGTATAACCATCATGCTGGGGTAGGAGGGTATTGTCATACAAGTGAGACAGTATAGATGTTCTTAGGGGCAGCTGTGTTCAGAGAGGATCCTCAGCAAGCAGGTATCTTCCTTAGAGCCAACCATAAAATAAGCTGGGTTCCTTCTCCAGTTTTACATGCTCTCAAGAATCTCCTCAACCTCTCATGAAAACAGACCCACCTAAGTGAGTCTGAAACTCCTTAGATCTCTATACCTAGCCATCATCTAGCTTCCATGGTCACAACCCACGTCCTACAGGATCAAGAGAAAAGGTCATTTTGGGGGGCATTTCAGAGTTTGAGTTCTTTCAAAATTTTGACCCAGTTTTGCTCAGATCTCTTGTTTCCTGCCATAGGGAGGTTTTGTATCTTGACCACAATTGTCTCCAAATGGGTAAAGCTACCTAAAACTGCTTCTTTGCATATTTATCTGAGGCCGAAATTCCAGACTACAAGGTCAGGTAGTAAATGAAAGGAAATATCTATGGGAGGGTTCTGTCCCCAAATAGTATTGTTTTTGTTTTTTTGTTTTGTTTTGTTTTGTTTTTTTAAGTCAAGAATTTATTTTATTTATTTTAAAATAAATATTAATGCTTTCCCATTATTCACCACTCTACAAAATTTTTGAATGTGGAATGCTCAATAGCCTAAACAGTTTTAGTAAGTTACAAAACCAGCAAAAATTCCAGTTACTAATGATGAATATCTGAGAATAGTTGTTTTGAGTAGTTGATTACTGGCTTGGGAAAAAAAAATGTTTGAAAAGTTCTAAAAGTAAAATTTAATTTCTTAATAGAAAATAACATTAACTTAGTAAGTAGTTTTACCAAGTGGAATTAATTATCCAAGACATGAAATGGAATGGGACAAGCAGCATTCTGTTCATAGGCACACAGAGCTAGTGCTCAAACTACTAGCACAAATTTTAACACAACATATGGCTAAGTCACTGCTAAACGTTCCATCTCCATCAAACTCTATACTCTCTCTATGTACCTAAGGCAAAGAATAGACACTTTGAATTTAAGCATCTCCTTGTGAAAAGGATAAAAATCAATTAGGGTTAAATTAGACAAAGGATAAATGAAAATACTTCAGAAACAGCTACTAGACATGGCCACAAAATCTGTGACACTAACAATGCATGGGGTGAATCACATAGTCTTTAAATGACCCATTACTCAAGAGTATCTTGGTAAAATTCAAGAACATTTGCAGTATTTTCCACTGGGTTTACTAATTTATTAACAATATTCACAATAGTAAAACAGAATATCAGATGAAAATTTCATATCTGCTGTTATAAGCAAAATGGAACATGAATCATTGGGAATTGCTTGATACCAGAAACTACCCTACCTATCCAAGAACAGAATGCAAAGCTGAACTCCTCTGGCTGTCAGCTCCACCTAGGTTCCTTGATCTCATCCCTGGGGATGGTATGGGTTTGGTTCAACAGCATTATTTGTTGATAGAGGGATCAACATTTTTCTATCCCCTAGAGTTTCTTAAATATGTACGCCTGAAATGTTTATCACTATAACATCTTGCATTCTCTATAAGAGAATTTGTGACTCTGAGATAAAATAAAATAAATGCAAATTTGATTTAAGGTTCATCTCCTCCATCCATGTCTCTGTCTCTTTCTCTGCACACACATTGTGTGTGTAGGCTTATGTGTGCTTGTGCATGCAGAAGCCAGTAGCTGACACTATGTCTCTTGTCTCAGGTGTCACCCACCTTATCTACTACTTTTGGGGACAGTCAGTGACTTTCACTGGCCTAGAACCAGGTATGTAAGTTAATCTGACTGGTCAGTGAGCCTTGTGTTCTATTTGTCTCTAACTCTAACAATTGGATTACAAATAGGCACCAGTATGCTCACCTTTTGTTTTTGTGAGGGTTCTGAGGAAATTATCTCCATTCCTCATGCTTGCAAGGCAAAAACTTTACCAAATAAACTTTCTCCCTTGTCTTGTTCTACATATATTGTATATATATTTCATGAATATCTCACAATAATCAATGAGAGATACTTTTTAAATTTTATTTCTTTATTACTGTCATTATAAGTGTCTATCTGTGTGTTTGTGTGTACATGTGTGCATGGGTATGGTGTGTGTGTGTGTGTGTGTGTATGGTATGTGTGTGTGTGTGTGTGTGTGAGTAGGTGCACATGCCATGCTACCTATGTGGAGATCAGCTAGATGGCGTCAGTTCTCATGCCATCTTTATGGGGTTCAGAGGTCCAACTCAGGTCTCCAGACTTGCTCATCAAGCACCTTACCAGTAAGCATCTTTCTAGCTGTTTTTATCTCTAGGTTACACATGGGAAACTCATAGAGATCAGATGTAACCTATTGAAGCTCATATAGGAAGTGAGATGCCTTTGAGTTGGAGCAATGCTGCTCTATATTGACAACCAGACTGTGACCAACACACTGTTTTCTTTTCCTCTAAACTTGTGAACAGTTTATTTCAAACCACCATTTGTTTGGTAAGCCAGCAAATTCAATACAAATAAGATTATTTCTGGAAGCACATTGATTAAAGTTGTGCAATTCAATATAACACATGTACTTAAATCACACTCAGCATAATACAAATAGTCAACTTGATAGGATCTTAAATCACTCCAGAGACAGATCTGAAGGCATGTATATGAGGGATTTTCCAGATTAGGTTAGTTTAAGATAGGAAGAATAACCCAAAATGTGAGTGTTACTATGGGTTAGAGTCCCAAACACAGGAAAAAAAGAAAGTAAGCTGAATATTACATTCATTTCTCTGTGGTTCCTTGCTGTAAAAATCATGTAGCCAATGGTCTCATTCTTCTGCTACCATGCCTGCCATCCTGTGAGAGATATCTCTGAAACCAATCTATGACAAAAGAGAATTCTGCTTGGGCTAACGTACAGGCAGACACCTGCTCCCTGCCTTTTATAGAGAACAAAAGTGAGAGAATCCTGATTATACAGAAGTTACTTGGAAGATTGACCGAGAGGATGGATCATTTTGAAATAAGTGTCATTTAATCATTTACAGACACCACCCTAAAGTCCTTGTGCTGCAGTGGTCTATGCCAGCCAATCTGGCACCCGGTTGAGCACAGGCTGAAAACTCTGGGAGACCCAGTGGAATAATCCACAAGGGACCAGAAAAGGTTTTTTTGCCAACATTCCTGGAAGACTCCTGTAAAAAGAGCTATAGGTTCCACAGACTTGCAAAGCGGCTTGTCATGTGAGATTTGTCACATAGGAGAAAGGCCAAACCCTCCCACATGCAAATAAGGTGCCCCAAAACCCTCAGACCAAGCCAATGAGAAGTAGCTGTTGTTAAACTCCTGACCCCTCCCAAACAGTATATTAGATCGTCCTAACCTGTGTAGGAGAGACGGCCTTCCAGAAGGAATAAAGGTGCGAGAACTACTCCATTGTCCAAGAGCTTCTATCATAAGAGCTGTAACACTGCTGCTCGGGAAGAGATCTGTTCTCCCGAACGCCACCAGAAGCTTCCCACACTCCTTGCTGGCTAGGCTAGTCAGCCTCTTGTGGGCTCAGCCCAGGCCTGACTCGGCACAGGGCAGTGGGTGCAGCGTCTTGGTGCAACTGAGGCAGCTACTGCAGAGACCGAGGTGAAGACTCTGTCCCTGCTTGAGCTCCCCCCTTTGCCGGAACCCTCGCATTTGGCCAGGCCAGAGATCCCTGAGGAAGGCTCTCAGCACGAAGGCCAACAAGTCCTGAGTAAGTGGGCAATACCACACACCATGGGACAGTAGACCAAGCATGCCATTCTTATCTCAATGATTCTCTCACATTACTTTCTTATTGGTCTTAGTTACTTGTCTTGTTGCTGTAACAAAATATCTGACATGAACAATTTAAAGAAAGAATGGTTTGCTTCATCTGCTACAGTTAGTACCAGGAGATACAGTCTATCAAGGCTCGGTATGCATGTCTCCAGGAGTATGAGAAAGTTGCTGCCAGTGTGTTCTTGGTGAGCTAGCAGAGAATGATGATTCCATGCTCATCTCAGTTGCTCTTTATTCACTCGAGGGCTCCAGCCTATAGAATGTTGTTACCCACATTTATAATAAATCTTCCCATTTTCATTAATCTAATCTTGAAACTCCTCCACAGATACACTCAGTGATTTGTCTTCAAGGGA
This sequence comes from Uromys caudimaculatus, assembly GCA_028551405.1. NCBI lineage: Eukaryota > Metazoa > Chordata > Mammalia > Rodentia > Muridae > Uromys > Uromys caudimaculatus. Next base: position 72,823,853 of record CM052711.1, on the reverse strand, counting down.
ATTCTAGATCATCTCAAGTAGATAGCACATAGTAACCATCACACTTTCTGATTCAAGTCAATGTTGGAGAGTTTATAAAATCCTAAATGGGTAAATATGTATGAATGTGGCTTTAGGAAAACTTTTTGGTAGAGTTGTATGTCCACGTATGCCATACAACCATCTCCAGATTAACCCTTCTATTACATGCTATTTGAGGACATTTTCTTCTAAGATTCTCAAGCTTTCATTATGTGACTTTGCCATTTTGCTATACCAAGCAGGTTGTGACAGAATGTAGTGGGACATGCACCTAGTTAGTAACTGGAAAAATGTGGAAGTCTATCAGTATGCAAGGAAGGCTGGGAAATGTAGTCTTTGGCTGGCTGTCAGCTACAACTTGACATTGTAGGTGGAAGTATGTAACCTAATAATCTGTCCAATCTACTTAATGCCATATATCTTTAACATTATATTTTAATTTATGCCAAGGACCATCTTATGCTTGTAAAGGAGCTCCTTAGAGAAGGGGTGTTTAAGAGAGGTGAAAAGATAAGACTCAAAGGCAAATCTTAGGTTACAAACCGATGGCCTATGTTTGCTCTCAACATATTTCCGGTCTGCTCCCTCTAAAGGCAGCTCTCTCTTGCAATTCCATAAAACTCTAGGGATAACTGATCTCTTGCAAATCAAAAGCCTAGTCTTCTGTTTACATATCAAGTCAATCAATACCCTTGGTTCCCTTTTGATCATCCCATTAATCAGTATTCTAAGACCAGAAGCTTTATTCTTAGAAACATTTTTTTTTAAAACAGTGCAAATAAGTCCATAGATATGCCTGCTTTTATAAGCACAGACAGTGAGCTAGCTAGGTAGGATCCCATTCTGATATTACCATTTCCTACTATGTCTGGGCCTAACTTAGCTCTTTTCCAAGCTGACCATGAACTCAAGAATTTGCCTGCCTTTGTATTTACCGAACAACCTGGCTCATAGTGCAGCTTCCTCTGCTTTTTTTAAGTCTACAAAGCTCCTTTTATCATTCATTTTGAATGCTTATGTCTTGCAAAGATGAGCAATTATATATTCTTGAGCTCATGTTTTCAGAGATCTTTCCTGCAGCCTTAAGGGATACCTGAAGATTTCAGAATGTACAATTTTGCTGAGGCATTAGGCACACCATTGCTTCCCATACTCACGCTGTCTTTGATTACCATGGAGTTATTAACCTTGGCATAGGTTGAAGTAGAAGCAAAAAATATGTATACTGTTAGATAAACAAGCTTTATACCTATAGTAACAATCATCACTCATGGAGGCCTCCACCATGCTGGCTATGTTCCAAGGTTGGGAACCAAGTTACAGAATCTTTTAAATGGCCAAGCTAGGAAATTACTTTGGAAATTTAATTTTTTTATTTATCTCTATTTATGATATATGAGTGTGTGTGTGTGTGTGTGTGTGTGTGTGTGTGTCATTTATATATGTGAGTGTGGGTATGTACATGACAAGTTGGTTTGAGGAAGTCAGAGGAAAAATTCAGAGACAGACTATTTGCTGTTTGCTGCTGTGTAGAGAAATGAAACTATCCCAAGAGCCTCTGTATTCTCCTGTCTTTTCTCTTCATTTCATGGTAGAAACACTGGAATTAGTGATATGTGCTATCAAATCTGAGTTTTCATGGGTTGTGGGGGTTTAAACTTAGGGTCTCACAGTTGCAAAGCAAATGTTTGCAAAAATCCACTTTCTCAGCCCACTCTCCAGGCATACTTTTCATTTACCATAAGACTTTGAGATTAGAGAAGCTATTTCACTTGCCAATCCTGTCTGATATTATTTATTTTTATTATCATTTTTACCATATTTAAATTTTGAAAAGAAGAATCAGAAAGTAGACTGCCTGAAGAGAACTCAGACAACTATTCTTGATTGCAGAGGAAATAACTCAGAGTGAGATTACTGTTCGTTTAGATAGTCTGCCCACAAACTACCATTTACCTACTCTGTGTTAGGCACACTTGCCCTCAAGTCTCCAACGCTGACAATATCTAATGAGATGGGATATCAAAAGCTTGAGCTTTCTACAGATTTTCAGTCAAATGCCAGCCCAGCGGTGGTCTTATTGGTTCTGTAGTTTCTGGAGGAGATCTGGCCTTTGCTTGCAAACATTTTGACAGGGAGGTTGCTCGTCTCCACATTCCAAGGAGAGAGGCTAATCTATATCTCATACATTTTTCAATGCTGATAGATTTCCCAACTCACTCCCTTGGGCCAGACATGTCTCTTCTGAGAGGAAGTAAAAATGACAATAAGCTTTCTCTTCTTACTCTGTCTTTCTGTGCTGGAGACAGGCTTCCATTAAATCTTTAAATAATTCTTTTCTTTTTCTTCCCATTTTTCTTCCTTTTTTGATTATATCAAATTTATAGCCACTTAACAGAGATAGGATTTAGCCCTATTCACTGTGCCCTCTGTAGAGTACCCTGGACATGGATTTTCGGCAGCTCCTGTGTCAGTTTTCAGTCAAAACCATGGGCTATACTCAGCTATACATAGGACAAAGCAAAACCTGTTCATTGTATGTAGAATGCAGACATCCTAAGGAGCAGTGAGAAGCAGTGGCAATGAAATGTACATTGCAGCTGTCCTTGATGTGAAGGGAGATGATGCCAACCTCATTGTGAGTCATGTTAGTGAAAAAACAAACAGCAGTTAGAAGAAGTTGAAATTCAGTTTAAATAGAAGACCCCTAAACTTAAAGTTCTATCATTCGTTATGCATTTCTCTATGAACGTCTCTATTAGCCAACAGAATTATTAATACATTGTCACTGAAGATTAATTTTAGTTAACATTTGTTTTCATTTTTAGAGGGTTTCATAAAGCCTAGGCTAGACTCCAGGCAGCTCAGGTTGCCAAGGATGACCTTGAACTTCTCATATTCTGCCTTCATCCCAAATGTAAGGGTACCATGTGCCAGTACACTTGGGTTTATGTAATGTTGGGCCTTAAACATATTTTGTTTTATGGCTTTTAGGCAAACATTCCACCGGCTGAACTACATCTCTCACCATGCGAACATTTATTTCTTGCTTACTAAATAATAGCCATTGTGTTAACTGAGTCACATATTATGTCGTCTAATATAGCTACCAAATCCTTGAGCAAAGTATTTTGATTGTCCACATTTACCAACTGAGGAAAGGAACTCGAGAAAATATAAATGGCTTCCACAAGGTAGCTCATTTGACTTAGAATCCCTAATCTGGCCCTATTTAATCATTGTCCTAGGCTGATTGATATCAATGGCTCTCTAAGTGTCATTGCTCCCAGAAGAGTTACATTTCAAGAGGGTCACAGCAACCTTTCAATTCTGGTTGCTTCCCCTTGTACAGTTAACCTGAGGTCACTTTTACTCTACTTCACCCGACTATTGAGGAGATGAGGGACCATGCTCAATTCTTCAAACTGAACTTCCACTCAACTTTTGGTTCCATCACTTTAGAAAGTACAAAATCTTTGGACAAAACCTAGACAAACCTACTAAAAAAGGTGGGTTTTTTTCAAACTGCTATACCCATAGTCTTATTTTTTCCCTACTGTATGGCTCGCTTAAAAGCTAGAATCCTTCCAGTGCAGAGGCCGTACAATGTTTTAGAAGCACAGTGTGCTATTAGGAGGCACGGAATGGCCCAGAGAGGCAGGCTTGTCCCAGTGGAAGGTGTTTTAGAAAGCTGCCTCTCAAATCACATGAAGCTTTTTGTGTGCTTATTGAATGATAGAATGGTTAAATTGTGATCACATGGAAAGGGAAGTGTATCCTCCTCATCCCTAGTCCACACATGCAGTGCTTGGAGACAAGAACTCAGCAAATGCTGTTCATGGACAGCACCAGGAGAAATCACAGGGATCCTGGGAGAAGGATTCAGTAGTTGCTGCTTGTTGACAGCACCAGGAGAGGCCATGAGGATCCTGTAACTCCTTTCCATCTGACAGATTTGCTGAGTTCTTTTTTCTCTCCTATAAAAACTCATTATTTTGGAACTAGGGAGATAGTGAAATATTTGCTGAATAAAAGGAGGCCTGGAACTAACTCCCCAGCACTTGTATAAAGCTGGACATGGTGGTGTGTACCTGTAATCCCAAAGCAGGACACAGTGAGATGAGTCTCCCAGAGAATTTGTGTCACAATATAAAAAGCAATCACACAACACGATCCTCTGTCCTCCACAGGTACAGGCATACAAACACAAATGTACACCTCTCTCTCTCTCTCTCTCTCTCTCTGTCTCTCTCTCTCTCACATACACACACACACACACACACACACATCCATACACAAGCACACACAATACATTATTGAAACAACACACTCTCCACAAGAAATATGTACAATTAATTATACTAATTAAAAAATTGTAAAGGAGACTACAATATTAAATACTAGTAGTCCCTCCAAACAGGCTTTAGGTGTGAATTCTAGCGTCACTAAAGGGCAGTGTGCAAACACAGGCAGAATACCTCCTATTGTGCGTGTGTTCCAGGAGTCTTCAGGGGACTGGGCTCAATATTTGACTCTGCTGGAGATCTTTGGAACAAAGTAATAAAAAGGAGTTTTTGGTTGGCTTTGGGGGAACTGTAGGAGGAATGAAGTTTTTTCTTAAAGAGTCTTAGTTTTATGTTTTTAATTCAATTTTTTGGTTAGCACAAGAAATGATAGTTTTCATTATGGCTTCTTTATATTTACATATGATCATACCTGGTTCTCATTGGGTCTTCTCCTTATGGCCCTTCTTCTAACTTCCTCCTTCATTTACCCCATTCCTTTTCTTCCAGTTACTTACAACTTCAACATATTCTTACTCTATGAGCTGCAGGTAAGATTTCAGAAGGGAAATGACAATAATTTCAGTTACCTCATAGTCTAATTTTATTTGTTAAATACAATTATTTATTCATCAACCTTTGGAATAATCATGCTTCATATTTATTGGGTCCAGTTATGCTCTTTCTCCCACATCTATGAAACATGCCACTTTCCTTCTTTAAAGCTTTGTGAGACATGATTTGTGATGCTATATTATTCTAAGCATGGAGCCTTACAGCCCAAAAACACAGGAAAATCTTAACAGAGTAATAAGCCTTTACCTTTGCCCACCAGTTTAACTCTTATTATTCTGTTCACAAACTTCCTGGGGGTAACAATTGTATTAACAATTGGAGGTAACTGGTCATGGTAGCACACACCTTTAATGTTGCAAGTTAAGCCATCCAGAGACCACTGCAAGGACACTCTTGAAGGTAAAAAGAAGGACTCTATAACCAGAGCCACTCTGTGTTTGTGGAAGAGAGATGGACCTGAGGTGCAGGAGGATAACTTTTCCTGCACAATCTTGGCCAGGGTAACTATTACCCTTTTTCAAAGCATGGCTGGAACACAGAAAGGAGGAAAGATAACTTCTTCCAATGGTGCTGAGAGAATAGGCTGAGCTCTGCGTTGCTCTATTCCTCACTGAATCAAGAGGATTCAGGACCCAAACATCAGGATATAGGTCTTAATTCAGGGAGGTTGGTTTTGCACCAGAGAAAGCCACTGGTCAATATAGGAAAATTGGCTGGACTGTGTGGGGTCTCCATTCACCATATTCTAGATGGTCTGAACCATCTGGTGATCTAGAATCTTTTCACTGGCTACCTGACACCAATGGAGGGCCAATCTATCTCACAAAAGACCTGGTGTTTTCTGGATGAGAAATATGCACCATATTTATCCCTGTCTGCAAAACCCTCCTTGAGTTGTGCTTTGCTCAGCCAGGCTTCACCATGCAGTATCTCCTCCCCACCAGAGGGAGGCTAATGAGGAAGTAGTAAACTATCTTGTGGGCAGAGGTGGTGCTAGTGACAGTGGTCTTGGGATTGCTCACTCCTTTCATTTTCAATTTGTTTCTCTAATCAATAGAACTGACAGAAATACATGGAGAGACAAAAAGACAGGCAAACAGTAAGGACAACCAGAGGTGGCCACCCCACAGACTTAAACCAGGCAGTCCATTGATACCTCACTTAGATCCTAAACACCAGAATCGGTGCCATGTCCATTCTTTACTAAGTACCCTGTTCAGAAGGCACCATAAACAGACATACCTTCTAAGGCAACAGGTTCAGTTGACTCACTGTAATTTTCTGTTTTAGGGTGGAGGTGTGGGGTGATGGAATGGACTAGAGGTCAGGGAAGTTTGTGGAAACCTGGAGCATCTCAGGATGTGCTTTCCCAAAGTACAGTCTTTTTTCTACTTGTTTTAGATACAGAAGAAATCTAAGATGCCCAGTATCTCAGTATCATCTCAGTTTCTGGGAATCTTACCATTGCCTCCAGAACATTGTAAAGAGATCACAAAAGAGACAACTTAAGCATACTGTTAAAGCTGTAAAGAATTTATTGCTAGCCTGTAGGTCATGGGAGAACTTTCTGAAATCAGGCTTCCTAAAGCCTTTGAAGCTTTGGTCTTCTATGCATAAAAACCAAACTCTGTTTGTCTCGCTTTAGGTAGCAAGAAGCAGAAATAGAGAAGCTAAGATAAAACTTTCCTGGAATTATGGACCAGGTCTTTGATGAATCTTGTCTTTGTTCTCATTCTGACAAGTGTTGGGGCTTATGTGCTGGGCTTTAAAGGCCTAATTATGCCTCTAACATGTCATCGCTTGTGCTAAAGCCTGGGGATTTGTAACACATGCTCTGCCTCTTCTTGTTAACATGCTAGCAAGTATTTTATAGTCGAGATAAGGATTGCCATGATTACTATTGTCAAAGTATCACTTGGAAACAAGCCTCTGGCATGTCTGAAGAATTATTATATATTAAGTTAGCTGACATGTAAAGACCTGCCTCAGCTGTGGGAGGCACCATACTATTGTCTGGCATCTTGAACTGAATAAGAAGGAGAAAGTGAGCTGAGCACCAACATTCATCTCAATCTGCTTCCTGACCCCTGATGCAATGTGAATGACTTCGTCATGCCCCTGTTGCCACGCCATCCACACCAGGATATGATGTGCCCTCAACTTGTGAGCCAAAATAAAACCTTTGTCCCCTTTAAGTTTACTTTTTGTCTAGAATTTTGTCGCAACAATGAGACATGCAATTATCAAAGAAAAGTGAGAGGATTTGTAGGAAAGTGCCTTGAAGAGGAATGACAGCATTTATTTCTTCTTCTCTAAGTCCCTTAAGAATATATGTTCCATTATGGTCCATTTTTTTCTGTGAATAGCATGCTTTTACCACTACCATCTCAGAGTCCAGACTACCTTGGCACAGTAGCAATGGTAAGTAATGAGCAGAACAACACAGTGATGGTCAGGTCTATGATAATTGCAATGAAATTATCAACAGTCCGCACCAGATGATAGAGTGGGAAGTCCACCAGACTTTCACCTAGAAGTCTAACCATTATTGTTTCTTGCCTTCACATGATATTGAGAGATGCTAGCTTATGTAGAATGTGGAAGGTTAATTGTAAGTGGGACTCCTTGATATGGCTTCCGTGATATCCTCTATAATGAACTAAAACCTTTCGGTAATGTAGCTGTTTTGGGGTCCTATAAGTAACCTCTCACTCTTGTTCTGTATTAGAAAGCCCACTAAAGCCACTGGTTTAACACATTAGACTTTGGTGGAATCATAGTTTCTTCTTTTATTTGGTATATTAACTGCATGAATAGACATTTGTTGTTGGTATCTCCCCCAGAAAAGTCAATGCAAAAATGTAGATCATTTTATTTTCTATTTCAGGTGGTGGGTGTGTCTGAATGTGTGTATGCTAGTCCATGTTTTGTGTGTGCACTATTCAAAGAAGGGCATCAATGTCCACCACATTTTGGTGTAGGGTTTCATTCATCTTTAAGCTCTGTTTGGTTTGGTTATTACAGAAGTCATCAAGTCCTTCCAGTCTTTCTGTGCTCCTTCCAAAGTGTATGCATTGCAGGAAAAGAATCTACAAGGATCCTATACCCATATTACCCAATTAGAACTATACATTCAAAAGGTCTCAAGAATGGGGCTCAATGCTGCAACACCATGTAAACATATTCAGTGTGCCTTGGCTGAGAACCTGTGACATGTAGGGAGTGTAAACCACAGTGATCTATTCATGGACCAGATCACCAAACTGTCTTGAGGTTTATGGACACAATGTACTTTGAAAACCCACAATGAGCATGGACCAAATGACCTGGAGACAGGGAGGTTTTCCTCAGAATACTAGAAGCAGGAAGTAGATACACAATTGTAATTATAGAGAATGGGACTCCTTATTTACACTTCACTTTGCTCATATCTTTAATGAATTCCCAGTAATGGCGCATGTTAATTGAAAAGGCCTTAGCTACATCCTACAGCTTGCCATTCTTATGAGCCAATTACAAGGCATCTTTCGATGCTGAATGCTGCAAACTCCAGGCTCTTTATGTGGAGCATGTGTCTTACCAATAATAACAATCTTCTAATTTCCCACAGATAAGGAAGGGAAGTTTTAAAAGACAATGAAAGGACAACTCTGTGTGCTTCTAAATGCAGCAGCTGGTATGTGGTAATCTGTCATTTGCCTGTTATCTGAATGCTATACCTTTACCCATGCAAATGTTTCTCCACTTCTTTTACTAGTACTCCATTTCAGAGACTGTGTAAGCAAATGAAAATAGGAGTTAAATGCACTTGTGATGTAATCATAAGGACCAGAGCTCCCAAACTCATGTAATAAGCCAAATAAAGAGCCACAAATAGTAAAGGCTTTAAAAAAGTGCTTGACACAGAATCAAAAAATATCTGTTAGTAACTGCTTCCCACCTGTGTGGTGGTTTGAATGAGATGTCGTTCATATTCTCAAATATTTGAGAACTTGGCCTCTTGGTGGTGGTGTTGTTTGGGGAGTCTTATGTGGTGTGGTCTTAGCTGAAGAAGTATGTCACTAGGAGTGGGCTTTAACATTTTCATTGCATACTCTCTTCTGTATGTTTGCAGTTTGAGATATTGGCTCTCAGCTGCTTCTCAAGCAACCTTGTTCTGTCTGTTGCCAGACTGACTCTAACGGACACTTTCCTCTAGAAGTATAACCCACAAATAAACCATTCCACCTAAAAATTGCCTTGGCCATGTTATTTTTATCACAGCCAAAGAAAAGGAACTAAGTCAATCTTGTTTTCTTTTATCTCTTTGTGTGTGTGTGTGTGTGTGTGTGTGTGTGTGTGTGTGTGTGTGTGTGCATGTACACTCTAGGTGCATATGCATATGTGTCTGTATGTGGAGGTCAAAGGTTAACCTTGGAAATCTCTCCTCATCTATTGTCCACTATGAGTTCTGTGAAGCAGGGACTTTCACTGCTGTGAATATTCCCAGGTATGCTATTATGTTTGGTCAGTAAGATCCAAGGTTCCACCAAGTTTCATCTCCCCTGTGTTGGGAATCCTAGGATGTGCCCCACATCTGGCTTTTACTATTTGGGTTTTAGGGATTGAACTCAAGCCCTTATACTTAGATGACAACACACACACTTTACCAAATGAAATCTCCTCTTAGCCCACATGAAAGCTTTTCCTTTGTTGCATTCGTCTTTGTTATTAAATATTTTCCAACTAGGAACCTGTATTAATTACTTAGAAAAGTCAATAAAGGTACATCATGTTTAAAACAGCTTATAGAAGAGAGTTTATATGGGCTAACAGTTCTAGAGGGGTAAGTCCACACTGGTGGTAAAACATACCAGCAAGCAGCATGCTGAGATCCACATCTCAACTCTCAGCACCAAGCAGAGAAAGCCACATCCAGGGATGTTCTTCCTCCTTCAAGGCTGTACTTCCTAAACTTCCCACAACAGTGCAGTGAGCTGGAGATTGAGAGATCAAGTTCTGGAACCTGTGGGATTGTTTCTCATTTATACCACCACGGTGTTATTTTTTCTTAGAACTCCATTTAATAACCTAGCTTTTGTGATGGTGTAATACTTTTATGGCATAAAGAAACATGAATCTTTCTATAAAAAGCCAAATCTCATGTATATATATATATATATATATATATATATATATATATATATATATATATATATATATATATATAT
>CM052711.1:72747358-72813663 GCA_028551405.1 Uromys caudimaculatus | reverse complement strand
ATTGAACATCTACATTTTTGTGTTTCAGGATTGTTGTTGTTGTTGTTTTTGTTGAGTACCATCATGGTGGCCCTGGTAGTTAGTCTTAGGAATGTTTAAGGTGGGGTTGCACATAGGTCTTGAGGAACTTGTGGTGACCCTCTTTTCCTGGCCAGTATTCTTTTAAGTATTGATATAAATGGACCTCTGGGTACTGTGGATCAGTGGGAGGAGTCCAGGAAGGTGATCCATACTGGAGTACCCTGCAACAGGGAGTTATCAGTAAAGGATATGAATCACCTCTTGAGTTCCCATTCATTGCATACTTCTCAGAGCACAATTATCTCAATGTGAACTGGAATGGGTGGTAGTGGAGAGGGTTCCTGAGGAAACTCTTGGGAGTCTGAGTTTTTTTCTTATGGGCTTTGTGATATCTGTGGGGGCGGCGACTATGAGAGCAGCAATCCATCTCTCTGGTCGCATAGCTTGGACATTGCTTCTCAATATCATACTCATTATTAATCTTTACAGGAACTTATTTAGATTTATTTTTTTCTAATTGTCCTGCAGTCCAAGGAAAATGTAAAAACACAAGTGTGTTACACACATGTTTATATACATTCTCTCTATATATGCTGAATATATAAAATCAGTGAGATTTTTTTTATTCTCCTCAATTACACTTGTGTATCCAGGCATGCTGAGCATATAGTCAAGGATTTCTCTGAATGTGTCACAATGCAAACTGTGCACTTACTTGAAATCTTATTTCTACAAAAAAAAAAAAAAATGCAAAAGAGCAACGATGCTTGGTCATGAAGGAACTGATATAAAAATTTCCATCCAGGATGAGCTTTTTTAGAAGAAAGGGTCTCAAGAATATTCAAAGGTCCCAGAGCACAATATCAGAAATGGTATGAGGACCCTAAAGAAAAAGATATTTCCCTTTAAAACTTGTAGATGGAAATATATTGAAAATATAGTACATATGGACAAATGGACTACCATTCAGTTATATGAAAAAGAACATCACAAAATTTGCAAAAAGAAATTGATAGATATAGAACGCACATTTCCCTTCATATCTTGATCCAGCCTACTATGTACACACACACACACACACACACACACACACAGAGAGAGAGAGAGAGAGAGAGAGAGAGAGAGAGAGAGAGAGAATAGTCATGGGTGGGGAAGTTCAGAAAAGCCCTAGGAATCTGTTCTCAACATGATAAGCGTAGAAGCTATGAGGAATTTTGACATGAGGCCTTTTCATCAAGTACCTAATGGTAATTATAGTAGTGAAGATCTGATGCAGCAAACTTAGAGATACTTACTACTTATCATGAAGGTGGAGACAGGCTGGAGAGGACATAAGCACTTAACCCTTCTGCTTTTCTGGGCAACCAAGATTTCAGTCCCAGCATCCATATGGACAGGCTCACAACCACCTGTAAATCCAACTGTGAGGATATGACTTCCTCTACTGACCTCTGAGGGCACTTTACACAAGTAAAGTGTGTATTTGCATTCATGCTCACACACACACACACACACACACACACACACACACACACACACACAAAACACGCACATGCTAATGCCCATGTGCACACAAATAAAAATAAATCTGGAAAAAATGAAGATGGACACAATACATGTTGCAAATCTTTGGGTGAATTTTTTTCTTTTTGTCTAAAGGTAAACCAAGAACTGTGATGATAGACTTATGATTAACCAATACATCAGAGTGTCAATAGCTGAACCTCTAGGATTGTGAATGATTTCTTTTTGGTTTTAGATTTATTTATTTTTATTTTATGTAGTTGAGTCTTTTGCCTGTAAATATATATGTATGTGCAATATGTTTTTGCTTGGTGCTCTGAAGACCAGAAGAGAGCATCCAATTATCTGAACTTAGATGACAGTGAGCCATAATGTGGGTGCTGGGTGGGTGAAGCTAAGTCATCTGGAATATCATCCAGTGTTATTAATCACAGAGGCATCTCTATAGCCCATGAATTTAAAAAAATCATAACTTAAAAAGTTACTTTCCTGTAATAAATGTCTTAGCATCGAAAAAAAGGCAAAACCAACAGCAGTGTCAGTATGATTTCTTGATGGCTAAATCCTTCAGCTGAGAGGGATGGTGAAGAAGCCTCTCTGTGGAGACCTCTTCTCTCCTTGACTGGGGTTATTTGTATTTCTTCTTAAGTTACAGGATCCATTTTTTTTTTAACATTTTGTCTCAAGAACAGACGTAAGCAAATTGATCTGCCACCCATTAATGTGAGACTTTTAAGAGGATTGTCTTACTCTTTGGTCTTTCACCATGAAATTCAAGGAGAAGTTAATGCTGCCAGATTATTCCCATGCGACTAGTGTTTAGAAGAGTATTTGACCCGCAAATGTTTTTGCTTAAGTAGTGATTACTTGTAACAGGAAAAACAGTGATGAGCACTGACTGTTCCGTAGGGGCCAGGTTCCTCCTGAGGCTTTACAAACATTGGTGCAGAGGACTATTTTCAGAGTTGTTAGGCTATGAGCCTGGAATCTGACAGCCTAGAAAAGCCAGGCTCAGTCATCTATCCTGTATAAGGCAAGGAGATAAATTAACAGAAATAAAAAAGAAGAAATGTATTCAACATGGTCACATTGGGAATAGAAACAAAGAGTTCCAGTGCCATCAATAAAACAGTTGTCAGGATCCTGACATTATATTTAGGGTTAATAAAAAACAAGACACATGCAGCATCATATAGAAAATCAATGTGGCTGATAGCTTGTCAGAACTTCTTTGAATTTCTTTCCAGGAGAAAAGCTTTATTTGGCTGGCATTGGGCTTCAGCATTTCCTTTTGCCAGAAGGAGAACTCTGGGGGAAATTCTAGTTTCTTAGGGTCTGTTGTTGCAATAGTCTGATAGCCAAGGAGAAGGGGTACTAATGTACTTATAGAATGGCTACACCTCTGCAGAGCTGGTTACATAATCAATAGGGCAACACATTGACTTAAATATTTTTATTGCTCTCATTTTATTGTTTTTGTTTCTCGCTTTTTTAAGGGAGAGTATTGTTTGCAATACTCTGATGGCAGGCTTTCAAATCCTGGGATTACAGTGAGCTATTCTCCCTGACTTGTTTTTTTCACTTAGTATTCTGACAAAGGTAACTATAACTCAGAATCATACAGATATTCATGGTAATCAATGACTCCAGTCAAGTTCACCTCATTTTATGTCAAGTGACAATCCAAAATCCCTTCCATGTGTACACACAACTCCACATGGGGAGGTCAAATAGTCTCTTGCAAGTTTTCCTTCAAGACTTTGGACTCGGTGAAGATGAATTTTCTCATTGAGAAAGAGATAAAAAGTAGTTAAGAAAAGTGAAAAATACCATATACCACCCATAATTCTGTTATATGACTGGGTTTTGACAAAACCAGACTCCGGTGTTACTATGAATGTGTTGAGAGCCTATTTTCTTCTACCATAGAAGCATTTCTACAATGAGAGATGTGCTGTTATAACCTTTTAAGTTATTTATCCAAAAAGTGCTCCTATGATCATGTTATTCCCCAATTCACAGATACTCTTTAATCCCATTGTAGGTTCTTGGTTATAACATGTTTGACTGCCATCTAATCAAAATACAAAAAGTTGTTTGGGTGTACATGCATGCAGGTGTCCACATGTGTCAATCAGAAAACAATTTTAGCTGTTAACTTTCAGGGGGTCTTCATCTTGTCTTCTGACATAAGGTCTCTTCACGAAGAGTTTGTTGATTTGGTTGGCTGGCAAGCCTTGGGAGTCCTTAATATTTTGTCCTGCTAAGGCTGACACTGTAAGCCTGTGCTGCCACTGCAGGCTTGTGCTGCTGTGCTCATGTCCGTGGATTTTATGTGTGCTTTGGGGGTTGTCCTCTTGATTTTTACTCCAAGTACTTTAACATTGAGCCCCGGACCTATTCTGTCACATGCCGTTTGTTAGGACATGGATTTGACTCTCTTGATTGCCAGAGAGAACTCTGTAGAAGGCAATAATTTTGCATATTAAATTTAATAAACATAGTAGTGATTCTCTCTGGCCCTGGTCCTTGTTTATGAAGGTAGATAAATGCCTCCCTCACAGGGCTACAGTCAATGTCAGTTAGCACATTGGCTAGCCATAATAAAGGCTCAGTAAATATTGGCTGACATTAATAATAAATTCATTTTAGATGACTGGCATGATTAGCATATGAAATACTGGTCAACGTATCATATCCTGCTTCTTTAGCTGATATTACATTTTTTGTAGGCAAATTTTACTCCTAAGATGTTTAATCATTTTATTCTCTGAAGTGAGTAAATATTGCTCTGGTGATTTTATTTACTCTGTAAGATGAGCACAGTGAGTTGTTTTGTCCTGAGATGGAGTCATTGATTTTATCTACCTGGATTGTCAATAGATGAAGAAAATTGTAATAGACAAAATAAACTGCAGGTTGAAGGTTAAAGTATTGTTTAGATTGTCAGTACTCTAGGATCCTTTAAGTCAACAAAGTGAGTACATAGATAATAATGTACAAAATATTTCAGAAAAAAAACTAACCAACCTTTATTGCCATGATGACATCTATGACATCTAAGCAAGAAGAAAGATATTCTCTCTCTCCTCTCTGTCTCTTTCTCTGTTTGTCTCTGTCGCTGTCTCTCTATATCTCTCTCCTTCTTTCCCTCTCTCTCTCTACCCCTGCCTCCCTCCCTCTCTCTATCTCTCTCTGTATCTCTCTTTCTCTCTCCCTCTCTGAGACAAAGGCTCATGTATCTTGGTCTGTTCTTACCAACTATGTGGGTACCAACTGCTTATCATCCATCCTGCCTTTGCTTCATGAGTGTGGTTTCCCAGGTATACACAGCCAACTTGGTTCAGGCTTTATGCAGTTTTAGAGATGGAACTTAGGGCTTCTTGCATGATAGGTTAAGCTGTATGTCAAGTTCCAGGAAGAAAAGAGGATTCTTGTAAAGGCATTTGAAGTGCCTCCTTTAAAGTTCCTCAGGAAGTTTCAACAGAGTCAACCTACTAAAAGTCCTCTGGCTGAACACTGCCAAGCTGTCCCCTCTTCTTTTGATTCCCTGGACCAATGTAAGTGGGCTTTCCTTCCATTTCCATAGGCTGTCCCTCCTTTGCAGAATAGTGCTAAGAGGGTGTTCTGATACTGCCCCTTGGTTCCTCAAGTAGATTTTAAAACACTGGCTCGCAACCTTCCTATTGTTAGGATCTCATGATGTGGTAATCCCCAACCATAAAATTATTTTTGTTATTATTTAACTGTGGTTTTGCTACTGTTATGAATCATAATGCAATTTTCCCCAGTGGTCTTAGGAGACCCATGTAAAAAAATCAGTTGGGCCCCAAAGAGGTCACAACCCACAGGTTGAGAATCACTGTTATAAAGGAATTCAACAGATTCTTCCTCTGTTTACAATGTCTGACTTTTCAACCCATTATCATCTCAAAAGGCATAGTCTTGCCTCCTTGTACCTTGGAAAACAATTAGCCATTTTTTCAGAGAAGGGTTAAAAATATAAAAGGTGAAGAGGTAGAAATGTGAGAAAACTTGGCAGTCTAATTGGCTACATTGACTTCGATTAGTGCTAGCAGGGAATAGCTGCAGATGGTTCATAACTAACATGTTTGATAGAGTGGTCTAGGAATTAGTGGCGAATAATGATGAGAATGATAACTTAGGGTGTTTCTGTCCCCAGGAGATTCATGATCAGAAAGGCAGAACAAAGAAAGGGTGTGGCAAAATTTTGAAACCCAAAAGTTCTATATGGATTCACAATTGCTATAGTGATTATTTCTATTACACCTGGACCATCTGCCTCTCCAAAGCACCAGCATATAGCATCAAAACTACCATGCCTCATCCATAAATTCTGAGAAAACTACTCCTTGAAACTACTGAGAGGGGAATGTAGGATTGTGCGTCCCTCATCCACTCCACTACAGAGCATAGTTTCTTTGGGGAGGTGGGATGAGGGGAGTTTGATTGCACTTATCCCAAGACGTGCCTGGCTGATGCAGGACTGAACGGCCACCCTGAGAAACCTCTCAGGGTGGGAAAGCACAGTTTGAGGCTCTGGACAGCGGGAGCTGGTCTGAGGGTCCACCAGGCTATGATGAGGTCAGGACCATCTGTTTCTCAGGATCAGGCGCTGTGAGGAGCCAAGGGAGAACTGAGAACAGAGTTGGGGGCTTGAGGGCTGCATCTAGCATGGAGAAAGGGGAGTAAAAGGGAGCTCAGGCTGGTCTCGCAGTGATTATCCTTGATTTGAGGTAGGGAGTCAGACTTGGTGGCAATTGTTCCTGGGATACTAGACAGTGGCTCTGTAGGCAAAGCCTTCTGCATGGCTCCCCATGGCAGATCTTGATGAAAAGAGAAGCTCTGTGGTTCCAAATCCTTCATTGCCATGGTGCAAAGTGGATATGTAAAACCATACCCCACCTTCTCTGGGTGAGCATAAGATTAAATGTCTGTTGCAGGGTGTAATGTCTGGGAAGGAAAGCCTATTGGCTTCCCCCCCCACCTCTCTCTATGAACCTCATTAGCATGGAAATCTGTCTTGAACCTAAATGAACACATGGTCACATCTCTTTTCTTATAGTCGAGGACTGAGATGTTAAGGATGCCTCATCTATGTGTTGAAGGGCTTGGGGCCTTTGCCTGTTATATGACTAATGGCTACAAATCTATGGGAGACTGTGTCTAGTGGCAAGGGCCTGGTGCTTGGGAGCAGGCAAAGCCCCTACAATCCCTTCAGGTTCTCTGGGGCTTCAAAGCCTTTAGCTCAACCAAGGGCCAGGCTACCTCTCATGGTCTCATGGTCCAATTCCCCACAGGGGAATATTTATCTGTTAATTTTCTTCCTTCTCTACAATCCTGTATTCGCGTGTGAGTGTGTGTGTGTGTGTGTGTGTGTGTGTGTGTGTGTGTGTGTGTGTGTGAAGTGTGTTTGTGTGTGAGTCAGTGAGTGATTGAGTGTGTTTTTTTCATGTGAGCATGTGTAGGCAGAGACCAGAGCAGGGCATCTAGAATCTTCTTCTTTGATTCTGCAGCAATACCTTCAATACTTGAGGTAGAATTTCTCACTGGTGCAGAAACTCCTCTTTCCTCTAGGCTGCCTAGCATGGAACTCTGGGGATCTACTTAGTCTTTGCCGCAGTGTTTGGGTTATAGAAATGTGCATCCATGCCTGGCTTTTTATTTGGGAACAAGTCTTTTGAACTCAGGTACCAACACCTGCACAGCAAACACTCTTGCCCACAGAGACAAAACATTTTTGAAGTAAGTCAATCATCTCTAACTTTCCCTTTTGACATTTCAACTTAATCAAGATCTGTCTTTCTTTTCCTTCCATCCCTCTTTGCTTTCCTTTAAGATCCTCTTACAGTTGTCACTCAGTTACAAACCATAAGACTGCCCCAGCCTTGTAGCCCACATTTCTTTTTGTCATTTTTAAACCAACAGACTGACATTTGACAGAATAGTATCACATTCTCTCTCGTGCACTTTAAAAAGTATAATATATTTTAAAGTCCTCTTCTCAGTGGGACCACAAATGTTCCCACAGAAAATAATCTAAACTTTTTGCTTCTTTGTAATTTCTTTATTATTAATGGATTGTTGGTATGAGATTGTGGTAGTTTGCATGACAGATGTCCCTCTTAAGGTTCTGTATTTGCATCTTCAGTCTTCACTTGATGGTGCTGTTTGGGAAGGTCGTGGAACATGTGGAGCCTTGCCAGGTAAAGCACATCACTGGGAACAGTCTTTGAAGTTTTACAACCCAGCACCACTTCTTGTCTCTTTCTGCCTTCTGCATATGAAATGTGATCAGCCAGCTTCCTGATCCTCTACCAAGCTTCCTCTGACTCTCAGATATACCAGATATATGGCATCTTATAGGAACACAATCAAAGAATAGAGTCATGTGAGGAGATTTCTGGGTGTTTGTGACAAAACTCAATGAAAAACAGACAAGAGTCATTGAACAGTTTCTTCAAAACACAGAATTGTCCTTGTGCTTCTACCTGGTGTAGCAAATAAGAGTCTACTTCAGCTTGTTCACTGGCTATTGTTATTTGTTTATATGCCTGTGGTAGTTTGAATAAGGTTGGCCCTGGGAGTGGCACTATTTGGAGGTGTGGTCTTGTTGGAGTAGTTGTGTCCTTGTTGAAGGAAGTGTGTCATTGTGGGCATGGGCTATAAGATGCTCATTCTAGCCACTTAGAAGCCAGTCTTCTTGGAGCAGACTTCAGAAGATGTAGAACTCTCATATCCTCCTTCACCATAAGCCTGGATGCTGCCATGCTCCTGCCTTGATGGCAATGAACTGAACCTCTCTACTTGTATGCCAGCCCCAATTAAATGTTGTCTTTATAATATTGGCCTTGGTATGGAGTCTGCTCATAGTAGTAAAACCCAGACAAAGAAAAAATTGATGACAGAGACTGAGTTATAGTTGTGATAAGCATGACCATGTTTTTTATTTGGAGGAATATGGATTTGGGGACTTTATTTGTAAAGCAGTGGAATATTTTAAGAGGGGCTTAATGGGTCATCCCAGTAGGAATTTGGAAGACTTTATTGCTGAGATTGATTTGAACTGTGTAGACCTAGCTGAAGAGGTATCAAGTGGAAAGGAATTTTAGTATGTGGCTGAGCAATTGTTTTTGTGGTATTTTGGTGAAGAATGTGGCTGTTTTTTCCCCTTGTCTGAAGAGTCTACATGAGGCTAAAGTAAAGAGATTTATGTTAATTGCATTGACAAAGGAAATTTGAAAAGAGCCTAGAAGATACTTTGTTCTCTGGTTTAGATTTATGAAGAGCATTTTAATGAAAAGAAACAAGCTGAGAAAGGAAAAATATAAAACGGTTGTTTCAAACAATAAAGGTGCACCAGCAAGTGAATTGGAGATGAATCCTATATTCAAGGAGATAAATAGAAATTAAGGAGGATTTCTAGAGATATAAATTCTTATCTTCTTCAGGGAATCTTTGGTTTGGTTCTAGGTAGTGGATAGGTTGTTCGTGATGTCTCTTTCTGCCTACCTACTATGTACAAAGAGCTCCAATCTGGGTTTCTATAGGCACCTCCAACTGCATACATCCCAGGAGCCCCCAGGCAAGGCTGAATAGTTGCCACTTGATGTTGGATTCCTGCCCACCATTGACATACTGAGTTGTCTCTCTTCTTTCGGAATCCAGGTAAAGAGTGCACATACTTGGCTGTTTGCCTGCCAGTAGCTGCAGTTATCCCAGAACTTGTTTCCCAGATTACTAGCTCGCAGTTTACACTGTTTTGGCTGGGTAGTTGAATCTTTTAGAATTGTTTGGGGCTTTTCAGCTGGTGTTGGAATACATTTCTGTGGAAGGCATTTAATCTTTTTATTATGTATATGGATACGTGGCATGCATATATGTGTACGTGTGTTTTGCATGAGTGTGTATGTATGTCTTCCGTGTGTGTGTGTGTGTGTGTGTGTGTGTGTGTGTGTGTGTGTGTGTGTGCGCGCGCGCACATATTCACAGATGCCTGGGGTTCCTGTGTGTTCCTGAATTGCTCTGCACCTTATTCATTGAGGCAAGGTCTTACAATCAAACTCAGAGCTGCTGGAAAACTAGTCCATCAATCAAACCAGCTTGCTTCTGGGATTCCATGTTGTCTGACTGACAGGTATATTGCCATGCCTACTCAGTCTTTCTCTAGGTGCAGGGTTTCTGATCTCCAGTCTTCAAGCTTGTGTTGAAAGTGCCATATTCACTGAACCATCTACCAGCTCAGAAGAGATGTTTTGTAGGGAGAGAGAAGCCCAGGAAGGGATGTTACCCTGTGTGGGTTGACAGATTGAGTGATAGTTGGGGTGATAAGGGCATTGTCTTTGGGTCCGTGGTGACTGTGGAGTCCAAATGGAAACATGACCCTCATAAGGGATGCTCATTTGGAGCTGAATATTGAGAGCACAGAGAGCACAAATATTCTGAAGTCAGAGTGAAAATGTGCTTGTAACCTTAAAATTTACTCAGTGATCCAGAAGCTTCAGCAGTAAAGCCATTAATCAAAATGTTTTCAGGGTGAAAGAGAAAGGAGATGTGGGAATTCTCTTGGGGCAAACTGCACACAATGCCTGTTTCAAATCCAAACTACTTGAACCTCAGTGGGTGATGTAATTATTGTTTGCTGTGAGTGGCACCGGAGAGTGGCATAGAGGGATCTGAGCTGTGGAGATGAAATTGACTATCTCCCTCTGGGTTAGTAGCTTGGTCTTCCTTACATGCTAAAAACTCTTGTCATATTATGTCAGAGATTCAAACTCAAGACAGTATGACAATCTTAAAATAAGGTGGCAGACCAGGAACTCAGCCTCATATTGAATGGCATTCTGGGAGGAGTAAAGATGCCTCTCTAATCCTTTCTTCCTTCATTCCTTCCTTTGTTCCTTCCTTCCATCCTTCCTCCCTTCTATCCTTCCTTCCTTCCTTCTTTCCTTTCTTCCTTCCTTGTTTCCATCCTTTCTACTTTCCTTTTTAAAAATATTTCTGAGTGTGTTGTGTCTGTCATGCATATGCTTGCTTGTATGTCACATCTGTATCGGAATGTGCATGTACATATGCATGCAGAATCTCAAAGCTGATACCAGATGTCTTCATTAATTACTTTGTACTTTATTTACTGACACAGGGTCCCACTGAACCCATAGTTTACTAATTTGAGCTAGCTAAACTTGACCCCTTTCCTTGCAATCCATGGTCTCTACCTTCATACTGCCATGATAATATATGGGCTGCTATGCCTGTTCAGCTTTTTTATGGATTCTGCTCTGGATACTTTCATCCTCATGCTTGTGAGGTAAGCACTTCGTTCATTGAAGCCATCTTCCTTGCATCACCTCCTTGATTACTGAATACGACTTTGAATACTGAATTGATTTTTGCATGACACCATTCATTTGCTTTAGAATACTACAGATGAGCCCCAACACAAAATTATGGACTTGCTTAAAGCATTATGAAAGAAAATTAAACAGAAAATAAAAACAAAAAAACAAAACAAACAAACAAAAAAAACCCCCCAAATCCTCTAACAGTTCCCAAAGTGATGGCAATTTTTTGTCAAGATGTCCAAAGGCAGAGCACCCCCGTACCCTTAGATATTTTACTTGTCATCTCCCTCCCACAGCTATATAGAACTCTTGTTTTAACTTTGCAGTTCCGTAGTTTTTGTAGAATTACAAAGTAGTATTTGTGTAAATGACCATATTCAGTACTGAGTTCTTTGTGTATACAGATGCTCCTTGAGTTACAGTGACTTATGTCTCAAAGACCTCACCATAAATTGAAAATATCAAAAGATCTATCTCATACAATTAACTTCCCAGCAGTCAAAGGGTTGGGGGCAAGGACCATTTTGAGATTTTCTTTTAATTAATCAAGCTTCTTCTATGACCATTTTATACATGCATATAGTGAATACTGACTTTGTTTCCACCACCTGAGCCTCCATCTGGCTGTCGTTAAGTACCCTCCCTACAAGTCAATTCCCTGCATCCATGTGATTGTTTTTGTTTGTTTTGTGACCCACAGAGTAGAGGAGATACTCTGTGTTACTGAGGTTTGGAAATATTTACTAAAGCCTAGGGAAGTCACCAAAACAAACCCAATGAAAATAATAACTGCTTCTCTTCCAGAATCTATTGGAAACCCCAGTAAAATAGGGATAGATGGGACCCCGTGTCTCCTTCCTGTTCTTTGAAGTTTGAAGAATGAACAGGATATTCTTGGCAAAATTAATTATTTATTTGTTTATTTATTGTGTATGTGTTGGGGGGTGTTTATATGCGTGTAAGAATGTGTGATGGATGTGGAGGTGAGAGGAGAATTTGGGGGAGTCAGTCAGTTCCTTGAACCATGTAGATTCTGGGGATCGAACCTATATTGTCAGATTTGAAGTTAGGCAACTTTACCCAATGAGCATTTCAACAGCTCTTACCTGGAACAACTTTGTAGTATTGTATGTAGACTCATTGAGGAATTTTCCAAAACTACCATGGCTTTGGGGTGATTTGAGAGACACATTGGCTAGTATAGATTGGAGAAAACTTTCTCACCCACCCACATGACTACGTATCCATGTCTACAAAGAATTATATATACATAAATCAATCAGTCAATAGATAGATAGATAGATAGATAGATAGATAGATAGATAGATAGAAATACATAAACATTTCAAACAAAACAAAAGAAAACTTTGAAAATACCCAACCACACAGAAGAGAGACCAAATCAAAAGCTACATGGCTCTGAAGCCGGGAGAGCACAACTGATCCCCTAAACAATTTGAACTTCATTATTTTGGATGATTTCTGGGCTTTATGTTTGCCCTGTCTATGATTTTTTCATTACTACTCTATTCGTAAAGCTCAGAATCAATATTTGAAGGCTCCATTTTCCCTACATATCAAACTTTATTAACAGAGCAATGGAGATATATTTGAGGGCAGAGAGAAATAGAATGTGGTAACCTACTAAGTTGATGAAGGAAACACAAATTGGTAAAACTTGAGCTACTTTGATAATTTTCCGGTTTCCACAAAATAATAGTAGCTGGCGTTCTAATTTATTTTTTATGCTAGTCATAGTATTTTTCTGAGGTACATTATTCAAGTTATGGGCTCTAACTGTTTTAACTTTAATGGTTTTCTTCTGAACTTGCTGAGAGAAATATCAATTAATTTTGGAAGAAGGAATGGTGGTGGACACCTGTGTACCAGGACTTGGAGAATAGGGATAGGAGGACCACAAATTCAAGGTCAATCTGAGTGACACAGAGAAATACTTCTAAGAAAATCATGGAATAAAACAAATAACCACAATTACTTTTGTAGACAGCATGACTTTGAGCCCTTAGTGTTTGGCATCTTAATACTTCTATTTGAAATTATTTCTTTGCAAAACAGCATAAAGGCACAGATTCATGATCACTGGTTTTTCTTCCTTCTTTTGTGTGACTGACATCTGTATAATTTCCTGTGAGTCTGTGCACATGTGAATGGATGTGGAGACTGTCCACATAACTTTTCCAGACATAGTCTCCCTCCCCCCCGAGCCTGCAGCAACCCTCAGAGATCCCCTTGTTTCCCTCTCCCCAAGGCTGAGTTTGGATGTAGGCACATGACTCTCAACCAGCCAGTTTCTTTGGGTTCATGATCTTGAATTAGAGGTACTTATGCTTGCTGACCAAGCCATCTTCAAACCCCTCACAATCATGCTTTTTAAAAAAAATATATATATATTTCTATTTAAATTATGTATATTCCTGAGTGCAGCTGCTCCCAGAGGTCAGATGATGGCGTACGATTTTCTGGAGCTGGCGTTACATATGGTTATGAACTGACTCATACCTGTGCATGAAACCAAGGTAATTTCTTCTTGAAGAGCACCAATGGCTCAATAATGTTTAGCCATTCTTCCAGGCCCAGGAGTTTAGTTTTGAGTGTTACAGGATCTCAGAAATGTACTCTGACCATTGGGTTCTAGGAAGAAAAAAATAAAAAAGACAAGGTACTGAATCCTGATTTGCCATGTGTAAGTGAAGGCATGAAATGTTACCTGCACCTCAGACAGAGCCAGCAGAATACAGTCCTCCTTGAGGGTGGGTGTATGCTCTTATGTAAGACTTGTTTTTATAATGGTGTACACATTTTCAAGTTCCTCCTTCGAAGAATGTCCATTCTGTTAAGGGTACTGACTCCATGATAATCAGAGACAGCCTAAGTCCAGGAGGCAAGTGTGTGTTTAATGTCTCAGACAAATGATAAATGCTGTGACTTTTAGGACAGCCTTTAAAGCTGTGGGAAATATTGCTGAACATATGAGCACAGGAATAAATAATTTCTCAGCTATACAAAATAGAAAGATGCAATATGAATTATATGAGGGCCTTTATGCACAAACAACAACAACAACAGCAACAACAACAACAGAAAAACAGAGACAATTGTACTATGAACCAGCTTGTTAGAAATATAAAAAGACAAGTAGATACAAAGACAGTAGATTCCTGAGTTCAAGGTCACCCTTGATCAGAGTGAATATATTTCTGGGCATGGTCAGAATGGTGATCACAGGGCAAAGTCCAACACAGCTAAGTTTACAGAGACTGGAAGATCTCTGAATTCTTTGGAAATGTATAAAAACAGAAAAACAAATGCACTTGCTGTACTTGCCCTAACAGTCAAGAGGCTAAGGTCATGGAATACTGATTTGTGGGATGGGCAAGAGGGAACCTGGAATAAATAACTGAATGGACATGAGATATAAATACTGGTCTTTTGGTCTTCATGAGATGAACTAACACAAATGATATCAGTATTTTAGAATTTTCTCTAGTGAGAGATGAGCTGTCTGGAGAAATCTGGAGAGTGACCACAGCTCTTGAAGAATATATATGTACGTATGTATGATTTCTGATATTGGTTGGAAAATTCCATGGACAGCAAGCACAGATCTATCAGAAATTTTCACAACTCTTTTACTGGTTTTTCTAACTGGATTTCTCACCTTGGTTAGAATTCTGACCATGTTTTGCACATTTGCTTGTCTGGCATGGATTTGACTCTGGACTGTGATATATATTTGTCACTCCCAGAAACACAAACATTGGCCAGAAATCCCAAGAATAATTTAGAGAGATAATACAATTTGCTTAGAATGTTTTCTAGTATCTATCCAGAGAAGGTTTCTGAAACGTGAACACAACATGTTTAGATTGTTTTCTGGCTTACTGATTTTGATCAGAAAATCCAAGAATTATTTTTTTAGAATTTTGATAATAGGACTTCTGACTTGGTCAAGAAAATACAATATATATTTATAGTAGCTTTTCTAACTTTGTTCAGACAACACTTGAGCTATCCAGAGGGCTTTTAGAATTTATACAAACAGACAGAACAGTCTCAACCAAAGTGTGCTGTCTTAAGAGAAAGCTGTCTATAGCAGAAAGTTATCTGAAGCAGACTATAGAACCAAAAGCTATGTATAGAGAACTGCCAAGGGAGACATTTTGAGCATAACATAGGACATTAGCTTATGCACATTTTATGATTATTAGTCCTCTGTTTTGTCATTCACAAATACCCTTTCTCTTAGAAACCTAGCCAAGACTCATGCTTAACACCACGGCATGGTTGAGGATACAGAGGGCAGATGTAGGAGTCATGCAGGTGGCAGGTAGCTTGCATCTTGCATCCAAGTTTCAGAGAGTGGAGACGGACATCTACTCAGAGTAGGGAGTGAGGAGGCATCTAAGCTACATGGCATCCAGGTGTAGTGACTGCTCAGAATAGGTATACACACAGGACCACAGGCTTGGGGTGTCACCATCTGAAACTGAATGCAAATTGGAAGAGGCAGTTTGAAGGATTGTTGAACAGTGTGAGGAGAAACCAAATGGAACAGTCATCTGTAGTGCTGAGCTTGTCAGAACATGACATATGGTGAGTCTCTTTCACTGTCACCTATAATACTATATAGCTCTGATGGCTAGGTGATTCTCACAGGACTTTATTCTGTTTCTCTTTGTACTGCCTATTGATGTGCCTAGCGTAGATTATGTTCCAGAGTGTTATAGTTATTTGTCACTCTGAGAAACACAAAATGTCAGTAATTTTAGCCCAACAGTGTCTTTAGTGTTTCTGAGGTTGCTGGGTAGGTAAGGTGACAAGTTAGAAGTTCTGCACTTGTCTTTAAGTCCCCTCTAAAGTCAATTAAATTTATTTATTGTCAGACCTCTGCAAGCCCCCACTTTGTTTTTCTGTATATGAATTCTTAAACATTGAGATTATGAAGGTAGTATTTCCCCCAACATATCCGTTTATAGAATTGTTTTGAGTGGACACTCACAATCACATGAAGATCAGAGTATTCCATTGAGTTTTGGGTCAGAAACACTGTCCTCTTCTTTTAAGGCAGTTTAAGACAGGCCCTTTTATTGACCTGGAACTCACAAACTAGACTAATCAGGCTGGCCAGAGAACCCCAGGGAACTTACCATCTCTGCTGCCCAGTGTTGAGATTGCAAGTGTGCTCCATCTTGGTTGACATTTTTGTATGTTTTCTGGGGCTCATGGCTTGCATTGCAAGTACTTTAGTGACTGAATTATGTCCTCAGCACAATATCAGCTTTTTAGTTGAACTATTTTAAGGAAAGTTGAAAAAAATACCACCTTTCATGGTGACTATGTATAATAATTTTCTATTTTTTTTTTTTACTAAAATTACTCCAGAGCAGATTTTAAGTGCTCTCTATAAATAGTCATATGCACACATGGTAAGTGTGTGGGAGATATGCTAATTTGATTAATCAAGTAATCAAGGTATAACTATATCTAACAGTCAAATTATATGCCTTGGATACATGCTTTACCTCCTGTGGGTGATTGGATACTTGGAAGTCTGCATGCCAGTTAATTGCTCTGGCCATAACATGCAGCCATATACTGTCAGAATATATGCTGTTTTAATTTACTACCTGTTTGTCAATAAAACTGGATGAAGGGGACTACTCACTTTATAAACATGTTGCCATAACTATTTTAAAAAATTCAGGAACAAAGAGTTATGAGGTAATGAATATTCACAAATCTCTGAACTTGAGAAGGTTGTAATGTTAGATCTCATTAGTTCATCTATTCTGGGAAATGTGACAGGTGCTAAGTAAACACAGTTTGGTGTGCTCTATGCTCTGTGATCCTTTGGGAGTCCCTTCATGTCTCACCTTCATACTGGAGTTTTTAGGGTTAGAGATTGACCTGGCAACCCGAATAAGCCAGGCTTAGCTTCCATTTCTCAGTATGCTAGTTAAATAGACAAGCAAGAGTGAAAAATTGAAATGGGTGATTTGTAATGTTGTCAGAATGACCCTTTGCTCTTGTTTCATTTCTCTTTTTGTGAAAATATACTTTTCCTAATGCCACCTTAGGAGAGAAAGGGTTTCTTTAGCTTATACGTCTAGATCACAGTCTACATTATGGGGAAGTCAAGGCAGCAACTCAAGTCACCTCATATCCAAAATCACAAGCAGACAGAGATACTAGCAGTGGTGCTGCTTGATTGTTATCTTACTTTCAGCTTGCATTTTGGTTTTATGTGTCCACTATTCAGAACATAACACCAGGCAGTGTAGTGCTACGTTCACGGTAGGTCTTCCAAACTCAATTAACTATTAAGATAATCCTCTAAAAACATGCCTCAATCCAAACAGATTTATACAGTTTCTCAGTTGAAATTCTGTTCCCAGGCAATTCTAGATGTTATTAGTTGGCATTTAATGGTAAACATCATGCTTGTCTCCAGCACCTATGTCCATCTTCATGGTGCTGACACAAGGTTTAGGTTTAAATATCAGGACAGCAGTTTCTATAATTAAGCAGTCCTTGTCAAGCATAGCACAGGATTCTAAGACAGATTAAGAAGAGCCCTATAAACACTTCATGTGTTATTAATTTCCATTCATCTCCAATACCTGCAAGGGAAGATTTCTCTCAACTGGAAAGAGATAACTCAGAGCTCTTGACCCAGAATATGACCTTCCAGTTTTCTGTATTTATTTTTAATATTAATCAGAGTTTTTACTGGATCTGTCTCATTAAGCAACAGGCATTCACATTATATACCATCAAAACATCCAATATATCCAAGAAAATACAAATATATCCACAGGGATTAGCAGAAAGAATTACCAGGTTCCAAGAAAAATGCTGTAGATTTTAGTCATCCCAACTATCCATCTCTTCTGAACAGGATAGAGGTCAGCCCCATCATGATCAAAAAAGAAAGTGTAAAAAAGGCAGCTGTTTTTTGTTTGTTGTTTTTGTTTTTTATTATTATTATTTTATTTATATATTGTTTTCCACAGAAGTCTCTTTGAGAACAGCTGCATTATTAAAGCTGTGACAATATGACATGCATAAAAATAGGCCTCAGGTCTCATAATCTATACCCACATAAGACAAAGGATGAAAAGAAAGGAAGAAAATAGGACAAGAAAGGCAAGGAGATGGAAGAAGGGAGGGCAGAAAGGGCAAAGAGAAGAAAGGGGGAAGAGAGGAAAGCAAAGATAAGGTGCTAATAACAGAGCGGCTGGGGAGATGGCTAAGCAAATAAAATGCTTGTCTTATAATCATGAGTTTTAATCCCTAACCCTGAAAAATCTAGGTGATGTATCCAGGAATCTATGACTGAAGAAGTAGAGAGAGTCGAATCTATCAACTTCATAAGCAGCCAGTGTAGCTCAAACACTGAACTCCATGTTCAGTAAGAGACTGACTCTGGAGTGATTGAGGTATAACTCTCAAGGTCAGTTTCTGGCCACTTCTGGATGGGTAAGCATACTATACTGGTGTGCACATATTCAAAATCTTGTTACTTCCCCATGTATGCTAGTGTGTACACACACACACACACACACACACACACACACACACACACACACACACACGGGATCAAGAAAGAAAAGACAGAAGTCCAGACTAGACGTGCAGAGAGCTATTACCCTTCACAATGGTATGGGTTCAGCTGGGATGGGAGTCACATTGTAGAGGCTAGACAACCAGTGTAACTCTTCAGGACCTGGTTCCTTTCATAGGCATCCTAGCAACATTTGATAGAAGCCACATAGAAAAGCATTAAGAAAAAGAAAGATCATTCAATATTTAGCTTGGCTCCATTTGCTGCTTCTAATGGAAACAGTAAAAACATCCCACTAACTACAGAAATTAAGATTTATGTGAAAAAAAAAAAAAAAGCAGAAGTTGAGAATGTAGCAGCTAACAGAGGGCTTGCATAGTATGTGTGAAGTCCTGGGCTCCACCCCCAGCACTGCATAAAACAATCATGTTGTTTCACACATATAATCCCAGCCCTTGGGAGGTAAGACAAGAATATGAGAGGTTCAAAGTCCTCCTTTGCTACATAGTAAGATGAAAACCAGAGATCCTCCCACTCCCCCATCTCTGTTAGTCTCAGTACATATATATATATATATGTGTGTGTGTGTGTGTGTGTGTGTGTGTGTTTGTAATGAAAATAAAGCAATTTTACATCCCCGCAGGAGCCCTTCCTTGACTTTTCCAGGTAGCTGCTTCCATTGGTGACATTTGTTCTTATTATAGAATAAATCCTTGTCTCTAGTGACTATGAGTTCCTATGGGCCAGCCACTATGTCTTATTCATCTTTTCTCTCTTTGGTAGAATATAGGGAAAGGCTCAACAATTGCAGCATTATGGATAGGTATGTCCTACTTTTCTGGAAGTTCTGGGACAATGTTAGCCCAAGCATCTTGAAACCCTTTTCCTCCACTCAGTCTTTCTCCTTGCGTGTAGTGTATGCATGTGCATTTGGAGACCAGAGGTGGACATCAGAAAGTCTTAATCATTTCTCCACCTTGTTCTTTGAGACAGGTTTTCTTATTGAACTTGCATCTTGACATTCCTCTGACCAGCAATCCAGGACCCACCTGATTTTAGTCTCCAGGACAGAGTTGCTGGTGCATGTAACCACATTCAGCTTTTATGAAGGTTCTAGGGCTAGAACTTAAGTTCTCAGGCTTGTACAAGAAAGACTTTACACATGCAGCTATTTCCCCAACACAAATCACACCAAAAAATCTGTAATTCAAAATATCAAAGACAACTCCAAATAAAGACAACTCCAAATAAAGCCACCTCAAGATTACTGTTTGCTCTTTCTTGCTGCAGGGCTTCTGACATCTTTCTGTGCATTTGAATCGCTCAGAATATTCATGAGGAAATGTTGATGGGCTCTGCCTAGACTATCTGGCGTGAGGTGGAGACCTGGGATTCCCTGTGATCCCTGGCTATGGTCAGTCACTTCTAAGAGGCTGCAGGAAGCCAAGGGAAAGTGATTTTTGAGGACCCCTGAGCTTCTTTCCCTTAGAGATCAGGACTAGAACTACACTGAAGTCTGCTTTTCTCTTTTCATTGCCAAGCTATGGTTTCCATTACTGTTCATACTCATAGCTGAAAATTTTGAATCAGAAATATACCTGCCTTACATTGCAATTTCTGTAGCTCATCCATCCCCTATGGTTAGTGTCTTAGTCATCCCACTCAATGTATTGCTCATACCATTCTACTCCTGAGCAATGCTCTGTGTGGTGAAAGCCAGAACAATTTGCCCAGAATTGTAAAGTTGTGAACTTGGGTAATAGGATAGACTAGTTAGTGAATATTTGCTTTGAACATGTAGGTACAACAGCTTGCTTATAAAAATTCACTTTTAGAAAGTCAAGGATTTTGTGTGTGCTGGTAATTCCTATGTTGAAGTGAAGTTTAGTGCATTTTTAGGGGTACATGTCCAACTAGCCTAGCCTACTTGACAAGTTCCATTCTAATAAGACACCATTGCCTTGAAAAAAAGTTAAAGGTTGATGGTGTCTGAAGAACACTCACCCTCTGCCCTCCACACACATGTGCACATGCATAGACACAGAGAGATATTCACCTACACACATGCTGTAAGGTCCTCAGTAAGGTTTTTCTGAGGAGATTAGAAGACCTATAAGAACCCTTGTGGCTGAAACTCCTCCTATTATTTTTTAAAACATTTATATGTGTATGTTACCTGTATAAATGACTGTGGACTATTACATGCCTTGTGCCATTAGAGAAGTAGGTGCAGATTAATCTGGAAATATAGCTACAAATGGTTATAAGCCACCATGTGGTTTCTGGGAATTGAACTTTCATCTTCTAGATGAGCAACCAATGGTCTTAAACACTGAGATATTTTTCCAGCCTTCTTTATGTAATTTCTTGATGGTGAGTTCTTTATATAATCTTCATGGGAACTTGCTTTGCCTTCTGGAAAGTGGTACCAAAAAAGAGGAAAAGCACCTCAGATGTTCCCATGACCTTAGTTCCATCATGGGCACGTCCAGGTAAAATGGGTGATAATAATAATAAGACTTAAGAAGTTAGGGAAAAGTGGCTAACCATCAGACATAAAACAAAACAAAACAAACAAACAAAAAACAATGCTCCCAACTCCACTGTTTTTCTGAATTCAAAGCAATTTATAAGAGGCATAAACTCTAAGACTGAGAATTAGGAGATAGGTAGATAAAGATAATGAAAAATGTGCCCTGCGAGGTGGTAGCTTCTTTGCTCCTGGTTGAAATTGTAATGAGAAATAATGGCAGCATGGAGTTGAGTATCAAAAATTACCGAAAGAAAACAGGAGGACTCTGTGACCTAAAAAACACCCAAGGCAATGTTTATTCAGTGTACTACCATCCTTGGGCTCTCACTCTCCCTTTTGCTGTAGCTTGGTCTTTTGTTGTTCCTTGATATTCATTTCTTTGTACATACAAAGAATAAGTTCAGAAATCTGTCAGCTTTCTGCTATAGCTGCAGTACCAGATTGCTTGACACAAGATCTGATCTGAGAAACTAAGGAGCAGTATGAACTGTGACAAACTAAAAAGTACCTAAGAACACTGAGATGTTAAAAGATTTGCTTTATTTTTACTTTATTTACATTATGTGGTGTGTGTGTGTGTGTGTGTGTGTGTGTGTATGAGTGTGTGTGTGTGTGTATGTGTGTGTGTGTGTGTGTATTCAGGTGAGGACGACTGCTGAGTTTTGAAGAGGACATCACATTCCCTGGATCAGGAGGTGTAGTGGTTGCAAGTATTCAGACATGAGTTCTGGGAATCTCAACAGGGTTCTCTGTATATGTTCTTAACCACAGAACCATCTCTCTAGCCCCACACGCATTTTTATTGTTGAAGAAAATTCTAGTTAGGCAAATCAAACCTTCTGTAGAGTTCTCTTGTAGTAAACCATCTCTGATATCCATAGCATTTGTGAAATTCCAGGCTATATATAGAGTTTCAAGCCAGGGAGGGATAAACATTTTTGATTAAGTTTTGATATTTGTTCATTATAAGTTTAAGGATAAAGGAAAATATATCAAATTATTTATATTAAGGTCAATATACACATCTTTAGTTTGTATACAAATCTAAAATTAAAAATTATATTTTATTATTTTTTTAAGAATTTCACATAATTCATTTTGGTCATATTTGAGATAAAGATATTCTAAAGAGACATCTGTGCTTCTTGAGGTCGCTATTAGACTATTAAGACAATGGGACTTGAGAAATTGGAGTTTTCCCAGAATTTCATGCTGAGATGAGAGAAAGCTTGGGACAACCCCAATGAAAATGCTTCTCGAGGAAAGATTCTAGCCTGTCAGATGTTTCAGAAGAGACAATGATAAATCAGTGATAGACCAGGCTGCATTGGACTGAGACTGTATAGAGATGCATCTCTGTGGTCCTCTGTTTAAATCTTTAGCCCACTTCAGTACTCTGAAGATAGGTTTGAGTAAATTATAGGTGTCCACTGGATCTCTTTGTAGCTGTTTCCAATGTGACTACATTGAATCTCTCCTTTCTGCTTTTCACATTAACTTGGCTGCACAAACTTAACTTCCCTCCAAGTCTGGATAAAGAGGTACCTTGACTGATTTTTTTCCCCTAGTGTCTGAAATTCTAGTTGAAAAGAATGTATAGATCCCCCCTCAGTTTGGTTTGATGGGTACTTGAGAATGGAACTGAGCTGATTTTCTGTCACAGGCTAAGGAAAAGCACATTATGTGTCTGGAGGATCCTGGAATGAAACTGGAAAGCAGAACACACACATAGAGTAATCAGTGACTAAAGGAAGGAAGCCACAGGGAAGAGAAGGACACAGTTGTTCTGAAATCGAAGAGGCCAAAGGATGTGAATGGGCTCCGAGGGGACCCTGAGGACAGACAAGATTTAAGTGGACAATAACCATACAGCAAAAATTTTCAAACTGAAAAAATAAAAAAAGAGTACTCTTCCTGTCAGCTTATGAATGTTGCAGGTCATTGAGTTGAAGCCTGAGAGTACTTCTTCCAAAATTATATAATGTGGATTTTGTTATAATCATCCTATTATGATTTGAATATGAACATTCACCATAGTCCATTACTTGAGTCCTGTCATGGTGGTGGTATTTTGGGAGGTCATGGAAAAAGTAAGTGTGTTCCTCATGGTATCAAAGTATGAGAGCAGCTGCCATTCGTTTGGAAGGCAAAATACTCATTACCATAAATTCCTAGAAGTAGCAGTAAAGCATCTTGATTTAAAAAATGCTTGTCTATAAGTACTGTAGCCATCCAGCAGCCAAGGACAAACTGAGCTTACCTAAGAGAGAAGAATGAAGCCAATGTAAGGTTCTGATCATGGCTCTAAGTTGTATTCAGCACAGTCTATTCTTCTAAGTTCCTGTGGGAAATTGCACTTGCAAACAAGGAAGATGACTCCACCAAGGTCAATAAGGTCCATTGTGGCAAGCATCAAGGTCTGTTCAGCCTGCTCAAGGCTGGGAAGGGCCTGTTCAAGGCTAGGACGGCCACAAGTACAATTCCAAAAAACAGAAAAAAAAAAAAAAAAAAAAAAAAAGGTGCCTGGAAGGCTCACCCAGGTCCTAAGGCTCACCCAGGTCCTAGAAGTATGCGTTTTTGGTGGCCTAATTTTCTGGGTCTAACAGGCCACTTTTAGTGGTCTGATTGTCAGGTTGGGGTTAAGTCTCCCTTTACCAGGTGAGGCTCATTTTAGCTCTTGTAGTAGTTTCTTCCTGCTCGGTACTTACTTGACTTGAAAAAACAGTTTGTTTGTGTGTGTGTGTGTGTGTGTGTGTGTGTGTGTGTGTGTGTGTGTGTGTGTGTGTGTGTTTCCACATGAACATGTATGCCTTCACACATGTGTCTGACGGTCATGGTGTGCACATGAAAGTCAGGACAAATTTGTGGAGCTGGTTTTCTCTTTTCATCTTCAAGGAAATTTTGGGGATCAAACTCTACTTGTCAGGCTACTGATGGTGCAATGTGGAAGGTGGGCATTTCTACATATAATAAGTATTGAGTTGGGTGCAGTGAACTCTATACCAGAGTGGGACCAGGATACTAACAAGTTATACATAACTATTTGAATACATACTAAAGGAGAAGCTGGGGCCTGAGATTTCTGTTAAGGATATAGTAGAAGTGGAGGAGTGCTGATGGAATGAGCCTGGGTGGGCTTCGGCATCCTGTCCTGCCTGGTTCCAGGGCAAGGTCAGCAATTATTTCAACTTCCATCCTAAGGAGAATCTGTCTTTAGAACAAAAATTAAGCAACCAAGGAAGAAAGAAGGATAGCTCTTGGGACACAGATGATAGAACCACAAAAAGAGATTTTGAGCTATTCTGAATGGGACAGGAAGCTTTTGTGTTGTTGCTTTTTTTTTTTTTAATGTTCTTTGACAGGAGAGAGGGGAGAGACAGAGGGACCTGTAACCAGCCCGGCAGAAGAGAATGCAATCTGAAGAGATATCAATGTCTCTGATTCTGAATACCATACTATAGAAACAATGGATCCCAAGGAATTGGAAAATCTCCAAGAGTATCATATTTGGAAAAGGAAAATCCAGAGGGGAATTTGTCTCTACATAGTTTTTTAGACCACATTGTAGGATAAGTCAGATATGCATATCCCTGCTTGCATAGTTTAATCTTACTTCAGAACCCTCTAAGATGGACTGTATGAGGTCAGTAAACCTTTTTTTCCCTTTTCCCAATATGGCCACATGGAATATACTTCCACTTTCTGTTTTTGATTATTAATTGGCTTCTTCTAACTGGCTTCTTAAGAATGGGTGGCTGAACTTGACTTCTTGGAGCACAGACTGTGGCCCTAAGGTTGATAACAGGAAGAGGAATGTATAGGACAGACAGAGTAGCAGGTAAGATGGGACAATTGGGTCTGGGGAGATGGTTCAGTGACAAAGTAACCCTAAGGATCTTCTTACGGTGTGGGTTCAATAAAACACTTTTTTTTCTGACTAAGATCAGTGCTTATATGTTTTGTGGTGTGACTCTTAAACCCCAATATTTGCTGGATTATGCAGGAAGATCCTATCCTTGAATAACCCTGAGTTGCTTACAATGAATGTTATCAAGACAGCTAGGCCCTCAGTGATGATATAAGGTATTTTTTGTACCTGCACAGCTGTTTTTCTTGATTTGGTGTTGGTTTTCCTTGGTTTGTTTCTAGAACATTTTGGTGACTGAAGTGAAGGCATCTGGGTTGGAAGGATGGAAGACAGTCTGATTCTCCTTTTGACTAGGACTGGACATTACAATCGAACCCTTCAGACTTGGACTTGGTAGGGATACTTGTCTGATAGCCTCATTGTAAAGGACGTATCTATATTGAAATTTGGGTTTAGTTTTAATTGTTGTTTTTGTTGTTTTATTGTTGTTGTTTTGTTGTTTGCATGTTTATTTGTTTTTCCTCTCCTTTCTTTAACTCCTTCACTATGAGAAATGTGGGCCCCTTTGTCTGGATGCCTTTCTACTCCTCCCTAACTCTACTGGTTGTCATTTACATGCAGGTCTGTCCTTGTCTGTCAGTTTATGTGTACAGTTCTGTTCAGTTGCTTGATTGTTCATCTGTGTTTCATATTCAGAAGAAAAATGGTTAAGATTTCAACTCTTGGCCATTTATCCTTCACTTAGCTTAAACTCTTTTCAGGGATTTATAGAAAAAACAAGTGGGTAGGTTGTGACAACAAAAACTGATGAATTGCAGTTGGAGGCCTACACCTGTAGATAGGACTCTAGCAAAGATTAGGAAGTCTTGTCAAGGGGGCGTCTTGATTTACACAAGCCATTCTTAAAGCAGCTTAGTTCTTAAGTTCTCAGTTCTTAGCTTCTCAAGCAAGGAACTGATGGCTAGTCTTGGTACAAAATCTCTGTGCCAATGAGAATTGGATTCAGCGTATAGCAAGGTTCTCCTTCCTTGAAATTACAGCTAGAAAAAGGAAGAAAATTTTTGTCTGTGTATTCTAATTGTATATGGCCACCCATCTTTGTTTTTGACTATTCTTACATGTATAAGTTTACTAGGTTTTGCATGTTTTGGTTATAGATTATTGGCTTATAAATTATTGGGTATAGTTAAAAATTTGTAACAAAAAGTTAGCTTAAAACTGGTAACTTACCATTGCCCTCAGTTTTGGGAAACAACATGTGGATGATTGACCCAAAGAAGCGGGTCTATAAAGATAATTTTAAGTGGGAATAATATTTTTATACAATTTCCGTTGTAAAAAAAAAATCATACTTCCAAATAATAGGAATTAAAGTAATGTTTCTTTAATGAAACTTAAAGCTGAACCTTCATGCGTTCCTATATAAGAATAGTTTTCATGCAGGAAGCCAAATTTTGTGAGAACTAAATAATTTACTTTATATTGATTTAGAAACACTAGATTGTTTAACCTGTTAAATATTTTATGGTTATGCTGTGAGAGCTTAGTTTTGTCTTACAAATATTATAGTTAACTTCTATGATTTCACTCTTTTAAAAAGATACTTTATTTTGATATTGCAAAAACAACTTCTAAAAATATTTCAATATATAAATCTAAGGGACATTAGAAAATTGATTGAGTATTTTATTATAATGTTTTAATTATTATATAATTATTATAATAAGAACATTTTAAAGAAAATAATTATAATGAAAATGAAAATTATAATGACTTTAGAAATTATACTGGACAACAGCAATCAAATTATGGATTCTTAAGGGGAAAATTGTGATGAAAAAAGCTCAGGTAATCACTATTGTAATATCTATGAATCTAATGGTGGAAATATTGAATATAGTAACAGAAGGTTTTCATTTAAAAATAGTCATGTATTAATGCAATATGATGTCAATCTCATATACACTCCTATATTTTTAAAAATATGTTATAGATTTTACTTTTTTCCCCCATTTTGTCAGATATACTTCTTTGTAAATTATGATAATGATATACAAAGTGAAAATTAAGAAAGTTTTCATTAAAATTTTTTTAGAGCTTTATAATATTAAAAAGGTTATGAATCACTGGCTTTTGTAATCTACATCCCTTCCTTTTAGTTTGCCTAAGCTCTGGGAAGGCTACAGTAGCTCTCCTCCTTTTAGCCCAAGGAGCCAATAGCAAGTTCTCTTGGTCAAGGTTCTTGCCATATTCTCCAAATTGTTAACATTGTCTGTCCTGACACTGGCTTCAGCTTACAGCTAACCATACAGGAAACTGTCATGTTCTATAATGTTATGGCATATAAAGGTCAGAAAAGTTCCCAGTCTTGTTATGGAGTATGTTTATGGATTAAAAGTTTGACACTAAAAAAGCTTCAATTCAAAACTAATTTTTAAGGCTGTAACTTAACAGGGATTGATAGTCAGTAACCTTGAAGGTGACAAAACCCCTTAATACATTCAGAAACATACTATAGTCATAATATGTGCTGATGTAGTTAATTATAAGATTAAACTGTATGTAGTCTCCTATTACATCTGTAAGGTACAGTTTAGAGTATATGGCTAGAAAAAGACAATAGTTGTTTAATTTTTATATACTAGGTAGATACTAGCACTCAAAGCATTCAGAGATCTCCTGCATATGCCATTCAATATGTTTTAACTTACCATGACAGACAAAGCCTCACAAATCCTAACAGTGAACCTGCAAGGTCTGCCAGAAGATAAGGGCACAATGATAAAGGAACACATAGGGATTATGGTGTTATAACTACTGGGTTTAACTGTCCTAATTCATCAAGTGTTGCCAAGGCCCAGCCTGAACTATAGAAAAAGCTGAGCACAACTTAAGAATTAACTGCCATACTTTGCTTAAGAGAAGGTAGCCTCAGTTTTTTTTCCCATGTTCCTTCTCCAAAGGAAAAAGCATCTTCATCTTCTGGGCCTGATGGCCAAACTGCCTCTGCACTTGGTGCCA
The DNA here is from genome assembly GCA_028551405.1 of Uromys caudimaculatus. NCBI lineage: Eukaryota > Metazoa > Chordata > Mammalia > Rodentia > Muridae > Uromys > Uromys caudimaculatus. The sequence goes on along the minus strand of CM052711.1, from coordinate 72,785,746 downwards.
TAAAGACACAGGAGCCTGGGATAACTTTCTAGGTAATAAAATATGAACTAGTCTTTGTCTTTAAATTAATACCTAGACGTTTAGACTGCAATTTATTCTTCTTAGTTCTCTAGTAATATGGCCATCTAAACTAACTGTAGCTCAACAGACAGCAAGCAACTTACTCCTTATCCGAGGTAATCCACCACTCTGTCACGTCATTAGTCCATTCATTAGTCAGCTAAAATTATTAGGTCTTTTATTTTAAAAGGCAAACATGTTTGCCTTGCTCACAGGCATCATGTTAAAGGATACAAGCTTTTACTATTCCTTCATTTCAATGACTGCTCTGTCACATAAAAATAATTAAATAAAAAGTGTAAAACCTAAAATTTATTGAAGGTCTAAAGGTGTTGGAAAATTCTTGAGGATCTAGGGGGTCTAGATAATGTTTAAAATTAATAGATGCAAGTAAAAAAGATTAAAGTACATAAAACTTTTGCGGCATGACAGAAAAATGATTTAGAAACAAAAAAAGCTTCTGATAAAAGACGTTTGAGTTTAGTAAATTCAAGTTATAATTGTTTGTGACTTTAAGATGTTTAAAATTGTAGGGTCTAAGGAATATTTTAAGGCATATGAATGTAAGTTTTAGAGGTACAAAAAAGTAATTTAGGATGTATATACAATGAAAAATGTTTTATATTTCTTCCCCCATAGTTATTGTTATTTTACCATTGATTAATGAAAGTTTGAAAAACTAAGAGAGCACTGGATGTTTACCATTCAGTCATGTGTTATGCCTTATTCATAAACACAAAAGACCACAAGGAGCCAAATCTGATGCAATTGCACTTGTGTCTTTATTAAAACTTGAGCTTGGGCGACACTGCCATCTCTTATATAGCAGAACTGAAGGGTGGAGCAGCCTCAAACACTCAGCGGGCCAAGGTTTTATAGGAAAAGGGAGCAAGTGAGGATGGGTATAGTCTGGCAGGCATCTAATTGAAACTATTGTAAGCTGACAGTTGGGAGATCTGAAGCAAAACCATGAACAGTCACAAATTATCTGAAAGAACATCTGAAACACTCAGACTTATCATGACTGGCTTTTGCTAGAATTAGCTAGGGAGTAATTCTGGGGTATGTGGCAAGGACAAGCCATGCGGACCTTCCTGGTACTTTAGTTCAGCTGTGAATCAAGTTCTCAGGATTTATTTATTTATTTACTTACTTGATTATTTTTCTAAGATGGAGTCTAGTCACAAGATGGAGTAGAATTAACCTCTCATTAAGCCCAAGATTTTAAATTTCCTTTGGTTGTCTTCTGAATATTGATTTAATATGGATTTAATACAATTGTAATACTAATATACTTCTTTTTATAAACTAAATTTCAGGGAAATCCTTCAGGGAATCAAAAAATCATAAGGTTTGGAACCACCTGCCATAAATCAAATAGACTACAGATAAGTATTTCCAACTTTTCTTGAAAACAGGATTTTCCCCTTGGTCTTGGGATTGATTTCTTACCTTTCTGCAATATTAAACAATTTTAACTTCTGTCCCTAGTCTACATTTGTCTCAGCATATTTTCACCAGGCTGACAGACTCAAATCAGGGATCACCTCTGGAGTTGCTGAACTCTGGACTTGTTGAAAGCTGATGTTAACTAGTCCAGCCAAAGTGATTTCTCCAAGTCTTTCAGCTGGATCAGCTAATCAGATGCTTCTGATAAATGCCCCACTGCTCAGCCTTTGAATAGTTTTTCAGCCTTCCTGGAACCTTATGACAACATCCTGTGTCAGTTGGACACAGTTACAGACAAAAAAAAACAAAAAAAAAAGATATCCATTTTCCCACCTTAGAGACTGAAATGTTAAATCAAAAAGGAAACCCCTAGGCCCATGTTGTAAAGGACCCACTGTGTGATCCTGACCACCCTGATGGCTGTGAAGGTAGATGGGATTCAATTCTGGATTCATCACTCTAATTTAAAATTCTCCTCCTGAATCATCAGTACTGAGACCAGTTATGGGTTATCAGAAAAAACCCACAGGAACCATTAAAAATAAGACTGGTGGGGTTTCCGTCCCAGAGTCAAAATCTCTGACCCAGAATTGTTTTTGTCTAAAGAAACTACAGGGACAAAAATGAATAAGAGACTGATGGAAAGGTAGTCTGGTGACCAGTCCAACTTGGCATCCATATAAAGAGGAGGCTCCAAGGACTGACACTAAAAATTATGTTGTGGTGTGCTTACAAACAGGGAGCTAGCATGACTGTCCCTGAGAGGCCCAACAAGCATCTGACTGAGACATATGGAGATTCTTACACCTAACTATTGGACTGAAGATGGGGATCCCTGTAGTTGAATTACGGAAAGGTTGGAAGAAACTGAGGAGGAGGTTGACCTCATAGGAAGACCAGCAGTCACAACTAACCTAGACCTTTGAGATCTTCCAAACACCAAGCCACCAACCAGGGAGCATACACAATCTGATCTAAGGCCCCCACCTCATATTCAGCAGAGGACTGCAGTACTCTCCCCCGTTTGGGGAAGCGCAGGCAGGGACCGCCAGGGGTTGGGTCTGCGCGCCCTAGGCTTCAAGGCTTACCACAGCAGCCCTCCTCATCACGTTGTAATGTCCGTGGGGCCTGATACCGCGGGGGTGAGATGCTGGGGTCGAGCACCCCCGGCCCTGATGTAGGGGCATCTGACTGGGTGCCCAAGCCGCTGCATGCCACCGAGCACTGCCACAGTCGTGGCCAGCCGCTTTGCCGCCAAGTAGGGAGGGAACAGATAGAGACCAGCCATGAGCACTCTCGCCCCGTGACAAGGCTTGGCCGTAGCACACTTCCCACGGTGCCAGGTGCCCACCGCCATAAAGCCGTCTCCTCGAGAACCCAAGAGTCACAACTCCCTTAGAGAAAAGTTCTCCAAAGCCAAAATAGTTTTTATCTTTATTCATTCTGGATGGCAGGCAGTGCTCCTGGGGCAGGCAGGTGGAGAAGGAGGGGAGAGAGAGAGAGCTACTTAGGTCAATGTGTTCTATTTATAGTTCTGAGAGAAGGAGGAGGGCTTGGTAGTTGATACATTCCATTGGCCAGCTTGGGGGTCTTATTGGAGCCTCATTTGTTTTGCCCAGGTCTCAGGGGTCTAAGTCACAAGTCTCACATGCTAGGCCTCTCTCTATACAGGGGTTGTGAGTCATGAGAATCTCCCAGAAGCGTTGGCCAGAAGCATGAATTCTGGTCCCTGGTGTATGTTCCACTGTTCATGGAATTTTTCACCTGGTCTCCCAGGGCTTCTAGCCTATGCTCACCCAGGGCTTCTAGCCTATGCTCACCCGGGCGTTCATAGATCACTGCACCACAGAGGACTGCTTGGTCTGGCCTCAGCTGGAGTAGATGGGCCTAACCCTCAAAAGCCTTGAGGCCCCAGGAAGTGGTGAGGCCTGTAGGGGGTGAGGAGGACATTCTCCTAGAGAAAGCAGGGAGGAAGAATCGGATGAGGAACTGTGAGAAGGTAGACCAGGAGGGTGGCAAAGACTGGACTGTAAAAAATAAAAGTAATTGTTATATATATACCTACCTACCTTCCAGAGATTTCAGGTGATCAGTAAAAGGGTCTTAGACATCATTGGTCCCAAGAAGTATTAAACTATCCTTCTTACTCCAGGAAAATAGCTGCTAACCAACCAGTAGTCTGTTTCTGCCAGTATGTGGCTGACAGGCTGCTCACCAGCCTTGGCCACCTTTCCTCTTACCCTAAGAGTTCTTTGTTCCTCTTTAGGAACAAAGTTCTTATAAAACTGAAGTACCTAGATTCTTTAGGTTTTTATTGTACTCATACATCAATTGCCCCAGGTATAATATTATTTTGGAGAGTAAGGAGGGAACACCTAGAACTTTACACCTATCACAGATGGTCAGGGCAGACCCATACTAGTTCCTATCCTGATAGTCACGGTCATGGTTGGATCTGCCAGTATTGGATCAATAGCACTTATTAAGGAAGATCAAATTTTTAAATACTTCAGTTAACAAATTGATCAAAACCTGTCAGACTAACTTTTTAAAAAGTTAGTCATTTAATTTCTCTTGATTAATTAGCTAATATATTATAAAACAGAAGAGAGCTTGATCTTCTGTTCATGCAACAAGGGAATTTATGTATGACTTAGGTAAACAATGCTGCTTTAAACAAAACACTTAAACAAGGAATCACACACACGAGAGAGAGAGAGAGAGAGAGAGAGAGAGAGAGAAGGAGAGAGAGAGAGAGAGAGAGAGCGAGAGAGAGAGAGCGAGCAAAATGTCTATAAAGGCTGATATAAAAGTTTGCTTAACTGGCCTCAGAGGAAAATTTTAGGTCAATGATTTGACTCACTGGAACAACCCAAAAGGCGGATTTTTTTATCCTTCTCCCCTAGGATAGTTATAGCCATTTTATTCCTTGACAGCTACCTATTTTATATTGTTGTTCATTGATGTAATATGCCTGTCAGCCATTGACAAAGAAAAATAATTTGACTCAGTGCTAGGTCATGCTGACCACATATATTGCTATATTCTGTATGAGGTTTGTTCATCTTAAGAAACTATACAAAGCATTACATATGACTTTTATCAAATTAAAGGTCAATGTGAACTGTTATGTCTAAAATGGCTTGACTAAGAGCCAACCATGGGGCAACATTTCTTGGACCTGCATATGAGCTCATTATATTTTGTCCAGTTTTAGCCTTTATAAGCTGACATAAAACGATGTTTAGCGTCATAGCCTCAGGCTCTGAATTCTGAGTTACAACCCTAATTGATCAATCTTATGGTGTGCTGTCAATAAACCATGCCTGTCTGAATGAGACAAATTTATATGGTGTGTGGGGCAAACATGTATACTGGGGGACTCAATGCAATAAAAATCATGATGAAGTTGCTGAAAGACAATGGCATTGGGGGGTAAGTAAAAGGAATGTATGTGCTCTTGGGAACTGGTCTTAAACATTAGCTATACTTATTTTCCCCAATTCCTGCCTATCATATGCCCCCATGTTTGTGACATTGTTCAACCTCATCATCGACCCAGAATCAATAGCACCATACACTGAACTCCCTGAAACTATGAACCAAAAGAAATGCTTCCACACAGAAGCTGCTTCGGTCAGACATTTTGTCACATCAATGAAATGTCTGAGTAGTATAGGGCCACTGGGAGGACAAGGGACATTCTTGGCATACAAATATCAGTCAGTGTTCATTAGGGTAATAAATTGTTACAAATGGCCACATTGACTCACTTTCTTGTCTTTGGTGAATTTTATTACACCTGCAGAAGGTTTTCATAGTGTATACTAACTTTGCCAAGTATGTGCCTGTGGCTCAAAAATCACAAATAGGCTGACTTGTAAGAGAATAGAGATACTAGATGTAGAAGAGAGCCTAGAAACTGCAAGGCTGTATCCATAGAACCTTTCATGGCTTGGCAACATCTTCCTGAAGGCTTTCAACTTCTAAGAGGTGGAGTAATTATTTCCTATGTATTATCTCCTATGCATTTATCTACCACATCCAGTATTTTGATAAAAAATTTTCTAAATATGTGAGTGGTTGGCTGAGACAAGACCTCAGTCGGTGAAGTTTTTGCCGTACAAGCAAAAGAACTTAAGTTTGGTCTCTAGAACAAAACAAAATAAAACACCCCCCAAAACAAAACAACAAGAACATCAAGAAAAAGAACAAGAACAACAACAACAAGAACAACAGCAAACCCCCTCACACTGCTATGGTCACATGCTGTTGTATTCCCAGCCCTGGGAAGGCAGAGATGTGTGAATCCATTTGGATCACTGGCCAGACAGCCTAGCTTACTTGGTATGCTGCAGAACAATGAGAAAACCTGTCTAAAAAACAAGGTGTTCATGGCTGTTGAGGAATGACACCTAGGAAGTTTCACTCCTCATTTGTGTGCATATGTTAGCACACATGTACACACACACACACACACACACAGAGAGAGAGAGAGAGAGAGAGAGAGAGAGAGAGAGAGAGAGAGAGAGAGAAACACAGAAAGACAGAGAGGCAGATAGACAGACAGAGACAGAGAGACATAGAGGGACAGTGAGAGACAGACAGAAAGAGAGAGCAAAAGAAAGCACCACCTCTCTACACAGAGATGTCAACTGCTTCACTCATTTACGGATTGGTGGATTCAATATATAATTTTAGCAGACAGATGTATGCCACGTGCTCTCTTGGGCAATGTGGTTCTAGAGAAAGTGGCTCCCCTTAAGATCAGTGCAGAAGGAAACACTGAGACTTTCAGGAATACATCAGATCAAAGTTGCCTTTTTAGCAGCTAATTTTAATTTGAATGACAAACTAATTTGCTTGATAAACTGTGAATTGAAGATCCCTGGGTAGAAATTGCAAGGTCTGAGAATTTCTGACCTCTTTTCCAGCACAGGCCTGATTGGGAACAAGAAGTGAGGTACTTAGAGCAGTGTGGGCCTGACCTAAAGTAATCATTCTGCAGAAAGACTGTAACTCATGTGGCTTCATCCACTTTTCCACTCAGTTTTCCACAACTGAGACTATACATCCTTAGTCTCATGCTATCTCTGTAAAGGGATTGCAAAGTTGTTCTTAAATCAAAGGGTAAAATCGCATTGAAGAGCTCTTATTTAGGTATCCTGCTCGGCTGTGAGCAAACACATTTTTGGATGCTGAGTGATGACTTTCATTTGTCTCAAGTTAGGAGAGTGGAGCAACTGCAAAAGTTGTGCTGCCCTGAAAGCCAGGCTCTCCATCATCTACAAGTAGAACTAGATACTAAAGGCAGTTCACAAGGTACATGATTAAGGGTTCAGAATAAGCTTAGTGAAGAAAAGAGAACTGAACGATGGAAGGATCGCTAAGATGTAAAGAGCACTTGTTGCTCTTGCAGGGGACTAGAATCTATTTCCACTCCTCACATTAGAGGGCTCACTACTGCCTGGGACTGCAGCTGCAAGGGATCCTATACCCTCTTCTGGCCTCTAGAGTATCTACATCTGGATATCTGGGTTCTCTCTCTCTCTCTCTCTCTCTCTCTCTCTCTCTCTCTCTCTGTATCTCTTTTATCTCTGTCTCTCTTTCTTTCTCTCTCTCTATTTCTCTCTGCATCTCTTCTATCTCTGTTTCTCTCTCTCTGCCTCTCTCACACAACTTAACACAATATAAATATTTTTTAAAAAACCACAAAATAGGTGTCAGATCTTTACCTTCTACCCTTTCTTCCCCATGGAATACATATATTATTATTTTAATGTATGTAAATTTTATTTATTTTTGTATGTGTACATGTTTTTGAAGGGGGGATGGGTGTACATATGCATGTATGGATATGTGTAGAAGCCAGTGGTCAATGTTACTTGTCTTCCTTCATAACTGTCTACTTCATTATTTTTTTTTGAGACATGCTCTCTCCCAGAACCTGGAGCTCACCAATTAAGCCAGATGGACCAGGCAACAAACCTCAGGGATCTTCTCTTTCTCTTCCTTCTCTTCAGAAAAATAAAGTGCATATGCTCCTGTGCCCTGCTTTTTATGTGGCTGCTAGAAATCTGAATAGCTTTACCCCTGCCTAAAGACTGTACATGAGGGTGGAGACCCAAACTTAAATCTAGATATTGATCTCTTTTGATGAATAACTTTGGAACTGGCTTTAGATTTTCATTTGGAAATGGGTAGAATCTATTTTTCACTTTTAGCTCACCTTCTAAGTGTTGTTAAGATGTCAGAATGACAGCAGACAATTCATAGTCAAAAATGGAGTCTCCATCTAGGTTCAGATGTGTCATTTTCTTCTTCACTAAGAGTTCAACAAGATATGTGCATGCCCAGACATTTTCACTTTCTTCTTTTGCCCTCTGTTGGTTTCCTTACTCTTTCTCTGAAGTATTCCCCAACCTGTGGCTGCATGACGTCATGTGATCTACCTCAACGTGTGGTGTTAAGTACCAAACTAATTCTCTTCCTTTATTCAAACCTCTTATTTTTTTGTAATTTTATTTTTTTCATCCATTGATCTATACTTTGTATTGTGTTTTTATTTCTGTAAAAAACTTACAAGAGATTAAGAATTAAAGACTAAATTTTAATAAACCAATATCTAAACAATATAAAAATAAAAATGTTATAGTTTTGAAAAAATATATGGCTGAGGACATATCTTTACATACATATGTTTACATACATAAAATGTATTTTCAGCACATGGAATTCTAAAGTGTCCGTTTCCTCACATTCTTGCTCCTGCCAAACACTATGCTATTTGATGCCTCTATGACTTTGTCATTGCTCTATTGTTGATGAATGGGAATGGAGGTGTAGCCAGAAAGCTGGTGATAACAACTATAGTGGCTAACAAAGGAGAGAGGCATTTTAGAAATTCAAAGGTTTATGGAGTGCTGTGTTTCTAAGTCTGTGCACAAGCACATGTATGGGCATATATGTGGTGACCAGAGATCAATTCCAGATGTCATTTTCAAGAGCTATGTATTTTGTTCTTTGAGATAGTCTCTCCCTTGCCTGGAGAACACCGACCAGGCTAGGCTGGCTGGCCTGTGGGTCTCAGGGATCCACCTGTCTCTTCCTCTACTAGTACTGGTTTTCCAAGTATGTGCTATGATATCCGGCTATTTTCTCTGGGTGCTCAATATCAAAGCCAGTTCTTTATGATTGCACTATAAACACTTAAGTGGCTAAGTAATCTTTCTAATCCTAGATGGATGCTTATATGAGGCATGTTACTACACAGGCAGCTAAGTTGTGTTTCTTTCTTATGATGCACTGCAACAATTACAGTTGGAAGTTAAGGTGTGCAGCAACACCCTGGTCTTACGATGGTCTTGTTCTCAGTAGGATTTTCTTAAAGATAATCATCCACCCAAAACATGTCTCTCCTGACACATGAGCAGTGTTAAATCTTTGACAACTCTTTGAAGCTGTCTGACCCTTTTGGGAAAGGAGATATTGGTCTTTGCTTTCTGCTGATCATGGAGAGGAAGGGCCCAAATACTGACTATCCTTTAATCCCTTTTATTCTCTTGAGTTTCAGCCTCCATGCATTGGTGATTTAACACTTAGGGCAGTGTCTTAAAAAGCAAGTAATGTGTATTCCAAACTTTTGGGCTAATATTCACTTATCAGTGAATACATACTGTGTTTCTACTTCTGTGACTGAGTTACTTCACTCAGGATGATATATTCAAGTTCCGTCCATTTGCCTGCAAATTTCATGAAGTCCTTGTTTTTAATAGCTGAGTGGTATTCCATTGCGTAAATGTACCACAGTTTCTGTATCTGTTCCTCTGTTATGGGACATCTGGGTTGTTTCCAGCTTCTGGTTATTATAAATATGGCTGCTATGAACATAGTAGAACATGTGTCTTTATTGCATGTTAGAGCATCTTCTGGGTATATGTCCAGGAGTGGGATCGCTGAGTCCTAAAGTAGTATTATGTCCATTTTTCTAAGGGTTCAACAAACTGATTTCCAGAGTGGTTGCAGCAGCTTTCAATACCACCAGCAATGGAGGAATGTTCCTCTTTCTCCACATCCTCGCCAGCATCTGCTGTCACCTGAGTTTTTGATCTTAGACATTCTGACTGGTGTGAGGTAGAATCTCAGATTTGTTTTGATTTGCATTTCCCTGATGACTAAAGATGATGAACATTTCTTTAGGTGCTTCTCAGCCCTGCAAATTTCCTCAGTTGAGAATTCCCTGTTTAGCTCTGTTCCACATTTTTTGATAGGGTTATTTGGTTCTCTCAAGTCTAACTTCTTGAGTTCTTTGTATATATTGGATATTAGCCCTCTATGGGACATAGGATTGGTAAAGATCTTTTTCCGAGTCTGTTGGTTGCCATTTTGTCCTATTGACAGTGTCCTTTGCCTTACAGAAGCTTTGCAATTTCATGAGGTTCCATTTGTTGATTCTTTTTTTTTTTTCCTTTTTTTTTTTATTTTTATTTTTGATTATTTACATTTCCAATGTTTCCCCTTTTCTGGGTCTCCTCTTTGGAAACTCTCTATCCCCTCCCCCTCCCCGCCTCTGTGAGGGAATTCCTCCTCCCACCTACCGGCCCACCCATTCCCATATTCCCACCTTGACATTCCCCTTTACTGGGGCCCCTAGCACCCTCAGGCCCAAAGTCCTCTCCTTTCTCCCTGATGGCCATCGAGGTGATTCCTCTGCCTCATATATAGTCCAAACCATGGGTCAATAGATGTGTATTCTTTGGTTAGTGGTCTGAACTCCAGGACGACCAGGGGGAGGGTCAGGCCCATTGACGCTCTGGCTCCCTCCATGGGGCTACCAATTCCCTCCGCTCCTTCAGACCTTTCTCCAACCCCCAACCCCTCCATCTGGTACTTCACGCTCAGTCCAGCGGTTACTGTTAAGTGAAACTTGAACATTCTGAACTTCATTTGTCGATTCTTGATCTTAGAGCATAAGCCATTGGTATTCTATTCAGGAGCTTTTCCCCTGTGCCCTTGTGTCTGAGACTTTTCCCCACTTTCTCTTTTATTAGATTCAGTGTATCTGGTTTTATGTGGAGGTCTTTGATACACTTGGACTTGAGCTTTGTACAGGGAGATAGGAATAGATCAATTTGCATTCTTCTACATGTAGACCACCAGTTGAACCAGCACCATTTCCCAAAAGTTTAGAATATACAAGATTCACTTCAGAGCAACTATTGGACTGAGCATAAGGTCCCAGATGGAGGAGTTGGAGAAGGGACCGAAGGAGCTGAGGGAGTTTTCAGCCCCATGGAGGGAGCAACAGTGTCAACTGGCCTGAACCCCTGGTGCTCCCGGAGACTGGACCATCAACCAAAGAATACCCATGGAGGGACCCATGGTTCAGGCCACATATGTGGCAGAGGACAGTCTTGTTGGCCATCAGGGGGATGAGAGGCTCTTGACCTGGGGGTGTTAGATGCCCCAGTATAGGGGAATTTCAGGCAGGGAAGACAGTAGTGGGTGGGTGGCTGGGTGGGTGGGTGGGTGAGGGAATACCCTCATGGAGGTGGTGGGATGTGGGAGGCGATAAGAGGTTTCCAAAGGGGATACCTGGAAAGGGGAGAAATTTGAAATGTAAATAAAGTATATAAGAAAAGCAAGTAATGGGTTTTAGTTTAATCTGTATATAACATTTAGACATAGCTTGGACAAAAACAAAAAGATTTTTGAATATACCATGAGATTGTTAAGGTTTAGTTTTCCAAGTATTTAAAGTTTGATACATTAGCAAGAAAAATCAAGTAATTATATTAATAAAGTATAAAATATGAGTCAGTTCTTATGACTTATCAAAATCATATAAATGTTCTAAGAAAGCCTCATTGTTTTAAATAGTGGACTTTATTGCACACGTAATTGCCACCTCAGGAAGTTTGTGAACTTATAGTCATGAAAAGCCAACTTTAAGTCTCATTTTTTTCACAAATCTCTGACTTAACATAGTGCTTCTATGAAATATGTGAAGTTTCTGGTTTTCTCTTTGTCTTTTCTTTTCCATATTGGAAAAATTAATTCATTTTTATCTCTTATAAATGCTATCATTTTATCACAAATATTCACATTGAGATTTAGTCTGTTTTTCTGTATCGCAATTCTAAATACTTGCCCCCAAGGTCTGATTGCCCCCAGGAACTAGACAAGCATCACACTCTCATATAATTAAGTAATGCTATGTGATCTTGCTTCTTAATTTAAAACTATTGGTTGAATAAAAATGCCAGCAATCTATAGCTGATCAGAAGAGAGTTAGGTAGGGCTTTGGTTCCCAGTCTTGTGGTGTGAGGACGATCAGGTGGGATAGGAGGAAGAAGGGCATGTGGAGAGAGGAGAAGACAGAATGGAGTAGGATCCTGAAAATATGGCTTTGAGAGCTGACCAGTTGGAGTATAAGTGGTCTAGACAGAACAGTACAAGTCATGTCATGGGGTTATTGGCTGGGAAGTAGACATAATTAGCACAGAGTAAATATCTGCCTAGCCCTTATGCTGTCTAAGTCTTATTATTAGCAAAAAGATTTTGTATCTTTTATCTGAAAGATCAAAGGTGGGCTAGAAACCCCTAGTTGAGATGATTATTGCAACAATTTCATACGTTAGCTAACAGGCACTGTTTTCTTTTCAAACATTCTTAATAACACATGCATTTATACTTAGATCCTTCTATTGTTCCATCTCCTTTTGTTTACTAGGTTCATTTTTTTTCATGATTTAGTTTTATTTAGTTATGTCTCTGTGTAAGTATGTAATGTGCTTGTGGGAACCAATGGAAGCCAGAGCAAGGTGTTAAGTCCTTTAAAACACAAGCTATAGGCAGTTGAGAGCTTTCTGACACGAGTGCTGTGAAAAAAAATCCAGGTCATCTGGAGGAGCAGTATGTACTCTTAACTGCTATTTTTCCCTGTTAATATAATGAATTACTTGATATTAAATATATACCAATAAATAAATAACAAAACAACATAAGAAATTTGTTAGTTTTCAAAAACAGGATTGAATTCAAATTACAATTATGAAATAATGCAACAAACTAAGGTTATCTTTTTACACATCATTAAAATATGCGATTCTTGTTTACTGTTCATCTTAGGCAAGTTTTCTTGCAACTTGGATTGGTTCTTAATATATTCATTCATTTAGTTATTGTTTCGTGTGAATATTGCCTTGGCCCAAGAGCTTGGCCTTGAGTAAATGGTTGTATTGTCTTCAGTCAAAAACGGCTCAGGACAACCATACATCCTAAGCTAGCATCCATATTTTAGAGTACATATCTCTTTAGCCTGGTTTCTATCACATCACATAAGGCATGTTGCCTTCAGGGATAGTGGTCCTTGACTCTCAGTGTTCATAACACTGTAAAACATAAATGAAACCTTGAAAATTTCTCTATCTCTGTCTTGATCTCCCTTCTTTATTTCTCTGGTGTTGCTGGTAATAGTTATGGTCATGTGTGTGTGTGTGTGTGTGTGTGTGTGTGTGTGTGTGTATTATATGTGTGAGGTCCAGAGAACAAAGGTTTTGGGAGTCATATCTCTTCTTCCATCTTGTTCTGAGTCACAATCTCATAACACTGCCATGGTGGACTGGGTATCTCTGAAAGTTGAAGCCAAAAGAAACTATTTTTCCTATACATTATTTCTGTCAGGCATTGTGTCATAGAGGCAGGAAAGGAACTAATGAATCCTTAGCTCCATGATTAGAGTGCTCAGTAAAACATATTAACTCAACGTGATGACACATATTCTACTGTTCTCCAGTTTGGACTATTGTTAAGGAACATGTGACTTTCTCTGAGTTTTTCTGCACTATACTTCCAGATTCAAGAGTATTTTAAACCTCTTTGTGGGTTTGTAAATATACTAGAGTACAGAGGGCTTATGTCACTTTTGCAGCCTTGTTAGGAGTTGGCATCATGCTCTCAGGTCCTAGTAGGTATATGTTAATGAGTGTGTCCTTCATAATGTGACTTAGAAGGTTGTCTCTTCTTTTCATTCTTTTTTGTGTGTATATGTATGTGTATGTGTGTGTGTGTGTGCTTGTGTGTTTGTGATGTATTCTTGTGGGTCTGGAGGCTGTCTTGAGGGACAGAGTCAATGATAGTTGTTTTCCTCTCAGATTCTCTACGGCTTTTTAAAAAGTATTTTATTACTATTATTTTTTACTTGCATGAGTTTTTGTCTTCAATGTATGTCTGTGCACTATATCTGTGCTTGGTGTCAATGAAGGCAAGAATATGACCTTTGATCCCTTCAAATTGGTATGAAAGACAATTGTAACCCATCATATATGTGCTAGAAATCGAGCCCAGATCATCTGGAAGAGTAATCAGTGCTTTTAACTACTGAGTCATTTCTTTAGTCCCATTCTCTACATTTCTTGAGTTTCTCATTTAATCTGGAGTTCTTGATTATATAAGACTAGCTGGCCAGAGAGCACAAGGAAGTTTCTCATCTGCACCTCATCAGTACTAAGATTTTTTTTGTTTTGTTTTGTTTTGAGTTAGGGATCTGAGTATTTGTCCTTATGCTTGTATGGCAATCACGTGCCTTCCTGACAGAGGCATCTTTCCACCTATGGGCTTCTTAATTCTAGCAGCTTAAGACAAGTGCATCCTACCACAATGGCAGCCATAAATCTGTATTACTGATACAGATATTTTTGACTTTCTAACTGGTTGTGTTGGGCCCAGAGCCTCCCTGATCCAGCCTTCTCTGCAATAAAGCTCACATTTTTTTTCTATTGGAGGAATCACTATCTCCATTTTAAATATTTTCCTGATCTATATTTACCACTTAGTTTTTCAAGGTTTTGAATTAAGGTCTATTGTCCCCTTCCCCTAAATGCCTCTAGCTGAAAGACAATATTCATTATTCCATGAAAGCCAGTAGTTAAGAGACACAGTAAAGTCTTCTCAAAAGGTAACAATCCATTTTGTATTCATGGACATGAAGGAAAATTCTCTTGGCCTGAGAATGAGGTTCTGAAGTATTTACCATCAGGACATTGTTGATGTTTCCCAAAGACATTTCTGTGTTGAGAGTCTGAGGTATCAATATGTAGCTAAAATGAAAGTTGGAGAGTCCTGACACCAATTAGTCATGCTGTTCATGAAGGTGAAAAATAGTTACCATCAAATTTAAAACAAATTTTAAAAATCTTCTTTCTATACAGTTGGATATGGGTGTATTTGCAAGCCTGTCTTTGGAAAGGAGAACCCCAATGCAAAAATCTGTATAACTGCTCTGACCTGCCATCTCTCTTCCATTCTTTTGACACTCATGAAAGCATGAGTCTCAAAGTTGGAGTTTGAATGGCTCTTTCCACATAGGTTAAGGGAAATATCACTTTCATTATGACAGAGATGGTGTATGTTATTTTTTAATATAGCAAAATAAATCTTTCACATCCATGCACTTTTGCTGGCACATATATTATAATTATTTGCTCAGTGAAATATTCATAAGATGAGGAAACCCAAGGCTGTGTTTATTAGAGCCAATTAGTATAGATCTCAGATTAATCTGCTTTCACCTTGAGTGTCCCAGCCCTTTTCAAGGATATCAGTTCAATACAAAGATATATAGAAAAGCGAGCAGTGACTTAGTCATACTCCAGTCACATGGAGACAAGGCTCATTTTGTTCCAACATGTCCAATACTAAAGCAATTTCTTCAACATGCCTGGTTGTGCTATGTGCTTGTCATAAGAACCACATGTTCCATTTCCAGCTTCCAAGTAGCTTAGTGGTAGAAGATAGAGAGGACGAGAGGGGGGACACATCACAGTCAGTTTCAAAAGGCCGAGTATCTGCATATTCACCTTGAGTGTGAACTATTTTCTATCTAGCCTTCAGAATTCTACTGCTAGGTTCTTATTTTGCTTTACCCCACCACTTTCTTTTGGTTTTGGGGTTCCTAGCTTCCCTCCTTTGAGCTTTATTCTTCTCTGTTCTTATTCATGAATATCCTTGAACTGATGGCACAAATGATATTCTGCATCATTAAACATGGAACTTTGGGTTCACACAACCATGGCCATGGTGTTTAATCTTTCCTTCAGAGATCCTACCCTTGTGTGAGACAGAACTGGATGCATCTGTGTTGTCTGGTGGAGAGGAAGCATCCTCAGAATCTGGAAAGTTCCCTCCACAGATCAATGTCCAGCTATGATACATAAAACTAAGTAGGCTTATTTCAGGAGACACTTCTTGCTTGATTCAATTTACCATCTGTTTTCTGGTTTGAGATGTTTCAGCTAAGAAACATTTGATTGTCTCAAGGGTCACTAAAGTGGTGCATACTTCAGTCCCTTGGGCCAAATTGGAGGAGGTCATTGACTGCTGCATTCTCTAACATCTTTTCTTAGTCACACGATCTGCTTTCAGAGCCTATAGACATAAGTGACTCCTCAATCTGAGAGACCAAATCTTTTGGGTTCAGGGTCCATCTTAGAGAACCTGACCTAAGTTTGAACTCAAGGCCAGTACCTAGCATTAGTTTCCAAGTTACCCCCTAACAACTGGAGCCTAGCTCAAGTTCCTAGGCTAACCCGAACAAGATCTATGTTTCAAGGTTAATCTTCCCAACAAATATGCTTCTAGCACCAGTCTCCAGGTTATTTTCCCCAAGACATTTGCACCTCCAGGTTATAAGTCCACCCCTACCTAACAACCACCAATTAGGAGGAAATTAGAGGTAAAGTTTAAAGTTTGGCTCCCAACATCAGCCAATTATGCTAAAGGCCACAGCAGCACATCAATTAGATGCTTGCCAGGCTAGAAACACTCATCCCTGTGTTTGGTGTTTTATAAAAAACCTTTTTTGCTGCTGTCTATAAATCCTTGCCCTGATGAATATTCAGGGCTCTTCTCCATGAAATCCATCCTACAGTTCATCAGTGAACCAAGCCCGAGCCAATTCCAATAAACACCCTGGATTGCATCGGATAGGCTCCTGACAGGTCTATCAAGGTTCACAAATACTTCCTTTGTACTACAAAACATGGTGGGTCTTTTCCAACCCTTCTCTTTTGTTCTTTCCTTGAATAATCACAGTTTTCATTGTATAGTTGGTAAGCCCAATTGTTTTCAAAATCCCATCTCCTGGTTCTTTTCAGACTATTACAGATCTGATTCTCTTTTCTTAGCCTTCACACTGCTTTGCATTTGCATATATTCATATAGGGAAAAAAGACCTTAGATGGGGTCAGGGGCCTTAAATATTTCTTTTGTTATTGTTATGAAGTCATTCATTGTATTCATTATACTCATTATATTCATTACACTCATTATATGAGTGAGGCAGGATGTGATCCTTTCACAAATCTACACCGTATGTAACAACAGTATAATTAGCCAATATATGACCTTCATTATTCCCCATTTATTTGTTGCAGAATATCATCCATGCACATAGAATGGGAGAGTAGAAGTGGGCGGCTTTTTGAAACATATAAAAGGTTATCTTTCATTTATGTGAGGATGGCACTAGAAGAATGCAGAATGCTTGTCTTCCTAGGAGATCCAACAAAATTGAGGTTTATGTGGGTTGGTCTTGATGGTGAACTAGACAGGATCTAGAATCACCATAAAAACAAATCCTTGGGATTGCCTGTGAGGGAGTTTCTGGACTGAGAGAAGACATTATATGTGTTGTGGTCCTGGACATTACAAAAAGAAAGGGGTCATCACCAATACTCATCTTTTTCTGGTATCTAAATGCAAGTGCAGTATGACCAGCTGGCTCACATTCCTGCTCCATGCCTTCCTTGCTGTGATTGGCTCTATCCTCAAAATGTGAGCCAATGTAAGCCCCTCCTTCATTAGGTTAACTTTTTCAGACATTTCATCATAGTAATGAAAAAAAGACCATCCATGGTGTATTATTTTATAGGTCTCTATAATACTAGATATCTTTGACACCTAGAAATGCTTTGAAATCAGGTGTTAAGCCATGTGATGAGAGGAGATGAGGATGCATGCATCACCATGCAAGGTTCACATAAATACTTACAAATAAATAAATAAATAAATAAATAAATAAATAAATAAATAAATAAATAAATATTTCCTATGTTTTTGGCTATATCACAAGTATCTTATCACAGATCACCTTATATACATAACTTGGGATAGACACATATTCTAAAATGTTACCTGCACACATTAGATATGCAGAGATTCTCCTTAGTTTGGGATATTAACTACCATTTATGAACTGGTCTAAATCCCAAGAAGGAAGCATCCAAGAATGACCTTGTTTCATACGTCATTAAATTATTCTTCATAACATTTGGCTCCATTCTAAGTCCCTGGTATGAAAAAGGGCTAATTATTACACAGTCAGTAGGCATGTCCTTTTAATATTCTGGGGCATGTATCATCTTGATTGTCTAATCACTTCTGAGTACTTTCTGAGTGAGTCCCTAATTTCTATGTGACTTCCCTGAAATATAAGACTTCATTTTAATCGGGAATCACTCATGTTTGTAAATCATCCTAGGAAGTTACTCTGAGACTGCTCAAACTATATAAAATTGTTTCTGAGATGGTGGGAGGTAGGGGTTATACAGCTTCTGAATGGAAAGGTTGGTAAGTAATTCAGGGTTGAAAAGGCCTCTTCATGAGGCTTCCCATTTTGAGCATTCTGTTCTCCTCTATTTCAATGCCTTCTTCTCTCCTCCTCTTTTCCCCTCCCTTTCTCCACCAGTTCTTATATTCTCCACCTGTCCCTCTCCTTTCTTCTCATCAAATGTGCATGTATTATAAATACACATATTCAAAGAGGTTAAAAGAAAGGTGAAGAAATTGTGGTCAGGGTCTTACAATGCGGTAAATAAATGCTGGGAAGTGAAGCTAATACACAATCTGATACTGGAGGTGATGATTAATTATTTCAATTTGACAGGATATAGAATCAGTTAGGAGATAATCACATGAACATGTCTGTGAGGGGGTTTTTAGACTGCAATAACCAAAATGGTAGGCAGCACTATTCTATGAGAAAGCAGGCAGTGCATCACTAGTGTTCTTTGCTTTCTCATTCTTAACTGTAGATACAATGTAACCAGTTGCATCAAGATCTTGCTAACATGGCTTCAATGTTATGATGGCCTGGACCCTCAAATTGGAAGCTAAATTAAACCCTTCTTTTGCAAGTATCTTTTCTCAGGCATTTTTTTCATGACAATAAGAACATTAAGGGTAAAACTAGGGGCTTTGGCTGGTATGAGAGGTCATTGCAAATTTGGTCCCAAACTTCCCTGAATCTGAAGCTGAGAAACCCTATCCAAACACAAAAACAAAACAAAACAAAATTAAAACCCAAACAAAAACAAAGAACAAACAAACCAACAACAACAACCAAAACCAAAACATTTTGTGGAAAAATAAAATTCAACAACTCAGTGGAATTTCAGAGTTTCCTTTTGCTTCTGTAATGAATAGATATGGCTAAAATGACTTAGCTTGGCTGTAGCATGTGTTGTGTTCTGCTGTGTAGCCTCTGTGTGTTGTGTGCTGGCACAATGCATGGTTGAGTGGTCTTTATGAACTAAGGATACAAGGGGAAGAGATGAGTTCCAATTCTTTGCTTCCTTTTGCTTTCTTAGTCCACTCTGTTGTTATCACCTAGCTGTATATGCTTTGTCTATTTTGCAACTGCCAGGGACTTTTCAGGACTTCTCTCATACCTCTCGAAGGGCCATGCCTCTCTAAAGGCAATGCCTCTCTAAGGGCAAGTTAACTTAAAATGGAGTCTTAAGAACAAAACGGAGTTTATTCTGCTACCTCAGTCCTTTTGAGGTCTGTAGACTACCTATGAGTCCATGCCACAATGGATTATGTGCAAACTCAGAATAGGACTCCTTGTCCATCAGACAGGAGCTGTATTCACAGTTGCTGGGATTGAGGTGAGACATTCTTTTATTCCCATGGATCCTCCTGCACTTCTATGCCTTCTATATAACCATCCTGGAAGTAATAAAGATATTTAAAGGTACACTTGAACCCCTCCCTTTGACTATCAGACTATTGAAATAATGAATCACAAGAAACTGAAATTTCTCCGTAAGTCTCATGCTGGGAGACAAAAAAGACATAGAACCCAGTATACCTAAGTAAGGGTGTATGCATTGTGTGTGCACACGTGTATACTCATCTTCCCAAACAAGATTTTGCATAGTTCTGTGAATTTGATGGATCATCTTGCAGGAAAAGATAGAGCAAATATAATGATGGGTCAGTGATTGGCTGGACCCTACCTGGACCAGAACTGTTTATGTACATCTCTCATCCTTTTTAAACCTGAACATTCTGTCAGCACTCAGTATGGGCATGGGGAGAACTCTTTGTTCTTCTTCCTTATGGGGATTCATTGAATAACCCCTCTTTTCCTGCTTTCACTATTGTCTATGTCTCCATTTGACCCATGGAAACTGCATAACTGAGTCTATCCTTCTAGGGATGCTCTGACACTAAGCTGTGCTTGTGTAAGGTGCATTGCCAGACCTGAAGCAATTCAGAGGAGTGTAGTCTTGGATGCCTGTAATATGAATGTGGGTTATTGGAGCCCATATCTCCTCGCTGTCTTGCTTTTAAATGTTATTGGAAAGGAGCTTAGCAAATGGAAAACTCCTAGGCGATATGACTGAACAAGGATTACCTATTCTCAAAAAATTTTAAGTGTATCTGTAGAGTCTTACCTCGAGTATAAAAAATGTATGTCAGAGGTTATTTACAGCTTGGAATCTAGTTGTGACACTTTCACCACTCGTGAAGTGAGTAAACTTTAAAAGGCTATTCCCTTGAGGAACAGGCCTCCACATGGCTTTAAACCCCAAAGTGTTCCGATCAAGCCCCCAATAATCTTTATTTCTGGGTCATATATAAGCACTTAGGGTGGGAAGTGGCAGAGGAAGGGGGATTCCTTAAGGTAACCAGATGTCACACATAGCTGTAAATCAGGATGACAGTCATTGTTGTTTTGAAGTTGCAGGCTACTTCAAACAGGATGTCTTATTGCTTGCTGGAGGCAGTGGGATTGGGAAGGAATCAAAAGAATGCCTGCTGTGGAGCCTGGGACATTTTGACTTGTTAATTAAGTCAAGCCTGGGACACTCTGGCTAGCTGATTAAGAGCAAGGCCTTAGGTTCAAACAAGGCCTTTTGTTTTCATGCATCTCTTCCCTTTCTATTTATTTTGAAGCCAAGCAGCCAGGAACCTGTTTAGAAACAGGGGGGCCTTAATCAGTGGGGGTAGTAGAGGCTCAATCCTCATTATTATTATGATACCCTTTGCACGAGGAGAGGAGAAGAGCCCGCCCACTGGGTGGAGCTTTTATTGGTATCGACCTCTCTGCCATCGAGCATGCTCCTCAAGGAACCCAGACCCAGCACATAGCGTCTTTTCCTTTGTAATGCTTCAGCACTGCACCCCGATGATGCCCATGCTAACCTGTAAGTCAGTGTGCATAAATCTGGGTTTTATGCAGCTCCTAAAGGAGAATCATCGTCTTCAGGCACCGTAATTCCACAATCAAGCAGATCGAGGTGGTGATAATGAACCTGTAAAGGTCGAGATGTCACGGGGTCAATCTGCTGTTTGATGACTCTTATAATCTTCTTAAAAATGAAAAGTCCCAGGCTGACCAGAAGTAAAAGGCTAATTATTGTCCAACAAGAGGGATGAGGAGGGAGAACATAGATGACTGCATCAGATGAAAAATTCTGTTTCTTAAGGGAAAAGCTGATATCATGAAGTTTTTTTCTCTCAGTAATAATCAATCCACTATCCTCTTGTCTCTGTTTTAGATCTGACTCACTTCTTCCAGTACTTGTAAGCCTTTTCTAGAATATCAAAGTCCTGTAAAACTCACAGGCAATAGAACAAAAGCTAGTTGATAGATCATCATAACAGACATGTCAGACATCAACACTCTAACATAGTTGAAAAAGGTGTACAATCAATACAACTTACATTAAATTCTGCAGAAGAAACAACATTTTAACATGACCAATTGATAAAAATTTGGGAGGCTTAATACATGTACTAATATTTGTTTCAAGTATAGATCTCATTCCAACTTTATCTCTTGCTAACATAACATCATGGAACTGCAGCTAACTTTCAAATATTTCTTTGAGAATGTCCAGAAGCAGTTTCTACAGTCTATATTTTCTCTGTCACACAAGGTCAAAAATCTTGAGGCAAGGCAGCCTATCCAATCTGGGATATAATCCATCAAAGGTAGGTCAAGAGCAAATGTGCAATACACCTTTTCTGTCACCATTGTCAGGGTACTCAGCAAGCTCACAGGTCAGCATCAGCATGTCTCAGTATCAGCATGTCTTATCAATCATTCTGGCAGCCAGCATGCTCCTTTAGCATCCTGTAGAAAAAACACAAATATGCCCTCTTCCCCATATTAAATACCTGATCTGGAACATGCCATGTGTCTGAATGGATCCTTCTATATCACCTAGGCATAAATGTGTTTATTTGTAGAGTGGCATAAACACTTAGCAGAAAAATCACTGGCATCCAAATTTTAAGATTTTAATTTTTTGTAGTATAGGGGATATGATTCCCCCTTTTATATTTTTATATATAAAAGATATTGTTTCAACGTTCCATGGTCCTGTTCTACAATACCTTGTCCTTGAGAAAAATAAGGAATTTTAGTAATATGACTAATATAAAATTGGTAACACAACGTCTAAAATGCCTGACTGTAATAGCCAGTTCTATTATCTGTTTTAATCTGATTGGGAACACCAAGCATAGAAAAACAATGTAGGCAATGACTGAATATATATGCTCTATCGACTGAGCTATCTGGCCTCTAATGCCTACATGAGTCCCAGAGCCTTATTAACCTTTTATAAATCTTGATTTTGAGCTTTGTTTTGGATTAATGGAATAACCAATCTCTTGGGGGTGAGTGGTACATCAGCTCCAATGTCCATTAATCCTTCAAAACTTTCTGCAATTATTAATTTAAGGTTAGGTTTCTTATTAGTAATTGAGCTCAGTATACATCAGGGAAACTAAGCAAGTTTTTTTGTTAAAAAAAAAAAAATAAAAGGCAGCCAAAATTCTTTGACACTTAGATAAGCAGCCTGCTGTGAATGCCTTGGGATCTGAGACTGACCCCTACTCCCTGAGGAAAGAGTAAGCACTTCTGTAAGGAATTTCACACTAGCTTCTGCAGAGGTTTTTCTGAGGTTTGCATTAACTCAAATGCAAATGTTTCTTAATTGGACCTATTTCCTGAGGCCTGGCCCAAGGACAGATTCCTGGGGGCCCGACTTGATGTCTGCTCCAGCCTCTGTTCTTGGAGCAATCATTTTTAAAATGACCCAAACCTCCATATTAAACCTTTTTTATTCCCTCATTTCTGTAGAAGCATTGTTTGCACAGTGGTCCCTTATAAGGCAGCAAGCCATAGGCAGATCCTGATCGTATGAGGGTCTGATTATTGTACAAAGTTGCATATATCTAGCTAAGTTTCTCCCTGTCCTGCATGGCCTAATGGAGGCAGGCTGCATTAGCATTTTCACAAGCAAATTGAATAGCAAAGGGAACACTTGCTGGAGCATCTCAAAAGATTTTATCTAGTGTTTTTCTTTTGAGGCTGTGACAGAGCTGTAAGCTGAAGTTAATGGAACATTGGCAGTTTAACTATAATTTTTTAAGTTTTCTTGTAACCTTAAAGAACAATCATAACTTTGGAAAACAAACTCAATTTTAAACAATAAAAGCAATACCAAGAGTATTACTATCACGTTACAAAGTTTAGCAGTCAGTTTTTATATCGGAATGCTTGACAGTACAACTTTCAATACCTTAAGGAGATATTGTTCTGATTTCTAGGATAAGAATTACATAAAATAATACCCAATTTTAAATATACCTTTAAAAACTTATTCCCTGGGTTGGCTCATGTCGAGTTTTCTGTCATGTAGAATGACTCAAACCCTAAGTTACCCAATTTAAATACCATCTTTTGTCACCAAAATTACGTATTTTTAATCATACCCAATAATTTGTAAGCCAATACTCAATAATCAAGGCATAGAGAATGTTTTTGTACTTTTAAAATCAATCAGAAGCAAAAATGAAGTAATCACACATTTACTTATTTAGACCAGACAATTTAACCTTTTCTAATGGCAATTTTAAGAGAGGAACACCTTGTTACTTGTTGAATCCATCAATCAGAGAATTTTTTCTAGAGAAACAGCCATCAGCTCCCTTACCATAGAAGCCGAAAAGCTGTGGCCCCTTTAAGAATGGCTATGCATACAATTAAGCTTCTGGCAGAGCTTCTCCTGCTGTGCTTGACTCCAAGAGTCAATTGAGACTGGTTTTTAAATCAAGTCAAACTAAATCAAAAGGTAGATAGCTAACAATTTTTTCTTTTATTTTCAACATAAAACACAGGACAGCTTCCATTCATACGACATAGACTTAACATAAAACATCAGTTTTGACACATGGACAGATTGGTGCACCAAGAACATACAATAGAGAGGAAAGAGAATTAGATGTCCCAAAGGGACTCAGCTATCCTACCTAAAAGATGCAAAACTAAAACTAAACATTTGTCCCGTAGGGGCCAGAAAGTAAGTAGGATGTCTCCTACTTACCTCCTGTCCCTAGGAGAGCTCTGAAACAGCTTACCTTCATTTTTCTTCCCCTGATAGTCTGGGAGGTTTGCTTTTCTTGAATCCATTTTCTCATAGTTAGGGTATAAACCATCTCTAGTCTGGGTGCAAAGACTAGAGGCACCTATGAGAATTATCTTTGCTTCCCTAGATTTTAGCATAACTCTAAACACCTTCATAAAACACATTTTACCATTATTTGGAAACACATGCACAGAACACATTTTACTATTACCTTGTCCTTCAATAAGGTTTATTTACTGCTTTCACAAAAATATCTACACAATTATTACCTTAGTCCCCCTAGTCTTGAGAGACTCTTTAATTCCCTGTAAAAGGGCTTCATGGTCATCTAACGTTTGTCCCATGATTCTGCACTATATTTCACATCTTTGACACAATAATTTTCTTCTGCTTTAACTTTATCTCACTCTAAACAATTCTCACACAATAAAATATGTCTGTTTTCTCTTAACTTATACACTTCTACCTATTCCCAGTGGAGGATCTCTATTTCTTTTTTGTTCATCTTTGTTACTAAAATTTGCAAAGACTCTACTCTACATAAACATCTTTTACTATGAGTCTATATTACTTCCAGTCAGTTTTCATATAGACCCATCGATATGTGATACTGATTCATGGTTTTCTCACAGATAAGCCTCTATCACCCGAGCATTCCTTGTCCTGAAGGAAACATTTCCATGAATAAACTTTCCTATTTTTTCCTTTTCTCCAGAAAAAGCATCTGTCTCTTTCATGTGTCATTCACCTCTTCTCCAGGAGTCTGCTTCTTGGTCAGGTCACTCCGAGAATATCTCCTCTCTATAAGATCCTCAATAGGATCACCTAGGCCAGGCTTTCACGTGATGTGACGTCCAGCAGTGTGTACAATCTCGTTCCTCAGCCCCACGTCTGGGTGCCAACTGCAAAGAGCTAAGTGTCTCATTGTTCCTGGGGGACCCTCCCAATATGCTATTGACCACGGGTCCGCACCTGAGGAGAGAAACTGCGGGCGGTGGAAAGAGGCAGGAGACAAAGAATGCGTTGAGGGCAAGATGGTGTTCCGATCAAGCCCCCAATAATCTTTATTTCTGGGTCATATATAAGCACTTAGGGTGGGAAGTGACAGAGGAAGGGGGATTCCTTAAGGTTACCAGATGTCACACATAGCTGTAAATCAGGATGACAGTCATTGTTGTCTTGAAGCTGCAGGCTATTTCAAACAGGATGTCTTATTGCTTGCTGGAGGTAGTGGGATTGGGAAGGAATCAAAAGAATGCCTGCTGTGGAGCCTGGGACATTTTGACTTCCTAAATAAGTCAAGCCTGGGTCACTCTGGCTAGCTGATTAAGAGCACGGTCTTAGGTTCAAACAAGGTCATTTGGTCTCCGGCAGGGATGCTCTGACACTAAGCTGTGCTTATGTAAGGTGCATTGCCAGACCTGAAGCAATTCAGAGAAGTGGAGTCTTGGATGCCTGTAATATGAATGTGGGTTATTGGAGTCCATATCTCCTAGCTGTCTTGCTTTTAAATGGTATTGGAAAGGAGCTTAGCAAATGGAACACTCCTAGTCAGTATGACTGAAAACAAGGATTACCTATTCTCAAAAAATTTTAAGTGTATCTGTAGAGTCTTACCTTGAGTATAAAAAATGTATGTCAGGGGTTATTTACAGCTTGGAATCTAGTTTTGACACTTTCACCACTCGTGAAGTGAGTAAACTTTAAAAGGCTATTCCTTTGAGGAACAGGCCTCCACATGGCTTTAAACCCCAAAGTCTAATGTGCCTCCCCCACACTTTCTTAATGAACTCATCTACTTTCAGTTTCTCACTTCCTCTATTTATTTACTACAGATTGTTTCCAGTTCCAGAACTAGGATCTTGATATTGCAGCCCAGGTCCTAGCAGTGAGTTTAAACACCTCCTTCTAGTTGAAGGCCAGAAACTTTTACAGAATCAAGGACTGGCCATGCCCGTTAGTTTCCTGATGGCCGTGATCTTTTAGTTTTCAACTGTAACTTCTGTGGTTATGAATGGATCACATCCTTTAAGAAACTTTCAGTTGAAAGAGAGTCCTCAGAGACAATTTCTCTGCAGGTATGATTAGGCACATAGATAGGTAAGTATTTACTGGGCAGCCATTGAGTCCTTGCTACAACACATTATCTGGGGTTTGGGGTAGAAAACTCGATAGACATCAGAACAGTCCCCCTTACTTCATCATATACCTCCATGAGGGTAGATCAGTTAAAGCATTTCTGGTTGCTGATGGCATAAAATGTATCATCTGGATTCATCTATAAAGAAATTTATTGGTTTTTGTTGTTGGTTTTTTTTTTTTTTTTTTTTTTTTTAATTAGGTGCTCAAAGATAAGGAGTTGCAATAATTGTGAAGTTGATAGAATTTACAATTGTCATGGAAATCCATCTCTGGGTATCACTTGGAGGTGTGTTTAAATTTATCCAGCTACAGGGTTAATATCAGGGAGAAGTAAAAGAAGTCCAGAGAAGGAGTAGGATTTGCCTGCAGACTCCTGATGATGACACAAAATAGGCTGGAAGGGGCTGCACCTTTAATCTAGTTCAGGTTCACATGTTAAGGGGAGGACACTCATTGGGGAACTGGTTCCTTTCTACCATTGCTTGGTCAGTTTATTTACAGTCTAGCTTTCACATTCTGTTTTTCTCAGTGACTCCAAGACTTAGCACAATATAACACTGGGAAGAAAATAGTTAAGCGTGTGTGGAATAAACCACATTGGTGCAAGTAGTAGGTTAAAATGGAAGTCTAGTTTAGGAAGGGCTACCTACCTTCTGATTAGATTTGAGGTTTGCTTCACAGATGGTAGGTAGTTCGTGCGTTGAGAAATTCCAATACTGTGGGACAGTTGTTTCAACTATCTCAACAGCCTGATAGCTAAAGCAAGGTACAATGTCTCTTTAGAATATCATAATTCCTGCCTAGGCCATTACACAGAGATTGAAGCATCAATACCTTTATCTGATATGAGTGTGTACTGTGGCAGCAGTGAAGTGTTTATACTGATAGTAAATAGATGGTGTCAGATAACATGTACAATAGTGTGACTTGTTTGGAAGTGTTCCAGGCAGAAATGGTACTTCTCAAGTTTTTCTGTGGCCTGGTCTAGATATGATCCCTGCTGCTTTTCTGCTTGCTCAGGGTGTATGTGGTGGGTAATATTGGTTATCAACTTGGCTGCAATTAGAATCAATGTAAATACTAGTGGCTAGGCCATAACTTTAGGTGACAGTCAACACAAAAGGACATACATGAAAACTTTTGATTTTGCCTGCTGGCTATCACTGTTGGCAAATTCATGTATTATGCTGCTGAAGCATGCCTTCTTTGGAGTTAGAACCTACCTCTTTACAATTCTATCATAGATTAGAAACCAGAGTATGGTGGTTTGAATGAGAATGGTCTCTATAGGTTCATATTTGGTCCCCATTTGAAGGAACTATTTGAAAAGGATTAGTAGAGGTGGCCTTATTTGATGAGGTGTGTCAGCTAGGACAAGCTTTGAGGTTTCAAAATAATTTCACCTTTTCCAGTTAGTGTTCTCTGTTTCTCACTTGCAGAACAAGATGTGAGCTCTCAGCTGTTCCCTTTAACAGCTCTTTGCTCTGTTATTATGAACTCTGACTCTCTGAAACAGTAAGTCCCACATTAAGAGCTTTCTTCTATTTGATGCATTGATCATGGTGTTTTATCTCATCAAAGAAAGGAGTGGGACTGACTTCCTAACATCAGGTTCATTGGTCTTCAAACTGTATACAAGACTTCATCTCTGTTAAAGCGCAATTGACATCTGTGCTTCCTTCCTTTACATTTTCAAAGGTCTAGGGTTTGAGACTCAGTGGGGACACTGGACAGGAGTGTTGTTTGTAAGAAGTTTGTTAGAAGGATTTTTACCAGTATGGACAGAGAGACAGACAGGCAAGTAGATAAAATATCCTAATAGGGAATATGTGGAGTCTTCTAATCCTAGTGTCAGAGAAAGACAATATATAATAGGAGTTCCAAAAAGAGTCTAGACCTCATGGCAGAGTTGTGGATCTCTTGTCAGAAGTCTCTGAGAAAGGTTTCAGAATGTGCTTCTGCTCATTCTCACAAATTCCTTAGAAGATAGTCTGGAAATTGTGGGAAGCAGGAATTGTGACCACCAGCACCCCTTTGGTTTTCCTGAGCCAGTACACCTATAAATTCTCTTCCCCAGATGAGAAACTCAGGCATCAGGAAGCCTGCTAGCTAGAGGTTCGTGGACAGTGCTCTCAGGTATTGTAGACTGGACAACAGTTTGCTAAGGTGTTTACTAGATTTCCATCACAGGAAATTACATCTAAACCCCTGGTTTTGTG
Source organism: Uromys caudimaculatus (assembly GCA_028551405.1). Classification (NCBI taxonomy): domain Eukaryota; kingdom Metazoa; phylum Chordata; class Mammalia; order Rodentia; family Muridae; genus Uromys; species Uromys caudimaculatus. Next base: position 72,757,149 of record CM052711.1, on the reverse strand, counting down.
TATCAAAAGAAGTTTACCTAGGCCTCCCTGTGCCTGTGGCTACTACTTTACCATCTTCCTGGTGAGGATGATCCTAGGGACATATTGATGCTGGAGCAGATGGCTCCAGCTGACTTTTTTCTAGTGCACCTCATTGCCTCAACATGGTCTTCATGGAGCTCTGCTCCTGAACTGCAGGATGCACAGAGGAAGGTGTGACTTTGTGCAAAGTCAATTGGCCTGATTCCACTTCAAGGGAGTGGTAGGAACTTGCGATTGCTCAGTAACCTCTAGATGTCAGTGAAAGCCCTGCATTTTTCTGTTTCTTATAAATTCCAAATGATTTTTTCAGGTCACATTCTGTAACCTTCCTGGTAAGAGCAAAGGCATTCTAAAGGGATAGATTTGTGCTCCTTACTTTAGCTGACATAGTTTTGAGAAAGGGGAGCCACAAGAAATTGTCATTTCTCCAGGTGTCTAGCTTCAGAAATTCAAAAGCTGAGGCAATGATGCCTGCCAGAGGGCAGCTTGTTTGCCAGGAGGAGATTTTGAGTAGTTCTGACAACTTGTCAGTCCCTGTTGAGGGAGAGACCAAGAGACTGAGTCTGAGATAATGACGGGTCAGTGATAGGCAGGACCACCCCTGACCAGTACTGCTTAATTATTCATAATTCTCACTGTGGTGTGACTGGTGGATCATTAGACCTCTAAATTGCTTTTGTTCCTGGATTGGCCACTTTAAGTCAACCACTTTTCTCTGTGTTTCCCTTTTCTTGTCTATTTAGTACACCTGTTAGTGTTTCAAGGATCTTTTACGGATGCTAGTGTCCAGCTTCCCAGTTGATGAACTCTGAACTCTATGAGCATAATCACATGGTTTGGATTAATACCACATGTCAACAAGATAGGTTTCTCTATAATACTTTTTTTCTAATTAATAGTACTGCAGGTAGGTTAAAAAATTAATGGAAAGATTATTTAGCTCACTGCTTTTTAAGATTCAAAAATAGTGTCAGTATTAGCTGGCTTTGATGAGGAGTTTATGTTGATAGGCAGAGTAGGGTGTGTGTGTGTTTGTGTGTGTGTGTGTGTGTGTAAGTGTGTTTGGAAAAGATTACAACATTAAACCATGGGCAGAGAGCAAACAGAAGATCAATTTGTTACAAATAAGCCTTCAAAACATCTCAGCCGTGCCGTGACAGCTACTTGTGAGAGCAGATCATGTAGTGTTGTAAGTACATGAAACAGCAACTGTAAAGGCTTTTCACTTTTCCAGCATCACCACATTGGAGATCAAGTCTAGCACAGGAACCCTTAGGTGACAAACCATGCATAAACATGGACTGCTTCTTCACCTATCTCCAGTAGATAAGTGAAGAAACAGAATCTCAGGTAGCTTACTAGAATTACTGTTGCATAGCTGTTATGCAGATTGAGGAAAGATTTAAATACTCTTTTGTTGCTGTTTCTCTTTTGTGGGCTCCTGATGACTAAGCCCATATTTCTGAGACAAAGAGGTAAGTAGAAAGCTGATTGGCATTAATAAGTGGTTGATACGTTCAGGGAGTCTCTTAAGTGGATGCCCCTATCTCATAGCTGCATTTGTTCAGAGGGGATTGTGTGTGTTTGTATGTGCATATTTTCATGTGAATATGTATTCTTGGGGAGGCTAGAGACCAACTCGGGGGCTGTTCCTTGGGAAACTTCAACCTTCTTTTCTGAGGCAAGGCTTTTGTTGTTCAGAATCTTTCTGCGTATGTTAGGCTGGCTCTCCCAGCTGCCCTTGTGAATCCACCCACCTCCACCTTGCAGATACTGAGAATACCAATATGCGCCACCACACCAGCCACACTCATTTACCTGGCCACTGGGAATTGAACTCAAGTGGATAAGCTCACGTGGTAAGAACTTTATGGGCTAAGGAATCAATAATGGGTCTTTTTATTGGGGATATTCTCATTTTAAGCCACACAACATACAAACTAATAAATAATACAATAAAATTATGCAAAGTGCACTTTTGAAAAGACACTGGAGGTCATCTACATTAATAAGATTTTACAAACATATCTGATCATTGGGCTAATATAGCTTTTATTCATTTGTCTAGGTAGAGTATATATTTTCCATTAGGATAAAGGAATTAATATTTGGGCAAGACCATGCTATTATGAGAATAAATTAAGTAAAAGAAATGCAAAGCAAAAATTCCATTTGGCTGTATAAATCATTTCCTTTTTCAGCATGAAAAGCTTTGTCAAGCATGTATGTCATTCTGGAATAGTCTTTTTCAAAAGAGAGTGCCCAGAAATTTAGTGAGAAGAAGACCATGGGAGTTAGGTGGGGTACATCTGCAAGCTCTGCAGGGGCCAGATGGGAAGGGCCATATACCTCCTCTGCAAGTGCCAGGAGCACTGTGTAAATTACAGCCTCCTGGAGGAGGAACTCCTAACAAAGTTGGGCTTTTATTATGTTTGTTAGTGTGTGAAAAAGCATTCTATGCACCTCAGACAGGGAAGCAATATAAAGATACTGTTGTGCAAGGAAATATTTATGAACCCCAAAAGACCATGTAGGAAAAGAATCTGATGTAGTCACATTAGGGATTGTTTATTCAAGCTTACGATTGTGCTCCCCATCAACCCTGACACAGCAAGTAGGTGGAGCCTTGAGACTAGTTTTGGGCAAGCATTTATAGAGTTAAGAAGAGGGAATCCAGCCTGATACACATCTGATGGGGGTGGGGTGTTATGTCCTTTAATATAATTGGCTGGTGGTGGGAGCCAAACAGGATAAACTTAACTTCTGCATTCCTCTGGATTGGTGGTTGTCAGGCAGGCTTGTTACCTGGAGGTGCAGATTTGTTGAGGATATAATCTAGATACTGGTGCTAGATGCAGGTTTTGTAGGGAGTAACCTGGAAACTGGTGTTAGAAACAGGTCTTGTTGGTGTGGGGGTGGTCTGGAAACTAATGCTAGGTACCAACCTGTTAGTTAACTTGAGTTCAACCTTAGGTCATGTTCTCTAAGATTTAGCCTGAACCCCAAAGATTTGGTCTCTCAATACCATAAATTCCAACCTGAGGAACTGATGAATTTATTGGGATTATTTAATTGAAAAGAATGAGGGGTTACTAACAGAAGAAAAACATGACTCAAAAGCAACTGAATCACTGGGGAATCAGGCTAGCTTAGGTGATCATTCATGAAGCTGGAACCCTGAAGTTCTCTGCATGACTAAACAGGTCAGAGAGGCTTCTAGGCAGTTCCATTGGTCTACCTCTTAGAGGCATCTTGGTTGGTCCCTTTTCACTAAATGTCCTTCCTGCTCATATAACATGGGAGTGGCCTGATGAATCTGATGAGTTTCACAGACTTCTGAGATATTTGCTTCCTGAGTTATTTCCTGAGTCTTAACAAGCCTTTCATAATAACTTCCTACATCTTACCAAGCATCAGAGGAAATCACTACAAGACATGTTTGTTCCATGGCCTGCTATAAGTGGGGATCCACCAACACAAAGGTTAATATCTTCTCCATGAAGCTATCTTTTGTTCACACAACCACATTTTCTTTGATATAAAGTTGTGGTTCTGAGGTACAAGTCATGTCTCACTTAACCTAGTGATACGAATACATTCACTGCCATCATCTTCAATGATTCATGATAAAAGCCACAAAGGTAACATGACTTAATGCAGAGGGGAGAAGGGGATAGAAACAAACTTCTAGGGAGATTTTAATTAGAAACAGCTACACCATTGCTCCATCAGTATACAAAATTTGAAAGACAAAGGTACAGGGAGGCAAGATCTTTGCTGTGTCTGTTCTGTCAGCTGTTGATGCACCAGATAATGGACAGCCAGAGAGCTGGAGGAAGGGAATATATCTGTCACAGTTCACTTCAGGTTACATCTGGGGTGGTTTTATTATTTATAAATACACACATTGCGTCATTATATCCTTCTGGAAGTGCAAACCCATCATGGGACTTGCCCGGTTTGCTAGGCTAACCTTGTGTGGAAACACAGATCAAAGCTATTTATTATACCAGGTAATTGGGTGGTTTGCTTCCATATTAGAGGGATTTTGCTTTATGAAATTCCGATTCTCTCTCTCTCTCTCTCTCTCTCTCTCTTTCTCTGCATGTGTGTGTGTGTGTGTGTATGTGTGTATGTGTGTATGTGTAAAATACTACCTTACCTTTTATGACTTCGTCTCATAATAGAATGGACTTTGTTGATGTGGCTAGGGTAGCTGGCCAGTGAGCTGCAGGGAAATACTTCTCTCTGCTTCCCCAGTGCTTAAGTTATAACTGTGTGCCACAATGTACAGCTTAATAATTATTTGTTTATTTCTGTATGTGTATGTGTGTGCATGCAAATTCATGTGAATTTATGTGTATACTACATATGTGCCTAAACCTACAGGAACCTGAAATGGATTTCAGACTCATTAGAGCTGGATTAATAGGCAGTTGTAATCTGCTGGGTATATGTTGGAAATTGAATACTGGTCTTTTGCAAGGCCAGTTAGTGCTCATAACTTCTGAACTTTCTCAGCAGCAATGTTGGCCAGTTTTTTTCAACTTTAGTCTGGGGATTAAACTCAAATCCTAATGCTTGTATAACAAGGAATTTACTAACCTGGTTTCCCAGACCCAGATATAGCTCTTTAAACAGAAATGCCTCAATGAAAATTCACTTGTCAGGCAGATAATGGGGGGGGGGGGGAAGGACCTGATTTCCAGGTTACAAGTATCTGTGAACCTTATGAGAATTGAGAAGTAAAATTAATTAGAAATAATAGGACTCTCTAGCACTGCTAATAACTGTGATTACCACGATTACACACTTAACTATTTATATTTCAAGAAACTTATTATGTAGTGAAAGAGTCTATGTCATTTCATGTAAATAATCACATGGTGTGGGTCTCTCTGAACTTCTGGATTGTTGCACAATACAGTTCAAGAGGACAGTGGAAACAGAGATGACAAAAATGGTTTGTGAATAGAAACAGTGAATGACCACACCAGTACCAGCTATCAGGAGGAAGCTATCAACTTTACTTGGGGGTGACTGAAGGCTTATACAGATTTAATGAACTAATATTAGGAATACCCAAGATAAGCAAAGGTCATTGGCTAAGGGTTTATGGTACCAAAATGCCTGATTATCATAGAGAGGCATTTCATGAATCTCAGGTGCTATCTAAATAGGTTTTATCAGAAGAAAGGAAATTCATCCTCTAATCTCATTGAGGCTATGAGGCATTCCTCATATAGAGGAGTATGTAGAGACTTAGAAATCCCCAGACAAGTGTTGGGTTAAATGGGGTCCCACGTCTGCCCCAGGGCTCTGGCCACTGGGGGAGGCTTGATTCTGGAAGTATGACCTCAATCACCCCACACTGCCCCTGGGCAGGTGTAAGACTGTGGGAAGCCTAGGGACACTACCTAGAGGTGGGGGAGTGCAGCCTGGGTCCTGGAAACTACACAGAGCCTGCTCAATGGTCACCTGGTCTGTGATGAGGCCTAGATCATCTGCTTCTCAGGCTCTTGGGCCTCCCAGGTGCTGCTGGATGCCACAGAAGAGCTGAGAATGGAGTGGAGACCGAGGGCTGGATCTAGTCCTGGGCAGAGGGGGAAAGTTGGGGAGGAGCCCGGCTAGGTCTTGGGAGAATGAATCCTTGGCTTGTTGGTGGGCAGCTTGGCTTGATGGATGTCATGGCTGCGAGCACTAAGAAGCCTTCTGCAAAAGACTAGACATGGCTCTTTAGATGAAGGCCTATTCCATTGATCCCCACAGCAGATCCCAAAGAAGAGAGACATTCCATGGTTTTAAGGCACTGGCTGTCATGGCAGAGAGTGGCAATGAGTAAAACTGATACCACTTTCTTAGGGAGTGCCTTAGGTTAAATACCTTTTGCAGGGAGCAGTGTCTTAGAAGGGGAGTTTATTGGCTAAGCTTCCAGGCATTCAAGTATCTCATTAAAATAGAGATCTGTCTTGAAGGTATGTGATCACAAGTCCTCTACATGTGGAGGAGCTTGGGGTGTTTCCCTTACATGACTGATGGCCATAGACCTATGGAGATCTGTGGCCTCATGTCAGGAGCCTGGGGCTCAGGAGCATAGTAAAATGCCTACTGTCTCTTATATAGTTATGCCCTGCTGGGTCGCCTAGGTTTCAAATCTAGCTCAACCAGAAACCAGGCTGCCTTTTACAGTCCTACAGACAAAGACAGAGAAGGAGAAGCCTTGTTAATGAGGGGAGTCTTACATATTTCACCTAACACAAAAGTCATGGTAGACATGACCTTAATTACTAGAGTTTTCCCACAACATGACCCATGTAAGTGGTTAAAGAAACTTCTTAGTGAAAGAACATGTGTTTAACATGTGAAAGTTGCTGGGATCAATCCTGTGCTCCTGCCAGATGCTCTAAAGACAGAGTACTTCTATGATCTTAGAAGTTGGGAAGGGTGGATGATACTTCTTGTCTATTCCCTGTTCCCTAAAGACAAGAAAGGGCTATAGTAATCTAGATGAGTCTGTAGAGTACTTGCCTAGTATATTCCAGATTAGGGTTGATCATGTGGTGCCACACACCTGCAGAAGGATTCCATAGTAAAAATTATCTTTCTGTACAGAGTGAGGTGAAGATCAGCCTGGCATCCATTAGATCTCAAATTAAAACAAACAAAAAGAAAAGCAACTCTCCCCCAATTAGAGGCAAGCAGAGCCAATAATACCAATGTTTCACCTGTAAAATAAAGGATGAAACATCATCATTGGAGTCTAATTCAAAGGCAGGTGTTGGTTTGTCAGACAGGCACAGTCCCATTTCTCATCTTCCCTACCATCATAAGCATTATCTAGAGAGGTAGGAATAGACATGTTCAAGACCAACACTGATTTGCTATGTAACCACTGGGTTTCACGTTTCAGAATTTAATTCTTCCTCTGGACCACACAATACAATGCCTGTTTTGAGAGTTGTTAGAAAAGAAATAATATTGATTAACATATGATATCCAAGGTTAACCTCCAATTTCCTCATGGGCATGCACCTCCCCCCACAGAGAGAGAGAGAGAGAGGATTGTAGAGGGAGATATATCACACGGGAAGCAAGCCATGAGATATCATGTTCCAAATAACAGATGTTTGCCCCATTAGTTTCACTATGCAGCCCCTTCACTTACTGCCCAGGCATATGCTGACATATGCACTGGTATTTTGCCATTAGCTTTGTGTGTGGTAGCAGGCTCAGCTAGTATTCAGCCTCTCACACACCCACACTTCTGCAGTGAACTTTTATGTTGTCCTCATTATATGAGTTTAACTAGCTAAGCAGGAGTCAGTGGGCTGGAGCAGATGGAAATGGCATTAGAATAAAATCATCAGTTACCTTAAGAGCTTTTTGGAAATGTCAAGAATACTCAACTAAGAAAATAAAACCTAAAGATAAAGTTTCCCTATGTCTTATTTTTCTCAAAAATAAAGGCATAATAAAGGAACAAGTACAAGAATTAAAAAGCAGGGAGACCTCTGCCTGGGCCACCAGGAGTCAGTAGCCAACTAGCTCAGGAGAAAGATACCCTCCCAGGAGCTTGGAAAAGCCGTGAGTGGGGTTAAGGGGAGCAACACCTCTCACCCAGACCCTCCCGGATCCGCTGGGATCCAGGGCCTGAGAACCCGGGGACAGAAAAACTTTGAACCTTCCAGTTTTCACTTGTCAATGGAGACTTCTGCCTGGGCCACCAGGAGTCCATAGCCAACCAGCTCCAGAGAAAGATACCCTCCCAGGAGCTTGGAAAAGCTGTGAGTGGGGTTAAGGGGAGCAACACCTCTCATCCAGACCTGCCCGGATACTCCGGGATCCAGGGCCTGAGAACCCGGGGCCAGGAAACCTCTGAACCTTCTGGTTTCCACCTGTAGGTGGAGACCTCTGCCTGGGCCACCAAGGGCCTGTGCCTGGGGATCTCAGCCTGGGCCACAAGGCTCCAGGAGAGAGCGGGTATCCCAGGAGTGCTGACACAACTTTGAGCACAGGCAAAACCACCACTTCTGTTAAAACTCACTGGATCAAGAGGGACCTGTGCAGAGACTTCAGGGCATAGGAGCCAAGGCACAGCTGGGGACAAGATCCTTCTGATTTCTTTCTGCACCCCAGAGCGGACCCTGTGTGACAGCTCACCAAATCCAAACACCTCGCAGAGAGACCTGTTCTTCAAAGAGTACAGACACAGAGGCCTGCAGGAGGATCAAGACAGAACCAGACAGAGTAAGATCAGCTAACATCAGAGTCAACAAGATGGCAAAAGGCAAGGGTAAGAACATAAAAAACAGAAACCAAGAGTACTCGGCACCATCAGAACCCAGCTCTCCCACAACAGCAAGCCCTGGATACCCCAACTCACCAGAAAAGCAAGACTCAGATTTAAAATCATTTCTCATGATGATGAAAGAAGATGTGAAGAAAGAAATGAATAACACCCTTAAAGAAATACAAGAGAACAGAGATAAACAACTAGAAGCCTTTCAAGAGGAAATACAAAAATCCATTAAAGAATTACAGGAAAACTCAATCAAACAGGCAGAATTTCAAGAAAACACAATCAAACAGACAAAGGAAATGTACAAAACTATCCAAGACCTAAATTAGAAATAGAAACAATAAAGAAATAACAAAGGGACACAACCCTGGAGCTAGAAAACCTAGGAAAGAGATCAGGAACCATTGATGTAAGCATCACCAACATAATACAAGAACTAGAAGAGAGAATCTCAGGAGCAGAAGTTACCATAGATAACATCGACACAACAGTAAAAGAAAATGCAAAATGCAAAAAGCTTCTAACCCAAAACATCCATGAAATCCAGGACACAATGAGAAGACAGAACCTAAAGATAATAGGTATAGAAGAGAGTGAAGATTCCCAACTTAAAGGACCAGCAAATATCTTCAACAAAATTATAGAGGAAAACTTCCCCAACCTAAAAAAAGTGATAAACATAAATATACAAGAAGCCTACAGAAGTCCAAACAGATTGGCCCAGAAAAGAAATTCTTCCCGTCACATTATAGTGAAAACACCAAATACACAAAACAAAGAAAAGATATTAAAAGCAGTAAGGGGAAAAGGTCAAGTAACATATAAAGGCAGACCTATCAGAATTACACCTGACTCACCAGAGACTATGAAAGCTAGAAGATACTGGGCAGAACTCATACAGACCCTAAGAGAACACAACTGCCAACCCAGGCTGCTATACCCAGCAAAACTCTCAATTACCATAGATGATGAAACCAAAATATTCCATGACAAAACCAAATTTACACAATATGTTTCCACAAACCCTACCCTACAAAGGATATTAAATGGTAAACGTCAACTCAACGAGGGAAACAACACTCTAGAAAACACAAGAAAGTAATCTTTCAACAAACTGAAAAGAAGATAGCCACACAAACCTAAAAGTAATATTGAAAATAACAGGAACCAACAGTCACTATTCCTTAATATCTCTTAACATCAATGGACTCAATTCCCCAATAAAAACACAAAGACTGACAAAGTGGATCCATAAAGAGGACCCAGCATTTTGCTGCATTCAGGAAACACACTTCCAGGATAAAGCCAACACTACCTCAGAGCAAAGGACTGGTAAACAAGTTTCCAGGCAAATGGTCCCCAAAAAACAGGCCGGAGTAGCCATTCTAATATCGGATAAAATTGACTTTCATTCAAAAGTCATCAAAAAAGATAAGGAAGGACACTTCATATTCATCAAAGGAAAAATCTA
>CM052711.1:72709645-72746858 GCA_028551405.1 Uromys caudimaculatus | reverse complement strand
CTCAAGCTGTACTACAGAGCAGTAGTGATAAAAACTGCATGATATTGGTACAGTGACAGGCAGGTAGATCAATGGAATAGAATTGAAGACCCAGAAATGAATCCACACACGTATGGTCACTTGATTTTCGACAAAGGAGCTAAAACCACTCAATGGAAAAAAGACAGCATTTTCAACAAATGCTGCTGGTTTAACTGATAGTCTACATGTTAAAGAATGCAAATTGATCCATTTCTATCTCCTCGTACAAAGCTCAAGTCCAAATGGATCAAGGACCTCCACATAAAACCAGTCACACTGAATCTAATAGAAGAGAAAGTGGGGAAAACTTTCAAACACCTGGGTACTGGGGAAAAGTTCCTGAACAGAACACCAGTGGCTTATGCTCTAAGATCAAGAATCGACAAATGGGACCTCATGAAATTGCAAAGCTTCTGTAATGCAAAGGACACTGTCAATAGGACAAAACGGCAACCAACAGATTGGGAAAAGATCTTAACCAATCCTATATCCAATAGAGGGCTAATATCCAGTATATACATAGAACTCAAGAAGTTAGACTCCAAAAAACCAAATAACCCCATCAAAAAATGGGGAACACAGCTAAACCAAGAATTCTCAACTGAGGAACTTCGCAGGGCTGAGGAGCACCTAAAGAAATGCTCAACATCCCTAGTCATCAGGGAAATGCAAATCAAAGCAAGTCTGAGATTCCAACTCACACCAGTCAGAATGGCTAAGATCAAAAACTCGGGTGACAGCAGATGCTGGCGAGGATGTGGAGAAAGAGGAACACTCCTCCACTGTTGGTGGGACTGCAAGCTGATACAACCACTCTGGAAATCAGTTTGGCAGACCCTCAGAAAAATGGACATAATTCTACCTGAGGACCCAGCTATACCTCTCCTGAGCATATACCCAGAAGATGCTCCAACATGTAATAAAGACACATGCTCCACTATGTTCATAGCCCCCATATTTATAATAGCCAGAAGCTGGAAACAACCCAGATGTCCCTCATCAGAGGAATGGATACAGAAAATGTGGTACATTTCACTATGGAGTACTACTCAGCTATTTAAAACAATGACTTAATGAAATTTGCAGGCAAGTGGATGGAACTTGAAAATATCATCCTGAGCGAGGGAACTCAGTCACAAAAGAGGGAACATGGTATGTAGTCACTGATAAGCGGATATTAGCCCAAAAGTTCAGAATGCCCAAGTTTCACTTAACAGTAACTGCTGGACTGAGAGTGAGGTCCCAGATGGAGGAGTTGGAGGAAGGTCTGAAGGAGCTGAGGGAATTTGCAGCCCCATGGAGGGAGCAAGAGCGTCATTGGGTGTGACCCCCCCCCCCCCGGTCATCCTGGAGTTTGGACCACCAACCAAAGAATACACATCTATGGACCCATGGTTTGGACCACATATGTGACAGAAGATGACCTCGATGGCCATCAGGGAGAGAGGAGAGGCCCTTGGGCCTGAGGATGTTAGAGGCCCCAGTAAAGGGGAATGTCAAGGCGGGAATATGGGGATGGGTGTGTGGGTGGGTGGGAGGTGGAATTCCCTCATAATGACAGGGATGGGGAGGGGATAAGGGGTTTCCAAAGAGGAGACCCAGAAAAGGGTAAACATTGAAAATGTAAATAAAGTTTCAAAAAAAAAATAGAATTAAAAAGCAAACAAGCAAACAAAGAAAAAGAAACCCATCATTGTTTGAAATGTTCCTTTCTCACCAGTACCTATCTAGGTGTTGGTGATGTATGTTCCCCAAGAAGCCACCAGTCCTAAAATACAGAGCCTTTAGGAGGTCTTAATCAGTGTGAGATTTCTTTTTCAGAGGAAGTCAACAAGTGTTCAGGACAAGATAAGATAATGTATCTTGGACAGGAATATGGAGATTGGGCTGGCTTGTCTCCAATGGGTGTAGTTGAATCTTCAGTATGGGATAAATAGTGACACAGACTTGGGTGATGGATATATTCAAAGAAGCAGGACTTTAGAGGAGTCATAGACATGCCCAAGTCAAATGTAGTGTATCAGTTCCTTTCCTGCTGCTGTGACAAAACACCAGATAGCAGTAACTTAGGGAAGGAAAGTTTATTTTGGCTCACAATTTGAGGACAAAGACTATCATGGTGGGGATGGTGTGATGCCAGGAGCGTGAGACAGATGGTTGCCTTGCCTCTATCATCCAGAACATGGATGGATAGATAGATAAATGCTAGTGTTATTCTAACCTCCTTTTCTGTTGTTGCTTTTGTTGTTGTTGTTGTTTTGTTTTTGTTGTTGTTTATGACCCAACTCATAGTGCTGTCCACTGTCCGGGAAGGTCTTCCCACTCCAATTTATCTAATCTAAACCAATTCCCTCTTTCATGTACACACACACAGAGCAGTGTTTACATGGTGATTCTCTATTATGACTGGTCAGTATAGTAGCAGGATCAGGAAGCAGCTAGTCATGTTCCATTCACTGACAGGAAGCAGAGAGGTACTAATGCCATCACTTTCCTTTTAATTTAGTCAGAAACCATAGATTATGACATAGTGATGCCTATTTCTAGGCTGTGTCTTCTCATCTCAATTAACCCAATATACATGTTCATTCATAGATATGCTCAGAGGCCGGCCATGTACATTCTATATTCTTGATCAATTCAATCTGATAACTAAGACTAACTATTGCATGGAAATCATATATAGTGTGTCTTAGTTCTGAGATTTCAAGAAAACCAGAAAGCAAATCCTCTCACATACCCCAAAGCAATGGGAACATATGACCTGGAGTCTCAGATTTACACAGGAGTAGAGCAAATATGATAGAGATGGATCAAATCTTTCCTTGACTTTGCTGGTAGTGTGTGAGTCTACAGACATGAGAGCCTAGTATCAGAATATCTAATCAAATTAGAGGGATCACCTTCTCAAAGGCATTTTTTCTTTGGTGACATTTCCAGTTTGTTCCATTGCCAGTCATCTGTGGGTCCAACTCATATTCGTAAGTGTAATGGACTTTCTCTCTGTCTCTTTCTTCTGATCACTTTAAAGCATGTAAGCATAGGGAATAGCTCAGCAACTTAGGACACCACTTGGCATAGATTATATATACATGCCTTTTCTAACAATGCACCTAGAAATTATTTGGCAACCTCGGTCTTTCACTTGTATCAGGCTACACCTGCTTTAAACAATGGAAATATGTTACTACCCTTAGCAACCCTTGAGATGATCCTGTTATTATTCACACAACCTAGGAACATATGCAGAAACAAAGAAGAATACGCCAAATTGGCCTGGATGGATTTTGTGTGCATGCTCAATAGAGCAAATTATGTAACCATTAGGGAGAATCTGCTATTTACCATATTATATCTTATGTACAATGGTGTGAGCATATGATTAAAATTAAGCACATTATGGGAAAGGACAAATTTCATAAAGAAATATTTATGTAGCTTGAAAATGTTAGTCAAAATGGAGAACCACATAAACTGTGCTCCTTGTAAAGAAATTTTTTCTTTCTCTTGAATCCCATAAAATGAAGATCAAACAATAACAGAGATCCTGAGTACCATCACTTACAGTGCCTTCAAATATGAAAATGTTTTCTCAGAGTAGTGCTGATTTGTTTGAGTGGAATGATCTTGCTACTTTGAGAAATCTGTGTGCATCTTTATTTCCTTCTTAGATAAGATACCAAGAGCCTTCGAAAATATGGCCTAGACCCTGACCACCAATCATCCTTGCCAGTTGCCATCCTTTCATACCTCTGAATTGTTTGTCCCCATGTACACCAGCTCTCTCCCTGGATAGTTCTGGCTTTCATCCAGAAATGAAGTCAAGGATCTCTTCCTCATCAAGTTTCTTTGGCACTCCTACTCAGCTGGATCACTCTGAATTGCATTAGGGATCCCTTAGTGGACTCTTTGTGGCCTTGATGACCACAACCTCTTCAGAAAGGCTCATATGGTTGTTGGTGAAGTAATGAATTTCTCTCTCTCTCTCTCTCTCTCTCTCTCTCTCTCTCTCTCTCTCTCTCTCTCTCTATTAATCAATAGCACTTTTTCTATCCTCTTGCTCCAGAGAGGTGGACACCAGTGGAAGGAGTTGGTGTGGGCCAGGCTTTCTAGAAAGTAGTTCCTCGAGTGGAGGTTTTTAGTGTCTAAGTTTGGTGGGGAGACTTTGGAACCCTTATCTGTGCATGGGAGGATGTTGCAAAGGCATTTTTCTCTGAAGTAAAGCATTCCTTCATAGCACAATGTGACTTAAGATTCCAGAAAGAAACAGTGATTTCTTAGGAAGTAAACAAACAAAAACCAAACTTCATCTAGATACTTCTAAAAATGTGTAGGATATATAATATTATATAAGCAATAATGATTTCTGGGGAGAGAGGTATCTCTCACCACTGAACTTCCTGTAAGTGATGCACAGCACTTCAGGGATACAGCTTTCAAGAGTTGCCACCCATGATGGCTGTACTGGGCATTTCATTAATGCAGCTGCCTTTCAGTTACCATATTCCTGTAGTTAACCCCAGTTAATTCACACGTTCCCTAAACTAGAATCATTTTTTGGTGATACTTTTGCCATTAGTGTTCTATCTGAGTGAATATACATTTGTTTTTAGCCTTCCAAGGGGAAAGGTTGCAGAATAGAGGTAAAGGCATTGGGAGGTCAAGGCTGAGATAAGCTTCTAGAATGCAGGCCCACAAGGTAGCACAGTTCGGTGAGGGATGTCCTGGGTTGCAATTGACCCTTTGGTGTGTCTTGTTTATGTGCACACATTCAGATTTTTAGGTTCAGAGAAGTTGCTGGGTGTGGACCAGTCTGAAAATGCTGGGCCTTAGAGGAAGGGTCTTGATGGTTGACGAGGCCCTTCATTGCTGAGGGCTGGTTGTTCTGGGTACATTGGTCTATCATCTAGACTCATAAATACTCTCTGCAGAGAGTGTCTGAGCAGAAATCCTCCATACACTCAAAATCTACTATAGATTTAATGTAGTTCCTCCCCTCCCAAATTTATCTTAAGGTTTAATCTACATAATGAGATATTAAGGACTTTAAGAGGTAATTAGGAATTTTCCCTCATGAATGGATTAATCTGTACATTCAATTAATAGATTAACAAGTTTACTTGAAAATAGGTCTGCTATAAAAGCAACCCTATGGGCCAGGAAGGTGTTTCAGAGGATAAACACAGTTGTTGCCAAACCTGACAACCTGTTTGATCCCTGATAATCATGTAGTAGGACAAAAACAACTTGGGACACTTTTGCAATTTCTTCTGTGTATCTTTTTAAAAAGCCAGTTTGGAAGTTGAGGATATACTTCAGTTTGTGAAGTGCTTGTCTTTAAGGAGGAAGAACTCATATTATAGAAGTAAAACTGCTTATGGTGGTGCATGCTTGTATTCTGGGACTGAGAAGACAGAGACAGAACAGTTCAAAGAATGTGAGAGACATTGTCTCATAAAAAGGTGGCTCCTGAGTGTTGTTATAATTGAGGGTATGCTGTGGCATACACATTTACACAGAGAGAGAGAGAAGAAAGGGGGGAAGGAGGGAGGGAGAGCAGGAGAGAGAAGGAGAGAGGGAGGAGGAAGAGGGGGAGGGAGACAGAGAGGGAGGGATTCTGATTCTAAAAGCAATGGGAAGTTTTAAGAGTGACAAATCAAGGACTGTGGACAGATTTGACCTACAGTTGGACAGAACACTCTTGTATCAGCTAAGACTAGAAGGTAATAAATGAGTAGGAAATAGGCAGGATACTATGAAAGAGGTTTATACAGTTGAATGAACAGATGGAGAATAGTGGGGACTGAGGACCAATTTATGGGCCAGCTGGTATAACAGGGAGTTTCTGCTACTTATATGAGATTTGGGAGTCCTGGCAGTTAGGCTGAACCAGTAAACAGTCTGTGGTCCCATATCTGAAAATGCCAAGTATCTGTTCATGCCTTCCTTTTTTCACTACTATGTATTTTATATCTCTTGTACACTTGCCTTGACACTAGAGCTTGTTATGAAGACGAAAGATTATTAAGTCACATTAACATTATAGGTTCTTGACAGATGATTATCTATCCAAAAAATGCATCTACAGAGGTGGGACCTGAGGTCTAGTTTTTAGGGAGATTCTTTTTTCAAATAACAGAGAAGGAAATATGGAAAATAGTGAACCTCCCCCTGAATAATTTTTTGTTCAATTGTTTATTTTTATGGGGGCAAGTTGAAGATGGTGATTATTGGGTTTTTCTTGTTGTTGTTTTTTTTTCAAATAAGAATTTATCTTTTTTCTAAATATTTTATTCTGTTGTATATAGACATTCAAATTAGATAAGGACCAAATAAATATGAATCTAAAGTCAATTTCATGGAAATTATGTAATGACTAAGCTGTGATATATGAAGATGAGGGCTTCAGAATGGGTTTTTCAGCCCAAAGCAACTGGATTGACAGACCCTGATAGTTCATGTGTACGGTCATATATGTGCATATGTACACATGTGCCTGGGGGTATAGAAATTGATGCTATCTTTTTAAACTGCCTCTCAACAATATTGTCCTTTTTTTCTTTTTGTTTGTTTGTTTTATTCTATTTCTGCAGCAGGGATCTGCGCTGAACTTGGAGATCATAGACTGGCCAACGCATCCCAGGTAACAGACTACTTCTGCTTTCTGAGTGCTGAAATTTAAAGTGTGAACTGCCTCTTCCTTATCTGCTACCTCCCTTCTCTCTTCTTCATCTGAGGAATCTATGCTCAGGTCATCATGCTTGTTTGGAAGGGAAGTTACTTACAGAACTTTCCAGAGGTCATGTAGATTTCAGGTAATGCGGAGATAATAAGCTGCTCTGTGGTAACATGGGTTGGCTATTCTGTGGACCAGTGGCTTTCATTTTCTAGGGATAATGACAAGCTTGCTCTACAATAAGCCCCCTGACAGTGTGGGGATTACACAAGATGAGAGGTCTCAGGATGTACTGCTTAATGAGTTTCCAGGACTGTTCTGTGTGAGGCTGGACTAAGGGCCTTAATTATTGCAACAAGCAGGAGCCAAGATAACAATTGCATTGATGTTGAGATGTCTCATGTGTGGTTGTGATCAGGTAAGCATGGGAGGCATCATGGTGGGCTCAGTAAAGATGGTGATGAAGATGAAGATGGGGACCCAGTTCCTAGAGATTAGGGTTGTAGGGAGTGCTGAAAAGATGATGGGGCACTTGATCATTTTATTATGCTGGGAAGAACTGTTGTATTACTAGGGACTGAGGTGAGACCACAACTTTGACAAGAGGTTATAAATCTTTCCAAAAGAAAGGATTTCTGCTGCAGGGAAATCAGACGGAGTCTGCAGGATGTGGATCAGTTTGTAGAGTTCTGGCCCAGCAAGCACAAAACCCTGGATTTGTTCTGTAGCATAACATAAACCAGAAATCGTGATATAATCCTGCAACCTTAGTACTCAATAGGTAGAGGCAAAGGATTCAGCTTTATTTTTAGCTATATTAAAAAGTTCAAGCCAGGCAATGGTGGTGCACGACTTTAATCCCAGCACTTGGGAGGCAGAGGCAGGTAGATTTCTGAGTTCGAGGCCAGCCTGGTCTACAGAGTGAGTTCCAGGACAGCCAGGGCTACACAGAGAAACCCTATCTGGAAAAAAAAAATAGTCCAAGGCCAGTCTGTGACATTTGAGACCCTGTCTTAAAAAGAAAAGGGAAGTTGAGGAGGTCAGGTTCGTTATTCATTTGTCCTGACTTTAGGGGTTTAAGGGTGTTCTCTGCAGGATGGAAATAGCCTTTGCTATGTGTGGTTTGGATTTGATAAGTCACCCAAATGCTCACATTTTGAAGACTTGGTCTCCAAAGATATTCCGAGGCAGGGCTTTGGTAACTGTCTTTATCATGAGATCACTGATATCAATGTGCCCCTCCACTACAGCTTCACAATTTTAAATGTGTTTGTCTGTGATGAAAACATCTAATATGTCGTGTATGGAGGACATAATCACTGGAGTGTGCCCTGGCTGGATATCTATCTTTGACTGTTTCTGTCTCAGTCTCTCTTAGTCTCTGTCTCTGTTTCCCTGTCTCTGTCTCATCTCTCTTTTCATATTTCTAGCTGCCATAAGGTGAATAACTTTCCTCTGTCACATTCCCCATTCAGATCTACCTTGCCTTGGGGTCACAGCAAAGGGCCAGGAGACAGTGGACTGAAGCTTTTGAAATCAGAGCCCAAACATACCTTCCCCCCGGTGGTTCCCTCTCTTCTATTTTCTCTCTCTCAGCTACTCCACATGCTGTTGCACATCAGGTAGGAAGGATGAAGGAGAATCAGAAACTTGGCCTTAAACATTAATGTGCTAGTTACACAAACATGAAGACCTGAGTTCTGTCTGTAGCACCCATGTAAAAAGATGGCATAATGGTTCATATCTGGAATCCCAGCATTGGGAAGGTAGAGATTGGAGTAATCCGGGGCTGTCTAGCTAGCTGAGTTCATGAGCATCAGTTTCAGTAGGAGACTCTGTCTTTAATATAAGGTGGAAAATGATGGAAGAAGAAGACTTATCTCAATCTCTGACCTTTAATATACTCCTCCACAAAACATATATGTACACTGAAAGTATCTTTTGTGGTTTCTGAAAGAGCCGATGCCAGTCTTAGTGTTAACCTGCCTAGTGGTCTCAAGGTTTGGGCAGGAAGATTATGTGTTGCTGACAGTGTAAGATACTAAAGGATGCACATAGATTTCAACATTAATAGATGACATCATGGCTCAAGCTAATTTAGCAAACTGTGACAATATTTTCTCATGAAAGACATTTTAATTACAAGTAACTGAGAGTTAAGGGTATGTTTTTTTTTTTTTTTTTTTTTTCTGTGAAAGATAAAGGGCTGAGCTTAGCCTGCTGCCAGAGTCAGCCATGTGCATAATCCTAGTTCTTGGCACACTGGCAAACCCACATCACTGTGAGTTGATCATTTTGGCTCATGGTTGTTTCTCACAGCCAACTAGGTTGAGCAGCAACAACATGCAAGCCTTTAGTTAAAGATCAACTGACAGGAATCAAGAGGACTCACCTTATAAATTTATATTTAAGGGAAATGAAAGACTGCTCAGCTACATGTTTTGAAGCCTAGAATCCTGCATGTACTTGTGAGAGTGGGAATAGAAGCCCATCTCCTACCAACATATCCTTTCCTAGTGTATCCATGGCTCCCTGCATTACACTAGGATATTTAGAGGTATTGTCTATGTAAAGTCTTTATCTAATCAAATCACCTGTGAGGACACTTGAGCCCAGAGGTCATGGGACCTTGTCAAGTTCCCAAATGTGGCCTGAGGGTGTCACCTTCTGACTTGTGTCTGTGTGGAGTCTTAATATCTGTCTTACTACTGTTGTTTTTTGAGGCAGGATCACTCGCAGCCTAGCCAGTTTTAAACTTGTGACATATTTGAAGAAAGCCTTGAACTCCAAATCCTCCTGGCTCTACCTCTCAAATACTGATATCATAGATTTATATCACTGAACCTTGCTTGTGTAGTCTGGGGCTCAATTCTTGGGCTTCCTGCATTGTCGGCAAGCTCTCTCTAAACTTAATCACACACGAGCCCCTAACTGTCTCATTTTGATCAAACTCAATTCAAGTGGGACTGAATTGGTTCTCTATAGAAAGATTTAAGCACAAAGAGGCTATATGTCAGAGCAGCACTGATGAGGATTTCTCAAAGAAATGACACTAAAGAGAAACAACAGGTGACACTCAGAAACCTAAAGAAGCAGCTTGCCTCAAAAAAAGCCCAGGAGCCCTCACCAAGGAGACAAGAATAAAAGATACAGCTATTTATTGAAGATAAGCTCATATACTTAACTCAACCCACAACATTCTATATGAGGCAAGAACAAGGAACGAGGGCTGCATCTTTCATGTTTCTTTTTTTTTCTCAGTGTTTATCTGGATGTTATGAAGAGATGATGGTGTGGGGTGGCAGTCTTCTTTCAACTGAATCTCATGACAAAGCAACACTGCCTTTTAACAAGGAAGCTTGATGGGTCATTTGTGGCATATGCCTATTTAGTAAAAATGGTGGCTTGTTGACTGTCTTCCACAGGGTGGGTTCTGCTTGAATGGTCAGAGTGGGCAAATATGAGGCAGGAATGGGGAAGGGGATTCTTCCTTTGAACAACATAGAAGAGAAGAGTTTGAAATGGGAGGAAGAACTAAGGAAGCTGTGTTTCCTGGGGGAGGAGACAAGGACCCCTAAGAGGAATGACCGGCCAAGAGACACTTTGGATGTAGGGCACATGTACATTTGTGTGCACAAGCATGTGAAGGCAGAGATCATCCATAGATGAGGTTCCTAAATTCTAGTTCACAGCTTTTTTGTTTGTTTGTTTGTTTATTGCATATTTTTAAAGATAGGGCCTTTCACTAGCTTGGAACTCACCAGGAAGTCTAGATATCTTGTACAGTGAGTCCTGAGGTGTCTATTTCTGGCTTCAAAGTACTATGCTTAAAGGTATATGCCTGAATTTGTAAAATGTGCATTCTGGGGAATAAACATTCTTTTTTTTTCTGGATCTAAATTATTTTCCTTTTTTATTAAGCATTCCTTTCATTTACATCTCAAAGTTCTCCACTGGTTACTCCTCCACAAACTCCCCATCCCACATTGGCTCACCTCTTTGCCTCTATGAGTGTGCTCCCCTACTCACCATTGACTCTCGCCCTACCACTCCAGCATCCCCCTACACTGGGGCATCAAACTTCCATAGGACCAAGACCTCCCCTCCCATTGATGTTGGACAAGGCCATCCTGTCCTATATATGTATCTGGAGCCATGGATCCCTCCTTGTGAACTCCTTGGTTGATCACTACTCTATTAAATGAACTGCCTCTTCTGCCCAAGACGGACTTTGAGAAACAAGAACACATCTCTCCAAGCTTGTTCCAAAAGCACTGAGAAATACCAGTTTTGAGCTTTCTGTATCCCCAGTCGACCTCCTACCCTAAACCAAGATGGGAGGATCAGCAAAGTCATTAAGCACATAGACTGTGTTTTGCAAATTAGTAACCAAGCTAGGTTCCCTTCTTCCAGGGAGCCAGCACCAGATCTTAGGGGAGCCTGGTCAGGCTTGCTAAGTTTCTCAGCCAATTTTTTACTTGTGCTTCTTGAAGCATCCCTTAATCCAGGCTTTCCTGACTGGCATGACTCTCCTTTTTCTTTCACTTGCTTCTTCTGAAATCATCCATGTGCATATATCCAGATCTCTTGCACAGAAGGCTCTCACATGCTTTGCATTCATAGAAATTACATAGCAAATGCTTTAAATTCAAGTCATCTTAAGAAATTTGTACTTAAATTACTTAAAAAAATACTTATGCTTAAAAAAAGTTCTTCTTTGTGAACTTCAAACAAACCAATTATCAAGTCAATGGTTTGCCAGGCTTCTGGATGTATTTGGTCTCTGATTGGGCTGGCTCAGCTTTCATTACACTGGGGGATTTGGCTGCAAGCCAATGGTTCTTTTGTGAAGAGGTAGAAGATTCTTACTTAATGTTTTTCTTAGAAGAATAATGTGCTAAAATTGCTAACTGATTGCAGGAAAAAAAGAGCTGTCAAAAAATTTCAAGCTATTAAAATTTAAAGGTGGTCAAGTGACTCCATTTATTTTTAGATTTTTAAGACCTTTGAAATGCAAATACATATGTGTTATGAATATCTATATTTTTACAATGAGGTCATCTTCTTTACTAACAAAAAAGGTAATTACTTGCATATTTACATATCAAATACTGTTTGCTTTTACAAAAAAAAACTTTACTGTAATACAGTCATGCTTTTCCATGGAGATGTGCCCTGTGGTTGTATTTGCACTATACTGGGAAAGCTGAAAAATTACTGCCAGAGAGTATATGGCTTAAAAGGTGGAAATGCTTAGTATTTGTTCATATTTTGTTTTAAAGTGATACATTTTTATTTTATTATCTAGGCTAAACTTTCTTGACACCAGCCATTTTCTTGCCTCAGCCTCCCCAGTAGCTGGGAATACTGACATTTTTCTATATATTAGGCTTTATGTAGCCATTTATAACAAATATTTCCTGACTCTTGTTTCAACCTAGTTTTGTCTATGATCTATCAGTGTGCTTAAATGTCACCATTTACTTCACCTTCAGTATAGCCTGAACAAGTTATGCTATTACTAATGTTTTGGTGGCCTCAATATTTTGATGTTATACTTGGGGCTTGAACGGAGGATTCTGAACATGACCTTTGTGCACATATACAAGAATCTAGAGGGGAAGTTGCTTGGTAAAAAGATGATCAGTTTAGAGATAGAATTTATTTTCCAAAGATGGTGTATAAATTTAGATATTTGACATCCAATTTGACATACCAATCTCCTGAAAGAAAGAGAGAGAGAGAGAGAGAGAGAGAGAGAGAGAGAGAGAGAGAGAGAGAGAAAGCAAAGGAAACTCAGAACTCTGAGTAATTGAGAGATGGTTCAGGGCTAAAGAACACTCTCTTTCAGAGAACATGGACATGAGTGGCTCCCAGCTGCCTATAATTCTAATCTGATCTGAACAAATGATCTGATTTCTTTGAGGGCCTCAGCGTGCACCAAAACTCACATTCACATGTGCACACATGCACACAATAATAATAATTATAATGGTGATAATGATGATAATATTAATAATAACAATAAATAATTTTTAAAAACCCAGAATTTTCACTAAACCATATTTTGGCATCTTCTGTGAATATATTCCTCAATCCCAGGTTCTCTGAGCCAGGAGACACAAAAGTAACTGGGAACTTAAATTCAAAACATTTGGGTGCAAAAGTAGTATATGTATTACAGAACTTAGAGAAAGGACATGGGCGTCATATCTCTCTTACTATTATACTGCTGCCATCTCTCACCCTATCCATTCATTTATCTATTTATGTATTTATGTATTTATTTTTAAGACATGGTCTTTCTACATACTCTAGCTGTCCTGAAACTCATTATATAGACCAGGCTGACCTGGATTTTATTCCACAAGTTAGAGAAAGGCTTCATAGAAAAGAAAACCCTCACTTGGCCTGGAAGGACCAAGACACTTTGTCAAAGAGTTTGCTTTGTGAGATGACATAGGTAGACTCTGCTTATCCTGCATCTCTCTCCCATCTACCTACTCACTGAAAGGCAAGATACATCTCTGTCAGCAAATAGTTTATTTTATGTATATAAGCGTTTGTCTGTAGGTATGTCTGTGTACCATTTTCATGCATTCCATGTGGAAATCAGTGAAGGGTACCAAATTCTGTGGTACTAGAGTCAATAGATGGTTTTGAGTTGGGAATCAACTCTGGTCCTCTGGAAGAGCATCCAGTGCTTTTAATCAGTGAGTAATCTTCCCAGCCCCAAGTTCCATCTCTTAAGTAGGTTAAGCTATGAAATGCTTCTCATCAATATGTGAGTTGGTTAGTGGCCAGGGACATGCTATTGACTGACATTTGGTGGGATATGTCATTATTGCAGAAAAGAAAGAACACAGCAATATAGGCAAATCTGTTCTTTGCTAATTTGCTAACCCATAAGCTACTTGTCTCCTGAAAAAATCAGGGTTTGTCCCATTCTCATTTTCATTAGTTGAACAAAATGTAAAGGGGACGATGGAAGATCATGTTTTAAAAAAGTCATTACCATTTGTTAAAGTACAAATAAGGCTGAATAGATAGTTATTTGTAAAAGACTTGCTTTGAAAACACAAGGACCCGAATTATTTCCTCAGAACTTATGTGAAAAGTTTGCTCTGGTGACATCAGCTTGTAATCCCACTGATGGAAAGACAGAGGCAGGGTATATGGCAGGGGCTGGGTAAATAGCAAACATATCTACTTATTTAGTTACTTGTCAGTGAGAGATTCTGTCTCAAAATAAGGTGATTGCTAACCAAGCCAGCTACAGACTTTGGTATACCATGATAATCTGCCTGAAGGATATGCTAGTACAACAATGGGAGCAACCAACTAATGCCTGATAGGATGTAAGGCCCACTCATTTAAATAAAATTGATGGCTGATATTTCTCAGGTAGTCAAGAACCTGGGAAAAGGTAGAAGATAGACTCAGAGGAAAACTAAACCTTCTTCTACTAAGGAATATAGCAGTAAAATGAGTTCTAATGATATTCTGCTATAGCCATAAATTAGTGTCT
Source organism: Uromys caudimaculatus (assembly GCA_028551405.1). Lineage (NCBI taxonomy): Eukaryota > Metazoa > Chordata > Mammalia > Rodentia > Muridae > Uromys > Uromys caudimaculatus. The sequence continues at coordinate 72,732,633 of CM052711.1, read as the reverse complement.
CATTAAGTCATCATCAGAGAAGCTACCTCATACATTAAATGGGAACTCATACAGCAACCCACAACAGGGCAATATGCAGATAGAATAAATGGGATGATCTTAATGAGATATCTTAATGGAACTCCTCATCTCAGGTCTCAGGGAACCTTGGAGAAGAGGAAGTGAAAGGATTATAAGAGCCAGAGGTGACAGAAACTATGTCTTCCAGATAACAAATGATCAACACACACATGATCTCACAGAAACTGAGGCAGCTTGAGTAAGAGCTGCACAGGTCTAGCCCAGACAAGGTTCTAGCACTCAGATGTGGACATAGTCAGGAGTTCCTGCCCTTAATTTAGAAGCTATCTCCAATTGACAATCACACACAAAGGAAAAAATTAATTTCACCAAGGAATTCTTACTGGCTATACAAATCATACTTAAGGGCAGGCCCCATACACAACAAAAGATTGCCAACTCAAAGAAAGGGTTTTGTTGTTGTTGTTGTTGTTGTTGTTGTTGTTGTTGGTGGTGGTGGTGGTGGTGGTGGTGGTGGTGGTGGTGGTTTGGCTCATATTACTTTTATTTTAAGCCTTGTCTTTGATTTTATATTATGGAATCTGGTTTTGTATTTTTATGGATTTTTCTTTTTGTTTTCTTCTTTATTCATGCATTTATTTTTTTTTTTCCTTTTCTATTTTGGTTTGCTCTTTTCTTCATTTTGTCTTAGTCTTTTCTTTTTATAATGTGTCTATTTGTTTTATTAACAGATAGAAAGAAAAGAGAAAGAAGATAAGGAATTGAAAGAGAAGCAATGTGGGAGAATCTTAGTGGAGATGAGAGTAAGGAAACCATGTTCAGCAAATTTTGTATTTTTAGTCATTAATAATAATAATAATAATAATAATAATAATAATAATAATAATAATAAATGGAATGACACTTGAGTATTTCTCTGGCCTCCACATTCAAACATACCCATCTGTATACACATCTGCATAGAAAGGCACACATACACACAGACACAGACAGAGGGGAGAGAGAGAGAGAAAGTGAGTGAGGGAGAGAAAGAAAAAGACAGAGAGAGAGAAAGAGAGAAAAGAGATGTGGGGAGGGACAGCTTATTTAGGACTATCATTGAAGGTGTCACTTCAGTAGAGGAGAAACTATACTCATTTGTACATACAAAGTGTAAATAAGTTCTGGGTAGGAAATAATATCTGAGTGAGTATATTTGGAATACCTAAGACAGCAGAATGGATAGAGTACATTCTGAGTAATAGTGTTCTTGTTGTGCATAGTTCAGGTGGCCAGACATCTATCTCTAGGAGACTTTTGGAGGATAAAAAAACTTGACCACATGTGAGAGCCAAGATTACTGACCTGTTATCTCAGAATTTTCAGGCTGGTGACTGGTGAGTGGGACTCAATAAATATATGTGTGCATGCTTCCCATTGGTGTATGTATTTCACAGAATACCAGAGGGGAAGGGCATCTTTCATTGCCTTTTCTGAGATGAGATCTGATGAGATGAAGAAACTGCTACTTCTATGGACAGAGGTAAGGATTTTTGTTGAACATCTTTACACAGGAGTTCAGGTGTCAGAACTATTCCAGAGGCAGAAGTGTCCAGTCTTGAACACTAGGACTTACCAGGCAGCAGGTGTTCATTATTCTCTGCAGAGGAAGAATTCTAAGGCTGTTCCGGCGCCTTATTGGTAGTCATTCAGCATCCTCTACCACTGTGTTGAAATTAGCCTCTAGCATAGAATTGATCTACAGCTTATACTATCATAGATAGTATATTCAGTTATTTCTGATAATTTGTGTTTATGTTGTGTGTGTGTGTGTGTGTGTGTGTGTCTGTGTGTGTCTGTGTGTGTGTAGTGTACAGGTGCATATGTACATACATATGTTATGCATGGATGGATGCCAGCAGTTGATGTCAGTTGTCTTTCTCTGTCAGTCTTTACATGCTATTTTGAGAAAGGATCTCTGTCTCTGTGTGTAGACCACTGATTTGCCAATGATCGCAGACTAGAGAGCCCTAGAGACCTTCCTGTATCTTCCTCCTCAGTACTAGCATTACAATTTTGTGAAACTGTGCCTGAGTTTTAAAATATTGGCACTAGAGTGAATCCAACTGGGGTTGTCATGTTTGTACAGCAAGCTTTTTGCCCACAGAACCTGCTAATAACAGATCTTTGTAATGTTCATTTGAACCTAAGGAAAATTTCTCTCCAAATATGGCTGTAGAGACCTGACTAGATAGAAGTCTGTGCCACCTTTGGGTGCTAGATGGAGGAGGACACATAATGAAAAAGACCTGCATTTTATCAGAACGAGATGAGGAATAGCAAAGTTGCTTTCCCAGGACACCTGGTTACGGTTAACACAAGAAATCTGATCTATGCATTCAAACATCCATGGCATGATCAGCTACATCTCAAAAAAAGTTAAATTGTGCCCTCTGTGCACCTGCAAATCCACCAAGGGCCTTGGTTCTTAAGGATATACCAGCACTATAGTACTCACAATTTTATTGGCTGTCCTGTATCTCCAGAAATAGATATGAGGCTCAATTTAATTTTAAGATATAAATACTTGTCATTTATTGTTCTCCACCTGTTCAATATTCCTTGACTGTGATTCTCCCCTTGTTGAGCCTTTAACAAGTCATTCAGAGGAAGGCAGTCAGGTTTCATTTGCTCATTCTATGTTCTCTAAGGGTTAACATGGAGGCTGTATTCAGTTAGAAATACTACAAGCAAGACAATTGTATGTGGGACATAGTTTTGACATTTTAAGCACTGATAACATTTGAAATTGAGGCAGGGAAATAATGTTTATTAATTATCCATGTCTTCTGCCTTTCTGTCTGCTGCCCCCTACCAGCTGTTACAAAGTTGAGAAAATGGTAAATGAACATGATTACAACCAATTATGAGTTTTTCTCTTTTAAGAGACAGATGGAATCATGGTTTCTAGTTTAAAAAGGTATTTAATTCAGCTTATATCTCCACAGCACTTTTTTTTTTTTTACAGAGGAGCCATATGTTTCATTTAGTGCCAGGGAGGTTTCATTATAGCATAATCCAAAATCAGTGGTCAGTGGTCTATGTCAGAACAAGTACATAAATAGGTCAACAGTGAGTACAGTTTTAAACTCATGGTCACAATGTTTCAAATTCTAATTTTTTGACATGTATATGTGTATGGTGTTCATGTGTGCATGTATGAAGTCACATCAACAAGTCTCTGTCTGCAGGTCCATGTTTGGTGTCCAGTGTCTTTCCCAGTCCCTTCCCCCTTATATACTAAACTCAGAGAGAGCATGACAGTTTCATTAGTCTGGTTAGCAGCTTGATTAGGGGATCTCCTATGCCCTCCTCTAATTTGTTTAGACTTAGAAACAGGCCTCCATATCCATCTAGCATTTCCCTGAGTTTTGAGGCTTATTAACTGCATCTAACTCTGATTTTTACAACTGGGTGAGGTTTTACGTTTTGCTATTAAAACCCACAGATGAAGATGGTTTATATATTCATTGATTGCACTGTAGATGCAATTGTTGTCCTCTGAGAAACCAGGGGTTCTGTGTGTCTCTGTTTTGGCTGGAATTGACCAAACTCTTACAGTTCTCAGAATGGAATTCTGCACAGGGCATGTAGCTGTAGTCCCAGGTCTTGCCTGTTATCATGGTGACACCAATGCCAGCAATGGTGGCGGATGGCAGTGTGTGATGGCAGGTAAATATAAAGAGCAGCAGGTGAACAGATGCTGTGGGAACAACAGCATGGATGGCAGGGGCATGAACCTAGTCTGCCAGGTGGGTTTAAGTACCAGTGACAAATGCTTGCAGGGAGACAACTCTTCCCCAAAGTGTTACAGCTCAGTAAAATAGCCACTCTTAGGCAATTCTCAAAAAAAACAAAAAACAAAAACAAAAACAAAACAAACAAACAAACAAAAAAACATGCATTTTTATTCCATGTAGATAGAGACTTCATAAACATTGAGAAATAGAGTGGGATTCAGAAGTAGATGATTCCATTGGCACAGTATGAGATGCAAGTTATGCTCTATTAGCATGGAGAAGGACTTCAAGTGTTTTCCCTATGTGACTGGTTGTCATCATGGTTTTCTCAGTGGGGTAAAGTCGTTACATGTTCCAAAACAGGCAGAGTTTGGCAAGGATCTGACCCCAGACCTACTGTACTCAATTCTGAGTTTCAGTGGTTTTGGGCTCACTCAACCTTACCAGTGCTTCTCTCTGGTAGTACAATTCTCTGCACCACAACTCCTCCTTTTTTTATTTTTTTGTAAGGAGAGGTGTAATCGAAGTAACTGTCTCCAGTGTTGGGAATGAGTTGATATTGAACTAAAACCTGATTTTAGTTTTCTTTGCAATGGCATTTTTATGTTATTTTAGAAATTAGATGAGCAATTGGGTGTGAGCAAGAAGCACCAGGTTCCTTCTTCCTTAGTAGGTAGCTTGTGCCTGCTTGCCCTGACACTTTACTTTATCATGGATTAAAAGATATCATCTATGTGACTAAGCCCATATATAAGGAAAGGTATGTGAAGAGGTATTTTTATCTCCTTTTAACTCTACTCAGAACTAGTCCATAAACCATTTGCTGCAGCAGCAGAACCCACAATCCAGAAAAAAGACAATAAAATCCCCCACTTGAGGAACAGCCTAAAGATAGACACATAAATGGAAGATATTTTACTTCAGGATAGTCTATCTATACTCGGAAGCTCATCCTGTGTTTAATCATTCATGATACAGGAAAGCAGCACATCTGGAGTATTCCAGCAGCCATCAATGAAGTCTTAGATAACCTAAACCTAGCAGTACAATAATAAAACCTTTACCTATCTTAAGTCTAAGTCACTTTGCTCACCTGCTTTTCTGAGTATTTCTGAGTCTGGAAGCTGCACTCTCCCATTTAACACCTCATAATAAAATGGGGGATTGGAGTTGGTAAAGTAGCCTTTGTTGTATCTCAGGAGGAACTGCACAGATCAAAGAAAAAAGGGAGGAAGGCTGTCCCCACTACTTGTTCTCAGCACTTGTACATCTTTCAGAGTGCATGATCACATGATAAAATGTTCACTACTAGTTTGTACATAAATTCAGGTCATAAATTGAATAAGAAGTTTATAACAGAGAATGGTTAAATGCGTATTCACTAAGAATAATTATCTGGCTAAACATTCATCATTTGTTAATAGCTTTACATGTCCTTGAAAAGTTAAAGATCATAACAAAGTTACCCTTTAAGTTTTGTACTGACACATTCAGTCAATGCTTTATCTTCTGTCCTTGCACCTATAGTAAATTACCTTTGGTTAATGATTTTACAACCTCTTGGAATGTGCTCTAGGTTTTCAATGTCTGTTTTCTATCTCAGAATCAATTAATATGTGACACTTGAGGACTGGCAGTGCTCACATCACAGTTTTGACAGTAGAAAATATTTAATACACAGTTCTGTAATAGAAGAGGCTCAAGTGTCTTTGAGTCACTATTCTGAAGCATTAGTGACCCCTGAATACTGGTTTTTTTTTTTCAAATTAAACACTGTTCTTGAATAATATTTGAGTCTGGGGTCTTCCTTCAGTGATTATCAAACCCTAATATTTGGTAGCTCATCCAGGATCACTGGTGACCCCCTAACTTTTGGAAAGTGATTTACTGTCTGATGATCTTTGAGTTTGGTAATGGATTTGTGTGTTGCATGTCTTTCTCTTTATCTTGCCCTCTGTCATCTTTTATCTTGTTCAGTGCAGGATGAATTACTTTCCCATTGTCTGAACATTCTGGAGGCCAAGAGAAGCAAGAAAGATATGCCAACAACATGCTCCTTGCAAGGGCATTCAAGAATGCTCTGGCCGCTTTTAGTTGGAGATGGAGAGCTTCAGTTTGACCCATATCTTAGTGGAAGCTGATGGGTTGCTCCGAGCCAGCAGAAACCGCTTCAAGGATAGGCTGCCACCTTTGAACTCCCTTCAGCTGGAGTCAGAGAATGCTGGTGTGACACATGTACTGGTAGAGAGTGGCAGAATATTCCTGCCTGGTGGTGCCCATTTTCGGGATAGGCCACAATCAGCTTTATCTCTCCCCCCTCCCCAGATCCCAGTAGGTTTGTTTTTATTGCTTAATATTTGAGTTTCACTTGTTCATTTTATTTTTCTTAAGAAACACCATGGGGCAGACAACCAGCTCCATCCCACAGGACTTAGTCCAGTCACACATCAAGGACTTCAAATGTGTGGTAGAAAGTGTGGGACTAACAGCACAGGCAGGGAAACTGTCTTTTTCAGGAATGAGAAGCCAGCTTTTAATGTAGGATGGCCTAAAGGATGCACTTTCCACCTCTCTACTATCTACTTGGTTAAAGGTATAATATATGTCAATCCTGGACACCCTGGCTAGGTCCTATATATCACTGTCTGGTAGCATCTGGTGGAGAACTCACTCTCCTTAGCTGAGACATTTCCTACTTCCGACCCTGATGATTTTTACAGGTTAAAGAAGTGAAGCCATTGAAGAATTGTAAACCTGTAGTCCTGTTCCACTCAGTGCATGAGGTAGACTTCTTCCTGCCCCCTTATGACCCTGCCCCAGCACATGCCTGTCCTCTGCATATGGTAGATGTAGATCCAAGGGAGGAAAAAAGGGATGTAGAAGGGAAATCAAAGATGTTAGAAATAGAAGAACTGAGTGACTGAGGGTGTCAGGATTCAAGTCCCTTCTGTAAGTCCTGGGTAACCCTAAAGATGAATGGAAAGCCAGTAGATTTTCTGGTAGAAATTGGGGTGCAGCATTCAATCTTAAAACAAACTATGGGACTCCTATCCAACAAAAGGACACGGCTCAAAGAGTCACTGGAATTGATGAATATTCAAGGACTACTTGAAGAAAAGTGGAACTAGGAATGGGGCAGGTAACTCATTCCTTTATGATCATTCCTGGATGCCCATTTCTGCTGCTCAGCTGAGACCTCCTAAGCAAGATGGGGATACAGATTCACTTTTTCCCTGAGGGAGTTCAGTTCCTAAATAAGAATGGTTCCATACATCTACTTACTGTGTAGTTAGAAGATGATGAACTATATGATACTTCTCCTTTAAACACTGACAAAGACCCATATCTGAAGAGGATATCGGAAGAAATTCCCAGGGTATGTGCAGAGAAAAATCCTATGGGAATAACTAGGCATTTTGTCCCAATCCCATTGCTACTGAAGGCCAATGCCAATCTGGCCAGAGTTTGCCAATAACACATACCTAGAGAGGCAAGATTGGGAAGAACACTACATATAATTTGACTCTGGGACCACGGGATAGTGGTCCCTTGCCAACAGCATAGAACATACCTCTCCTGCTGGTAAGAAAAATCCCACCACAGTGACTACTGACCCATATAAAACTTAAGAGATATGAACAGGAGAAGAGAAGGTTGTCACCCTACTGTCCCCAACACATACACACTGCTGAGAAGCCTGCCTCCTGAATTGTATGTCTCCACTCTACTGGATTTTAAGGATGTTTTCTTCAGTGTGCCACCAGCAGCAGCTAGTCAGCATTTGTTCTCTTTCACATGGATCAACCCAGAATGTGGATTTAGCAGACAACTAACATGGACTAGACTGACACAAGGATTCAAAATCTTGCCCACCCTATATGAGGAGGCACTGGGTGACTACAGGCAGATCTACCACCAAAAACAATTTACAGTATGGAGATGACCTTTTTATAACTGCTCTAGATAAAGACCCTTATTGTTTGATGACTGAGACCTTGCTCAGAGAAGTAGACCAGATGAGATATTATTTGGTTTCTGCAAAGATGGTACAGCTCTGTCAAAAGGAGGTAACGTATTTTAGGTGCATTCTGAAGTGGGGAGGGGACCAACACCTGCTATGCCAGGCCAGAAAAGCAACAGTCTTCAACATCTGTATTTCTGAGACCCAGTGTCAAGTTTGTGAGTTCTTGGGTGAAGCAGAATTCTGCAGAGCTTAGGTACTAACAGGCTTGTCTGATAGTCCATTTAAGACAAAAACAGAGATAAGTGGGAGAAAGTGCAAAGTGGCTTGTTGGTTTGAGATAAGTGGTCAGCAGATTGTGTGGTTGAGAAAGGAAAGAGTGAGATAGTAAAGCTCCTCAGATGAAACTTACAGGGCATGTGAGAGCTATAACAGGGATGTAATTGAAGAGGTGAAGTGAGTATCTCATTTGGGAAGTCCCTGGGCCTTTGCTGAATTTATGCAAAGACTGAAACTCAATGCATTCCCATTCCTCTCCAGTTGACATTTGGTCAACAGTCATGTCCTCGGATATAGCTCAGGTACCCCCACTTTCTTAATGCTGACCTCCTAACTTTCCTGCTGGCTTCAGAGTTTTCATCATCACCATCAATGACACCATCATCTCAATGTCACCATCACCACCAAAATCATGGCCGTTTCAGAAATTACCTCTAGGTTGAGTTACTTTGCTCCTTGGCCTCCATATTGCAGTCAAGATGTTCAATGGAAATATAAATCTCCAAATTAAAAGCCATTTTGGGGATATAATTGACTTCAGAGTGAAGATGTCTTTTTTCTTTTTTTCTTTTTTTTTTTTTTGGCTCAGCAGATGTCTCATGTAGCCTTTTACTACCTCACCTATGTTCTGAGAACAGATGGAAAAAACCATCCCCCACCCAGATACACTTAAATCCACAGATAAGGTTGCTTATTTTCAACTTGCCTTCTGACACAATTGATGGGCACTACTATCTCCAGCCTGGAAATATGTGCCCTTATCAATATTCTTATCTCCACATCTTTCTACTTGCCCTAAACATTAGTTGCTCGGTTACACCTAGTCCCTGCAGAACATCCCTAACCACCCATGTCTCTACAGCTACAGGCCATCATTCTTCCCAAGATCTCACATGGCTTTTTGGCTTTTCTCTGAAGCATGGCAAAATCTGTCTTCTCCTTGTGTCTCTCTGCTGCTTGCCTCCAGGGACCTGGATGTCCCATCTATTACTTCTGACCAGCAATTGGTCCATGGCTTTTTTACTCACAGATTAAGAACCAATTGAGGAAAAGGGCCATTCCTACAAGCAGATGCATTGTGTCCTGGCTCCTGATTCACATCATCAATTCACCTTTTCTAGCCAATTCCTAGAACTACTGCTCTCTCTACATTGACCACAGTGGCTCTTTCAATGTGTCATGCTGTTGTTTGATTGTTCTTAGGGATTCATGAACAAACAACTATTCATCTCATACCAAAGAAACAACTGCTCTTAGTCCTAGCTTAGTGAACCATTGAATTTACTGAGGATAGTTACAGGAGAATAGGTGAGGGGTTACTAATAAGAGCATGGATGACTCACATGAAGGTACATTCACAAATAGTTCACAAATCACTAGTGATGACTCACACATCTTTATTCCTAGAGCCCTCTGCTCAACCTGTTGGCAGTTCCACAATTCTAATCTTATTGCAACATAGGATTGCTGTGTTCATAGCCTTTGAGAAAGACCCAGTGAACCTCACAGTTCCAGGATCTTCAGAGACTTTACTGTTTTGTTTACTTCTGGGGCCTTCTGGCTTTCATTTAATTCCAGTGACTTATTAGTTTCAATATGGAGGAATATCTGTGGAATTACATGCATGCTACTCTCTTTTTTGACAGTTCAGGACCTGTTTGTCCATAGTAGAAGGCACAAATCCAGTATTCTGTGTGTCCTGAGTGTTCCATATTTTCTGCTTTTCATATAGTGTCCTCTGTCATGAGTTCTCTCAAGGCAGTGGTCATTCCAGATCTCTTGTACTGTGTTTCCTCTCTGTTGAGGACTTCACAATCTCATGCATTGACAAACAGATTTTCTGGTATCAGACTTGTGAACGGCTGGGTATGGAATGGATTTAAACAGAGAAAGGAAACATCAGAGGCTTTGAAAACCAAAAAGAATTCTCAACTTGATCTAAAGGTGAGAGATTAAGAGATCTTCATTCCCCCCACACATATAAAGATGATAAAATGGAGCCTGGAGACGGTTTAGTCAATACAACTTTGCAAACAAGAGGCCTGAGTTCAATTCCTAGAACCCACATTAAATTTTTCCAGAGATGGTAGTTGTAGGGTAAAAGGGCCAGGAAAGGGCATCTGTACCATCATTTGACCACAATCTTAAGATTTAGGCTAAAGGGGAAAAATGCCTAATCCCTGGCTTGACTCTGAGCTCTAATATTTGAAAATTTCTGTGCTTGTGACTCAGCCTTAATGGCCAAACAATGTTTCCTATCAAATTATATTTTCCCACTAATATCAGTGTGCATGCATCAAAAACTCTAGAAATTACCTCCTCTCTAGTCAGGACTCTTTTGTCTATCTTCCTGTTCAGAGTCAGCCACCATTCTGTTCTTATCTCTAATAAATCTCTTCTAAGAGATTTCTTACATAGTATGATTTTGTGGTACTCTTTGTATCCCTATTGACAAGATACCTTGGTGCCAGAAATTTCCTTACAGTGGAGCATGTGTGTAACCACAGCACTGGGAAGGCAAATACAGGCATATTCCCGGAGCTTGTTGGCTCTTTGTGAGTTCTGAGTTAGGGAGAGTCTCTACCCAAACTTTTGAAACAAAATCAATATGATTGGGTGATACCTGAATACTGACACAAGAAGTTGTCCTTTGAATCTCACATGCACACATACCTGTGAAGTTGTATACACAAGTGTACCTATATGTGCATGAACACACAGAGACACATGTGTTCACATGCAAAGAGAGTGAGGATCTCTCTCTCTCTCTCTCTCTCTCTCTCTCTCTCTCTCTCTCTCTCTCTCTCTCATACACACACACACACACACACACACACACACACACAGAAACAGAGACAGAGTCAGAGATAGATGGTCAAAAAGCAGCATGATCTTCTCTTCAGTTTGAAGGAGTTATTTTGATGTAGATTTAGAACAAACCTTGCGAGTGAAGATGACCTTGGCCTTATCTTGCTCACCTCCAGCTCTGTATGTGATTATGGGGCTGCTTTGTATGCAATAGCCCTCTTTAATGGAGCTGCAGCTTATGGTACAATAATCAATACAAACAGATCTTTATACTGCCCTTCTAGCAGTATTCCTTGGAGAACTCAGACTGAATTCATTAGCCGAAACTCCCCACATCATGTCCCATATTGGATTCAAATGTGGAGGGATGAATGTTCTCCATGGATCCCTTCATGGAGATTCTAAAAGAGTGTCCAGAGTGAAGATATCAGGAAGATCCAAAAAAACGTTCTCTGCAGGGAGAGGTAACAGTGAGGTCATTATGTTTTGTGTTCTGGGTTATTAATTTCAGTCTTCTTTTAACTTTTTCACTTGAATGTTGCCTTAGTCTTCTAGCTTTGTTTCAGGTATGCAATGATACCTGAGAGAAGGTTGCAAATACTTTTGAGTCAGACTGTAAACAGCTTTCTTTCTTCAACCCCCAAAACCAAAGGTAGTTGTAATCATAGATACATATCTGCACATGGGTTCAAATAGTCTCCTTATTATATGAGTCAGTTTCTATGTTACTGTATTAAATACCATAAACAAAGCTACTCAGGGGAGAAAAGGGGCTTATTACTTGTAGAAGCAGGGATCATGGAGGAACACTGCTTACTGGCTTGTCCACATTAGTTGTCTTTCTTATATAGCCCAGTACAACCTGCCCAGGTGGTACTACCCAAAGTGGGCTGGGCTATCACACATAAATTATCAGTAAAGAGAAATGGCCAACAACCTTCAGCTCAATCTGGTGCAGGCAATTCCTCAATTGTAGGTCCCTCCTTCTAGGTGACTCTCATTTATATCAAGTTTACAAAAAAAAACTAACCAGCAAGCCTCTTTTAACAGAATACTTCGGATTTCTGGTTTTGCCTTATTCTAGAGCTATGGAAACATTTTCTAAGAGTAGAGGTGCATCTCAAAATATTTTCTGGAATTCATCTGTAAACTATTCAATCTGTCTTTTTTTTTTTTTTTTTGCTATAATACAACATCTGAAGTTGTATACTTTATAAGAAAACATGTTCATTGAGTTTACAGTTTTGAAAGCTGAAAGTCTAATATTAGACAACCTTCTGGTGAGGCTGGTTTTGCTGTGTCACATCATTGCTATGTGTGGAAAGACAGGGATGGGTGGAGGAATGAGAGTGAGAACATGTGGTAAGATAAGGAGATAATGGAGAGGATGGTAGAGTCACTAAGATGAGGGAGCAGATGTCTGGATCACTGTTTAAGTCTCCCTCTCTGTATGCAGTCGTAAATGAGGACATATGTACCCCTATACCCAAGTACCTAGATAATAGGCACTTGGCATCCTCCTCTTTCACTCTCTTTCTCATTCCCTTGACAAAGGATGTCTTACTGAACTTGAACTAATTCCTACTGGCTAATCTGGTCAACCAGAAAGTCTCAGCATTCCTGCAGTATGTGGACCACATCCTTCTCAATGCTGAGTTATAGAAACACAAACTGTATATGTAGGGTAAATAGTCTGATGCCAGTTCTGTGTTCAAAACCTATCCAAACTCATAAATATTTGAATCCCCAAACTGACCAATCCCTGAGAGTGAAAATCTACCAGTCCCTGAGCTCAAAACACCATCAATTCCTGGGATTGATTTGAAATATCAACAATCACCGCCATGTAAATTCCCACTCTGAAAAAAAAATCCCTCCACAAGAAACCCTATATAAACTTGTCTTCTGCTCATTTCCATGCGGCTTCTTGCCCAAGCAGTGTTTTGTGACTTTGTGATATTCCTTGGTTTTCAGTTGACGGGATACCTTTTCCTTTATAGCTGTAATACCTGCATCAGGGAAACCCTTTCACCTCAGAGCTGTAACACCCAGAGTAAATGGGTACTGGGCATGTCCAGGCTCAGGTTTTCAGAGTTGTGCAGCAAGTGCACTTACCCATTGAGCCATCTCCTTAGAAAAAGGCTCACTCAGTATATTACTTACTTTTCTATTGCTGTGATAAAACACCCTGACAAAAACACAACTTGAGGAAGAAAGCTTATTTTTGGCTTTTGGTTTCAGAGGGTGAGAGGCTAAATTGGCAGGGCAGTGTGGCAATAAAGAGAAATGATGGCAAGACTAGGAACCTGAGAACTTATATCTTCACTCTCTCCAGGAAGTAGAAAAAGCAAGTCAGAACTGGGGAGTCTATAAACTCTGAACACCTATCCTCTGTGACAAATTTCCTCTACAAAGCTTTAGGTTCCTAATCTCCTCAAAGTATTCAAATACATGAGTTGATTGGGGACATAACCACACATTACTCTTTATATAAACTACATTTGGTGAAAACTGATTCACTTAAAAACCATTATTGATTCCTATAGAATATGTTGCCATGATGATTTAATTACCTTTCCCTAGGCTTGTTGAATTAACTTTTCCTAAAGATATTCAGCTAACATTCTTTCACCCCACATGGGTACTGATGACAATCCCAAGTATTTCATTGAAGTTAAACTTAGTGAGATCAATGAGCTTATTAGGCATTCTTTATAGAATGAGTGAGGGTTTACTTAGAGTTCTCATGAGAGACTCCAGATAGCTGCATCACCACGAAATTTTACCTCATCCTGGATGACATCTTCATGAAAGTTGCAATAGAGTCCATCCTTCAATTAATATTCTGCCTTCTATATATCTAGCATTTTTCAAGATCACTTGCACCTGAGCAAGGGAATACAGAAACTACTAGAAAATCAGATGAGGGTCTCCTGTCCCTGCACTGCTCTACATACTAGGACATGTCAGTAGCTACAATATCATTATCATAGACTTGGCTAGTGTAGTAGTAGTTTGATCTAGTTGGCATGGATTCTGGGGAAAAGTCTGAGATAACGTCATGTGAAGAGTATATATGCTGTCTCATAATGAAGTCTCCTTTTAAAAAGCTCCACCACCACTCAAGACCACCTCACTCAGAGTCACAGTCCTCTGGCACAGAAACCACTTGGCTACAGACTGCATTGGAACCACAACAACTGATTATATACATCTCTTCATTCCTTCTTTCTTAGGACATAGCATGCCCCTTTGAGACATTGATCACTCCAGTGTGCCATATCTTAAAATCAGAACACCATGACTTCTTGTATGATAGAGATTCAGAAGTGATTCTGTGCTGTGGCTTCACATTCTCTAATCTGTGGTTTGATGTAGTACCTAGAACCTCCATGTTCCTTGGTCCATAGGCTACCCTAGACTAAACCATGATCTTTGGCATTTTTCTACAGCTGTTTTTGTTTGTTCAGGTGATTTTTCTAAGGGCTCTTCTAACCTCACCCATCATTCTGTCTACAACATCTCTCTCTCTCTCTCTCTCTCTCTCTCTCTCTCTCTCTCTCTCTCTCTCTCTCTTCTCTCTCTGCCTCTCTCTTTCTATTTGCCCACAATAACACAATATCTCTTAATGAGGTTCTTTCTATTTCCAGGCTTTAAAGAGGTTCCCCTCTTATCCTTTAAGGCTTCATTTATGGTTTGTCTTATATAATGAATGTGTTGTTGCTTTATAATAATCTTCCACCTCAAAGCCCTATCATGGTGTACATTATCCTGAGACACAGTCTTACACATTGCATTTATGAAAGGAAATTTCCCCAAATTCACCCACACCTGATATTCTTTTCCTAAATTGTTGTTTTTTTAACATCAGTATTATGAATACTTATAAGCCAGGCTCACTGTTAGTGTATAAACTCCTAAGTGATGGTGAACTAATCCATACTTTTCTTTAAGTTATTTATTTTGTTTACACAATTGAGGACTCTATTTGTATATATACCTGAATGGCAGAAGAAGATATCAATTCTCACTATAGATAATTGTAAGCCAACATGTTGCTGAGCATTGAACTCAGGACCACAGGAAGAACATCCAGTGTTCTTAACTGCTGAGCCACCTCTCCAGCCCCAACTTTATACCTTTCATAGCCTTATGGTCCAGGATAAATGATTAAGATATGAAAACTATTTCTGAGTTGCCTCAGAAAGCCCAGTGTTTTCAGAACAACCCATTCTCCATCTTCTGCAGAGGCACATGTCAAAAGTTTGCTCTGTGTCTCTTGATAGCAAATTGGAACTTTCTATTGATAGAATGAGATTGCTTGTAGTGATTTCCTCAAAGCCACATTCAGAGGAACTGTTCTCACCACAAACTAGTCTATTATGTTTTTTGTTAATAGTTATATATTTTGACACTAGAGAGAAACATAATGGGTGAAAATAGAGGTAAAGCAGACATAGCTTCAGGTAAATTCCAACACAGCGTATAGGAAGATGGTGTGGGGAAGTCTCTTCATCTACTATATAGCAGTGATAAGTTCCATGCAAATTTGTAGCTCTTTGGCTAGAATATATTTACTGGGCCCTAAACATGCAATAAAACCATATAAAATTTCATATGTCCTTCCCCTCTCTTGGTCTTGTTCTCTCTCTTTGTGAGTGTTTGTGTGTGTGTGTGTGTGTGTGTGTGTGTGTGTGTGTGTGTCTTTGAGTTTGTGGGTGGGCATTTAAGTGTGTTATGAGGGATGGAATGTGTTAGTCAGAGACAACCTCCATTGTTAGTCTTCACATTCCAACTTGTTTGGTACACTATCTCTTATTTGTCATGGTATATACCACACTACCTCCCCACAGGGATTTCACATATTCTTCTGTTCCTGCCATTCATTTTTCCACAGGAATGCAGGGATTACAAACATGCTACCATATTTACCTTTATATGGGTCTTGTAAATATTAAACTCCGAGTCTAACACTTGCATGCTAAGAAGTTTTCCCACTGAACCATCTCTCCAGCCAGAAATGAAACCCTTTTAAATTCTTTTCATATTTACAACCCAATTGTCTGTTAGTTATCTGATGAACTCTGTATCTTGTGAAAGTTTTTGAGAAAATTAAGGATGTGTTTGAAATCTTACTCGCCTCTACCTTTGCCAATATTACCCTCCAAGCATTAGGAGCTCAACAAGTTCTATGGACTTGATGTTCAACGGCTACTTGGTCTACTTGGAATTTTTTTTTTTTTGATGGCACAAGTACCATAGTGACAACATCTCCTTAATGGTGGTTCTGGGTAATAGAAATAGAAAATCTTACAGCAAAACCCATATTTTAGAGGAAGAACTGGACTCTCTTTAATCAGAACACTAAAAAAGAGAGGGTAAGTGAGCAATTATGATGCTAGTATAAGGTCTCAGTTGGCAGTAGTACTTGCTGAAGAAGAATGAGGATCTGAATTCAGTTCCTTAAAACCCACATAAAAAAGCTGCACACAGTTGAAGTAGAGATTTCTGGTTTCTTTGGAAACTCAGTTGTGTTATTTGATGATTTTTTGTGAGCTGTCTTATGAGAGGATATTTTGCTGTGCCAGATACTTGAGAGGAAGGGCAATATTTCGAAAGAGTATAAGTAGAATCCAATAGTGATGAGGCACTTGCATTGGTTTCCCTTGCAACACTTTGCTAGTCTTCACTGATAGTGCTTTTGCGTTAGTAAGCCTTTTGCTCTTCTTTCATGGACTTTGCTGGGTTTTGCTGATCTTTGCTTTTGGTGACTTTCTAGAGAGAAAATCACCGAAGAACTTCTAGTGATATGTCAGCTGCTTTTTGCTGCTTTTGCAGACTCATGCCAATTTGGTCTACCCTTGCGATTTTCTTCAGCATCTAGCCGCTGCTACTGATTCAAGTTTGGTGTTTGCCAATTTGACTGGACTACTATTACAGAGAAGGGTTTGGTGTTTGGCAATTGGACTGGACTGCTGATACTGATTTGTGTTTTGTGTTTGCTTATTGGACTATATTTCAGCTATTGATTTGGGGTTAAATCATCCTTAAAAAACTACTTCTAATCAGGTACCCATGCCCCTTCTCATATACATCATCTTTTTCCCTTATCTTTTATTGGTGGACTAAAATGGAGGTTGAAGCATTTAAGAACAATTCTTAAAATAGGCTTTGAAAATTTTAAGCCACTAGGTGTAATCCACAATGGCTTAGCTGTAATGGTAACTCTGCTTCTAATGTAGTAGAGAAAATGGCAAGTGGATTAACTGCTGAAGAATTTATTATGCATACATGTATAGAAGATGGAGGGGTAGCAAGGAAGAAATTATAATCATAGCATTTATAAAAAGTAGATGCATTTTAATGCAGGGAATAGAATTGGTCAGCAGTTGTTGTTTCCTTACATCAAGGAGAACTCTGCTTACATATAAAGAAAAGAGTCTTTTGGAAGTACTTGAAAATGTGTGTTCTGGCAAATAATTGTTAATGATCAAATAACCAAATTAGTTGTACAAATGAATGGTGTTGGCATAGAAGGTTTGGTGGATACAGGACCTGATGCTATTATAGTTTCCCAAAAATCTTAGAAACCAGATTGACCACATAAGGTTTGCCCATAGTTTATAAGTATTGGTAAATTTTCACAAGTAAGACGCTGTGTCCAGTGGGTTAACTGTGTAAGACCAGATGGGCAAAGAGCAAATTTGAGACCTATATGGCTGACTGAGCCATAAATTTATGGCGAAACGATCTTTTATAGCAATGAGATACTCAAATTAATATTCTGGCAATTCTGGGGAGAGCAAATAGGGTTGATATGATAGATGAACCTGGGGAAGGTATTAATACAAGTATTCAAGAACAATCGCAACCTGTGCCCATTGTTCAAACACGGGACATCACAGGTATTAAATTTTAAAATTTATAAAAAGGGCCACAACTGACAGTCCAACAGCCTTGCCCCTAAAATGGTTATCAAACCAGCTCCACTGGCTTGAGAAGTGGCTCATAACAATAAACTACTTGTAGACACTTTAACTACTGGTAAAAGAGCAGCTGGATGCTAAACATATAGAAGAATATACCATCCCATTGAATTCTTCTTTCTTTGTTGCAAAAAAGAAATCAGTTAAATGAAGAGTGATAATGAATTTAAGAGCAAATAATGGAGTAATTTCAATCAATGTGACCTTTACAGCCTGGATATCCTTACCTTCTTTGTTACCTGTATCATCACCTAAAATACTAATTGACTTGAAAGAATACTTTTTCATGATATGCATGAGAAAATAGGAAAAAATTTGCTTTCTCAGAACTTACTCTGAACAACAGTGGTCGACTAAAGGTATACCTTTGGAAAGTACTTCCAAAGGTAATATTAAATAATCCAAATTTTTGTCAATATTTTCTGCAGCAACCATTAGAAATAATACATAAGCAATGCATTCACTCTGTTATTTATCATTATGTGAATAACATTTTGTTGGTTGATGCTGACAAAGATATTTTAAAGAGAATGTTTAAGATAACACAAATTATTCTGCCATGCTGGGGATTACAGTTAGCTTCAGAAAAAAAAATACAAAGTGGAAATTCACTTAGTTCTTTGAGTCATAAAATCAATCAACAAAATTTTGACTACAAAATGTACAGATCTGTAGGAATCAATTGCAAACACTTAATGATTTTCAAAGATTAATGGGAGACATTAATTGATGAAGGCCTACAACTGGGTTAAGTCTACATGAGCTAAATAATTTGTTTCAAACATTACAAGAAGGTTCAAATTTAAACTGTCCAAAATGTTTATCATGAAAGATTAACTCTTGTACAAAAAAGAATGCAAGATGCATTTCTGGATCTAATTGTTCCTAATCTTGATTGTGTTTTGGTCATTTTGTTTTCAACTCATTTTCCTACTATACTCAATATGCAAAGGGATGATAGTATTATAGAATGGGTTGTCTTAGATCATAAATAAAATAAAACATTGAATATATATATATATATATATATATATATATATATATATATATATATATAATATTTCTGAATTAATTTTAAAAAGTAGAATAAGACTATATCAATTGTCAGGAACAGATCCAGCCAAAATTGTAGTGCCTCTTACAAATGATGAGGTTGTGTCTTTATGGGTGATCAATGAAGACTGGCAAAGAGCTTGCAGCCACTCTGGTAAAACTGCTAATTAAAGTCAAAGTCCACCATGACTGGATAGCCTCTGGGCACAATATGGGAGACTCCCTTCTGTAGCAGTTATTCTTCTCTGATGATGTCCAGGAAATTGTATGCTTCCATACTCACCTCTACCTGATGAATGTCATATAGCCACAATTAGTTTATAGGACTAATACACTTTCTGCTTAGAAATCCTATTCAGCTAGCAACTGAGGTTCCTGAAATGCTTCCCCATGCTAATGGGCATTCCAGGAACATTAAGCCCCTTGTCAGTGACATTTGCCCATACTGATGCCCCTTTACTCTGTCCCTCAAAACACTGTAAGTCTTTAATCACCCTAAGTAAAGAAGATCTGTCTAATGACAAGTAAGTCCCTGTGTACTTTATTCACTGTATGAACTAAAAGGGCTTCAGATCTCCATGTTCCATGTCTCTGCACACACTGCCCTCATGGACTGTACTTGCTTATTATCCAGAAGAGTACGGAGATACACAGTAACTACTTGAGCAAATTTAATAACAAATATCAGAAAATAAAACCTATGCAATTTATAAAAAGAACTACTTTGATTCTTCCACATCTTATAAAGAGAAAACCAATTTCAGAGGCACCCACATTCTGTTCTGACACAAACATGGTGGAGATGGTGGATTATAAGTCAGACAAAATAAGAAAAGTCATCCAAATTCCATATACATCAACTCAAATTCGGATCTGTATGCAATCCTTATGGAATAATCGTATTATCCAGAATCTCTTACCATAATTACTGATTCTTTATTTGCAGAAAGACTTATCTTGCATAAAGAGACTGCTGAATTTGTACCAGATAAGTCACAATTAACTTTGATATTTATACAATTACAACAGGACATTAAAAATAGAAACTATCCATTATATATTGCTCATATTCAGTCTCATAAAGCTTTCCAGGTTCATTAGGTCAAAGGAATGAAAAAATTGATCAATTACTAAGAGGAAATGTGTTAAACAACTCACTATTTTATGTTAATGGAAAAGATTTAAGGAAAAAATCTATCACTTGGCAACAGGCCAGAGAAATAATAATAATAATAATAATAATAATAATAACAAACCTGTCCTATGTGTTCTTTATATAACTCTATATTAATACCTGTTAGTAGTAACCCTAGGAGTACAAACAGAAATGGCATCTAACATATGGATATTTACTACTTTGTAGAATCAAACATATATATGTGTGTGTGTATGTGTATATATACATATATGCCATTGGCACACACTCAGGTTTTCAATGGGCATAAGTTCTGTAAAGGCTGATTGTATAATTACATTCTTACTGGAAATAATGATAATAATGGTGATACCTGCAGAAGTTAAAACTGATAATGTTTTTGTATATGTATCTAAGAAGATGGAGCAGTTTTTGCATATGCATATTGCAATAATCCCACAGGACAGTTATTAAAAGAGCCAACCATACCTTAAAAGAGATGATTATTTTTTTAAAAATGGAAGAATAACCCCCCCTAAGGACACACAAAATAATGCTTTATTAACTCTCAATTTCCTTAATGTTGGTGAAAAAGGAACAACAGCACTGAGAGACAATGGGTTATCAAAAACAAAAAACAAAAACAAAAACAAAAAAACAAAAAACTGAGGAATTAGAGCAACCAATATACTATGAGGATACATTGATATTAGAATAAAAGTCTACAATAGTTTTAAATGGGGGCATAGTTACACTTATGTATCAAGAGGGAAAGAATAACTATGGTTACCAACAAAACTTATAAAGATTTGATCTGACAAGGGCAAACCTCTTATCAGCTGAGAAAAGAATATCTTCACAAAGTGAATAGTCCAGGTAATTTACTCTTACACTGTTTCGGTTACTGATTTCTCCAAACATATGCATGCAAATCAACTTTGAAAAGGCTAGTCCAGCTGATCAATCATACAATGACTAGACCACACATAGGCTGACAGACAACACAGAGACTCGGCAACACATAGAATAGAAAGATAACCGAGAGACTGGATAGCTAAGAGAGTGTACAACACACACTGGAAAATAAATGCTGCCACTAGTATTTTTTCAGACTAGCCCCATTTGTTTTTCTTCTTGGTCCACAAACAGAAATTTTTGACCCCAATACATTGGGAAACAAAACATGCTTTCCAAGTCCCTTTAGTTGGGGTATATGGTTTTGGTGATTTGATGTGCTATGGTTGTTATCAGCTATGGTGATAGGTTCTCATTGGTTACAATCAGGGAGGAAAGAAGTAATGTTCATTAATATATTGCTGGAAATTTAAGGTTGTTTTATTTGAATAATGGTATATTGATAGAAATCTAAGGTTGTATTGTTTGAATTGTTTGACTATATTTTACATAAGCTATTCCTTTAAAATGGGATGGAAAGTGCTAGTTTTATGGTTCTTATTGAAGTGTCAGGAATATGTTAATGACCCCCCCAAACAGAAAGGAGCCAATCTGATGCAACTCACAGCACAGTCTTTATTCTATTTGAGCTAGCTCTCTCCTTCCCAATGCACTACCATTACACAGGATGGTTTTGGTGGTGAGGGAACCACAAATGTCTATCTAGGAAAGGCTTTATAGTAAGCAGCAGGCAATGAGTATGTGTGCAAGCATTTAATTGAAAAGCTACTCTGCCCTTTAACATAATTGGCTGGTGCTGAGGACCATATCATAAACTTAATTTCTGTTCCCTTCTGCATTGGTATTTGTTAGGCAGGGGCTGGGCTTGTAACCTGGGGGTGCATGTTTGTTGGTGGAATAACCTGAAGATGCTTGTCTTGTTGATGGTGTAACCTAGAGATACTGGTCTTGTTGAGGATTAGCCTAGAGACTGGATCTAGGCTCAGGCTTTGTTGGGAGACAACTTCAAAAATAATGATAGGTACCAGCCTGTTAGTTTACCTAAGTTCAGACTTATGCCAGGTTCTTTAAAATGGAGTCTGAACTTAAAAGATTTGGCGTCTCACTTATAATTGTGTGTGTGTGTGTGTGTGTGTGTGTGTGTGTGTGTGTGTGTGTGTTGATTATTAATGTTGGAGAAAAGTCTTTTGTTTTTAAAGAGAAATTCGGATAGGAAGTAGAAATTTCTGGTTTCTTTGGAGACTCAGTTGTATTGTGTGATTTTTTTCTGGAAGTTGTCTTATGAGATAATGTTTTGCAGACACATGAGAGGATGTTTTGCTGAGGCAGACCATTGAGCAGATGGATGATTTTAGAAAGAACATAAGTAGAACCCAATAAACAGTGGCAGGATCCTCTTGTTTTGGTGTAACTTGCAGTGCTTTATTAGTTTTTGGTGATTTTTACTTGTCTGGAGTTCAAAGAGAGAAAACTGCCAAAGAACTTCTTGTGGTATTCTGGCTGCTTCTTGCCATTTCCCTGACACAATCAGATTTGGCCGAACTTGAGCTGTCTTCTGGATTGAAATGCTGCTACTGATTCATGTTGGTTGTTGCAAATTAGAATGGACTGCAGCTACTGATTCGTGTTTGAAATCACCTCCAAAATGCTACCTCTAAACAGGTCCATATCCTCTTTGTCCTATTAACTCTCTTTCTCTCCTACCTTTGGTTGATGAGATAGAAGGGAGTTTAAAGAGTTTAAGAACTTTTGCAAACATATGTTTTGAAAAATCTAAGTCTACACATAGTATTCCGAGTCTGTAATTCTAGTGTTCCTATAAGAAGATGGGAGAAGAGCTTGGGCCACAGGACCCCACAGCTGATCAGCGCCGGGACAAAGATCCCTCGCCGGAGATCGCAGGACCCAGCGGAGGGCCAGGGACGCGCCCCACAGCTCACCAGGAACGAGGAAAAGCCTCTAGCAGGGGCAAAACGAGCCCCAGAGCTCAAGGACTCCGCCCGCTTTCCGTGGGCCACAGAGACTGAAGGTCAGCAACGTCCAGGACCAGG
>CM052711.1:72657074-72709145 GCA_028551405.1 Uromys caudimaculatus | reverse complement strand
ATATGTGGCAGAGGATGAGCTTGATGGCCATCAGGGAGAGAGCAGAGGCCCTTGGGCCTGAGGGTGTTAGAGGCCCCAGTAAAGGGGAATGTCAAGGTGGGAATATGGGGATGGATGGGCGGGTGGGTGGGAGGTGGAATTCTCTCATAGAGGCAGGAATGGGGAGGGGATATGGGGTTTCCAAAGAGGAGACCCAGTAAAGGGGAAACGTTGGAAATGTAAATAAAGTATAAAAATAAAAAATAAAAAATAAAAAATAAAATTTGGCTCTTTGAACAATTTGAAGGCCACTGATTTTAGCTCTTCTTTGAAAGTCTGGTAGAATTCTGTATAAAAACTATCTGGCCATAAGTTATTTTGCAGGAGAGGGTCTTTTATTGACTGCTTCTATATCCATAGGGGTTATAGGGAAGTTTAAATAGTTTACCTTATCTTAATCTAACTTTGGTAAGAAATATCTATTTAGAAAATCATCCATTTTTATTAAGATTTTTCAATTTTGTGGAGTACAGGCTTTTGAAGTAAGATCCAATGATTCTTTGAATTTCTTCATTGTCTGTCATTAGGTTCCTCTTTCCTTTTCTAATTTTCATTATTTGGATACTGTCTCTCTGTTTTTTATTTAGTCTGGCTAGAGGTTTGTCTATCCTCTTGATTTTTTAAAGAACCTGCCCTCGGTTTCATTGTTTCTTTGAATTGTTTTCTTAGTTACTAATTGATTAATTTCAGACCTGATTTCCTGCCTTATACTCCTCTTCAGTTTGCTTGCTTCTGTTTTATTTTTCTTCTAGAGCATTCAGAGGTACTTTTAAATTGCTGGTATGAGAAATTTCTAATGTCTTTTATAGGCACTTTGTGTTATGAACTTTGTTCTCTTAACACTGCTTTCATTCTGTCCCATGAATTAGGGTATGCTTTGACTTTATTCTCATTGAAATCAAGAATGTCTTTCTTTATTTCATCTGTAACCCAGGGATCATTGAATAGAGAGTTGTTCATTTTCCATGAGTGTATCGGCTTTCAAGAGTTCCTATTGTTGTTTAAATCCAGCTTTAACCCATGGTAGTCTGATAAGATATAAAACACTATTTCAGTTTTCTTTTATTTGTTGAGCTTTGCTTTCTAACTGACTATGTGGTCAGTTTTGGAGAAAGATCCATGAAGTGCTGAGAAGAAGATAAGTTCTTTTGTGTTTGGGGGAAATATACTGCAGCTGAATATTTGGTCTATTTGACTCATAATGCTTGTTAGTTCCACTATTTCTCTGTTTAATTTTTGTCTGGATGACCCACCAATTGTTGAGAGTGGGTGTTGCAGTTTCTCTGTATTAATAGGTAGGGTTTGATGTATGGTTTAAGATTTAGCAATGTTTCATTTATAAATGTGAGTGTCCATGTGTTTGGGGCATAGATGTTCAGAACTGAGAAATCATCTTGGTAGATTTTCCTTTAATGAGTGTAAAATATACTTTCCTGTCTCTTTTGATTAATTTTGATTGAATGTCTATTTTACTAGATATTAGGATGGCCACTCCAGCTTATTTCTTGGGTCTATTTGCTTGGAAAATTTTTCTAGCTCTTAACATTGAGGTATTGTCTGTCTTTATTGCTGAGGTGTGTTTACTATATGCAGCAGAATGATGGATCCTGTTTTTGTATCCATTCTGATAGCCCATGTCTTTCTATTGGGGAATTGAGTCCATTGATGTTGATAGGTAATAATGACCAGTTATTATTTCTCTTGTTATCTTGATGGTAGTGGTATATGTGTGTGCGTGTGTGTGTGTGTGTGTGCGCGCGTGCGTGCGCACATATGCATGCTTCTCTTGTTTTTGCTAGTATGGTATTACTTATTTCCTGTGTTTTCTTGGATGTAGTTATCCTCCTTGCCTTTGAGTTTTCCTTCTAGTATTTGCTGTAGGGCTGGAGTTTGTGGATAGATAATGTTTGGATTTTAAATTGTTTTGAAATATCTTGTTTTCTCCATCTATGATGGTTGAGAGATTTGCAGGGTATAATAGTCTACATTGGCATATGTGGTCTTTGTAACGGTTGCAAGATATCGTTCAGTCCATTCTATCATTTAGAGTCTCTATTGAGAGCTTGGTTATAATTCTGATAGGTCTGCCTTTGTTTATTATCTGGCCTTATTCCCTTGCTGCTTTTACTATTCCTTCTTTCTTCAGTTGTGTTTTGATTATTATGTGGTAGAAGGATTTTCTTTTCTAGACTAGTATAAATATCTGTTTTGTAAGTGTCTTACATGTTTATAGTGATCACTGTCATTAGGTTGGAGAAGTTTTCTTAAGCTTTTTTTTGTTTTATGAAAAAAAATTTTTTTTTGTTCCATGAAGTTAGGACACTTTACCTTCACCTATTCCTAATATTCTTAGGTTAGATCTTTTCATGGTATCCCAGATTTCCAGGCTATTTTTAGTCAGGATATTTTTTTTATTTAATATTTTCTTTGACAGATATATCAGTTTCTATTTTAATATCTATGCCTGAGATTCTCTCTTTCATCTCCTGGATTCTGCTAGTGATGCTTGCATCTGTTGTTGCTGTTCTCTTCTCTGGATTTTCCATATCCAGGATTATCTCAGTTTGTGTTTTCTTTATTGCTTCTATTTCCATGTTCAGATATTGAACAGTTTTATTCATTTTCTTCATCTCTTTAATTATATTCTCCCTTAATTCCTTAAGGGATTTATTTATTTCCACTTTAAAAGCCATCATAATCTTTATAAGATTGGATTTAAGCTCATTTTCTTGTGTTTCAGTTCTGTTCCGATATCCAGGGATTGCCATATTAGGATAGCTGTGCTCTGGTCATATCATACTGCCCTGACTTTTGATTTTTGTCAGGTGTGGAAGAAAGGTTCAGGAAGGAAAATTAATCTGTATGGTTACTGATCAGTAGGACTGGTGAAAGTGGGTGGAGAGTTGGCAGGAGAATGGAGGTATAGCATCGATGGCATCCTGAACATGGTGGAAGGCATTCATGTGTTTATGCTCTTGCATGTGCACATACACAGACATAAGTCTAAAAAGAAGTTAAAATATAATATAAACCCTCACTCCGGCCTCAGCAGCAACATGGTAGGCATTGCACAAACACGTTCAATCCCTTGAAAGCTGTGGATTGGCATTATCCCAATTTGACAAAAATTACTGATGTTCAGAGAAATCCAGTAAAAGATTCACAGTTCTTCTGGTGGAAAATGTCAGCTGAGTTGCAATTCTACTTTACCTGGGTTCCAATTTCATAGTTTTACGCTTATATTAGCTCCTATCTTTAAGTACAGTCTTTCTTTCTCTCTCTCTCTGTCTGCATCCATCTATCTATCTATCTATCTATCTATCTATCTATCTATCTATCTATCTTCTATCTATCTATCATCTCTCTATCTGTCTATCTATCTATCTGTGGGTGTAAAATGTGTGTATGTATATTTACATGCATGTTTGAACGTTTGTAACTAAAAGTATATGCTTCTGTGTGCATGCAGAGATCATAGGTTCACATTGGTTGAGTGTTTTTCTCAAATCTTTCTTCACCTTATATAGTGAGTCATGGTCTCTCAATGAACCCAGATCTTACTGATTCAGACAGTCAGTTAGCCTGCTTTCCCCAGGATTCTGAAATTGATTTGAATGATGAAGATATGAATTCTGGTCCTAATGGGTTTTTTCTTTCTTTCTTTCTTTCTTTTTCTTTCTTTCTTTCTTTCTTTCTTTCTTTCTTTCTTTCTTTCTTTCTTTCTTTCTTTCTTTCTTTCTTTCTTTGTTTTTTGGTTTTTTCAAGACAGGGTTTCTCTGTGCAGCCCTGGAACTCACTCTGTAGACCAGGCTGGCCTCAAACTCAGAAATCTGCCTGCCTCTGCCTCCCAAGTGCTGGGATTAAAGGCATGTGCCACCACAGCCCTGCTGGTCCTAATGCTTTTATGGCAAGTGCATTACCCTGCTGAGCCATCTGCAACTCCATACTGGCACTTTCTACAAAACATACGCACTGGCACTGCTTCAGCAGAGAATCCCCAGTGCACTTTACTGTGGAGATGTCCAAGGAACATGGTGTCAATACAATTAACTAATATAAACCAGCAACCACTTGCAGAAAACACACCCATTATGATTATAAGCTTTTTAAAGAGACACATTTTTATTTATTTTCAAAGGCTTCAGAGAAGGAATGTAATTTCATGCTCCATCTCCTTGGCTTTTCTTATTGTTATATGTAACTCTGTAACTGAACATATTTAAAAAAGAAATCACTTTAGGCAATCTAAAAATTTTTAGATGGTTTGTGTCTAAATAAATGGTGACACTCCAAAAGGCAGATAAAGGCACATTATTAAAATATAGAATTAAAATATTGAGTTTAATATGTAAATGTGAGAAGTATTAGTAACTAATGAGTGTAATCTAAGATTAGGCTGGGAAGATGGGCAAGTGAAGCAATCAATTGAATAGTGAATTGTGTATTGCTTTCTAATTAAGAGCTTTATATCTGAGGGAGGATTGTGAAAAGTACAGTTCATGTTTCTGCTCAATTTACAAGTCAAGAGTAATGTTTCCTAATCATATTTATTGTGTTTTGTGTGTGTGTGTGTGTGTGTGTGTGTGTGTGTGTGTGTGTGTGTGTAGGAAGGTGGTGTTTATGCCACAGGACAACTGTGGGATAAAAGTTCTCTTTCCCCCATGTACATTTTAAGTCATTAGGTTTGAGGCTAAGTACCTTTCCCATTGATCCATACTGCTGGATTCAAGATTACTCTGTTACTGTTGTGTAAGAGTTTCTCTCTCTCTCTCTCCCTCCCTCCCTCTCACTCTCTCTCTCTCCTCCTCTTTCCTTCTCTTCTCTCTCTTGCTTCATCTCTCATTCTCTATCTCCTTCCTTCCCTTCTTTCCTTCTTTCCTTCTTTCCTTCCTTCCTTCTTTCCTTCCTTCCTTCCTTCCTTCCTTCCTTCCTTCCTTATTTCCTTCCTTCCTTCCCTCATTCTCTCTCATTTTCACAATTCTCTGGAGCTTCCTAGAGGAATGAGGAAGCATATTGTTTTAGATGTTGCTATCCAGGCATGTTCAAAGGTCACTGGAATAAAGCACTGTGTGGGACCATGAAAGGTAGCCTGCTTTCTGGTTTAGCTAAGGTTTAAAACCCTAGCAAACCCAGTAGGGGGTCCTCAGCGGGGGATAAACCTACAAGGGACTGTAGGCATTTTGCCATGCTCCTAGGTACCAGGATCCTGACATGAGGCAGCAGCTCTCCACAAGTCTGTGACTATCTGTCAAATAGCCTCAAGACATCCCCATGTTAATAAGGCCACTCCTTCTTCCTGCAAAGGTATTTCAACCTCACTCCTTCCTGAGGTTGCAGGGGTACAGATTCACTCATGCCACTCTCTGCCATACATCAGGATCTGCTGTGATGAACAATGGAACAGGCCTCTGTCTAAAGAGCCATGTCTAGTCTCCCACAGAAGGCCTCCCAGTGTTCCCAATCATGGCCCCTACCAAGCCAATCCAAGTGAGCTAGCCTGCGAGAATCTGTAAGTTCTTGCTCTATAGCAGAAGTCTGCAGAGGAACATGAGGAAATAGGTGGATATCAACATCCAGAATCCTGCTCATTTACCACACTGGTAGCAAGAATATATAATCAGTCCCTGTAATGAGCCACCATCATCCTCACAGCCCCCTTGTTACCTCCCACTGAATCCCGCTGTCAATGAACCTGTCAGGTAGACACAGCCTCTCAGCCAAGGTCTGGTAGCATCTGTAGAATATGAGCACCTGATCCTCTACCACCCTTTTGGCCCATGATTTACCCAGACTGTAAAGTCACCTATATTTCTCTTGTATGTCATCACCCTGAGAAATGAAAGAAAAAAAGTTCTCTGAAAGATTCTGTAGTTGAAGCATTTTTCTTGCTTTTCCTTGGGTTGAGGCTAGGGAGAAGACTAATGCTATTAGGAATCCCAGCTAAGCATTGACAGGAGGCTCATCTGGGTTCTGGATACTGGAACAATTTCCTTTCATAGCAGTGGCCACATTTCTGTCTCTTTCTATTAAGTGTATACTTAATTGGCAAGGCTAAGTGGGTGGAACAGCTGTGCTATGGCAGGCATTTTGGTATCCCAGCAGGTGGACACCATGAACATGTGCCAGGGAGAAAGAAGTCTGAGGATTAGGTCCAGAAACATTAGCATAGCCCCTGAAACCGAGTCTTATCCTTACATAAAAGGCTGGGCAAGGGAAGCTGCTGGCTATAACCTTCTCCACGCTCCATTGCTTCATTCAGGCAGCTGTTACTGCTGGCATTTGGCAGCATTTTTTGGTTGTATTTGATATTTACTTGTTTGCTTAATAATACAAGGTTGATTGCAAGCCTCTCCCATTGAGAAAGCTACTAGGACCAAACACTGATAAACCACTCATTGTTCTTTCTGAGAAATTCTGAATTACCAAGCAAGCTATGCCTTGAATAAATACTTTTTCTAAATGCTACTATCTTTTTTTTTCACATGCCCATGCTGAAGAAAGTTCTAGCATGATCAGAGGAGAGGATAAAATGAACTCATCATGGCAACAGCAGCTGGGCTTGGTCTGTGTGGCTTATATATGTGAGTGATTGAATGTTGTATCCTTTAAATGATATATGTTGAAAGTGGTTGGTAAAATAGCTTAATCAGTGTGTTATTACAAGTATATGAACCTGAGTTTCACCACTAGCGCCCATGTAAAGCTAAAAATTCTGACTGTGTTGGCATATATATTTAATCCCAGAACTGGTAAAGCAGAGCCAGGAAGATCTTTTGAGTTCACTGGCCAGCTAGCCTAGCCTACTTGATGTGCTCCAGCCATTGAGAGACTTCAGCTCACGAAAATAAGAATGACAGTACCTGAAGAATGATGGCTGAAGTTGTCATCTGGTCTCCACTCATGTGCATATAACCACATACACATGCACGTGCGTGCACACGTGTGCACACACATACACAAACATACACATATTCACACATACACACACACACACACACACACACACACACACACACACACACACACACTTCATTTGTTGATATTAGGTCCTTGAAGTGATGGGACACAGGAGGAAATGGCCATATCTGAATCAGACATGGGTTCTCACCAGAAAATAAAGCTTCTGGTCCCTTATCTAGGGCATCTCAGGCTCCATACCATGAGAACTAGGTTTCTCTTGCTGTCCATAATCTATTTTTCATATCTGAAGATACTAAGTTAATCTTCTCAGTATAGCATCTGTTCCAGTTGTTCTAGATCCATATGGAGACCATCTTGCACATCTACTACATATATGCAGGGAGGCCTAAGTTCAGCCTGTGTATGTTTTTCGGTTGGTGGTTCAGTCTCTGAGAGCCCCAAGGATCCAGGTTTGTTGACACTATTGATCATGCTATGGAATTCCTATCCCCTTAAGGGCCTACAGTCCTTTCTCTTATTCTTCTATAAGAGTCCCCAAGTTCCATACACTGTTTGCCTGTGGGTGTATGTCTCTGTATGAGATGTTGACCGCTGGCACAGCCAGGCACACCGACCTCTACCATGTGGACTAGCTGCTGCTAAGTGAGTTAAGCCTCATGGACCAAACTTCATTTAGGCAGGTCCACCACCTGCACAGTCCCACCGTTCCTGCTTTAGATCTCCAGATTTTCTCACATAAGCATTGGCAGATTGATAAGGGTTTCCCTCTATTTGGTGGGGAGTGCCCCTTCTCACAGAGAGGTCTGGCAACCTCTACAGGCTTAGGGATGGCAATTCATGGTTCATATGATCAGCCTCCTAGACAACATACAAAAGAAGACTTTAACCCTTTGGTGACTCCCTTCTTGATAGTGGTATTCACACTGCATCCCTCAGGCACTTCCAGTCATACAGCAAATGCCAAGCTTAGGTAGACCACTTTCCTTGGTGAGTCCTGGACTCATCAGGGCCCCTACTGTCCATGAGATGGCCTGGCCATTGAACCTGGCCTCATATTTGTAATTAGTTGTTGAACTTTTTCTTGGACATGCTTCTTAGAAATAGAGTCAGCTCCGAACACTGTGGAAACATCCTCAGAATAATACAGGCAAGGAAAACTTCCATGTTTTACTTGACCTGGAGGGCACAGAGGGAATGTGAGTCTGAAATCCAAGGAAAGAAGGTATTTGAGGCAGGCCTTCTGAGGATATCCATTGCTGCTTCTGATTTTATATCTGTTTACTTTTGTTTATGCCCAGGGCTTAGCATTTTTGCTTTCTATGCATTGGGAACTCACTGACTTGTAATATTTCAATGCCTAAGAGAGATGGGAAACTCTTTAGGGGTTATGGACATCTTTCTGGTCAGAGACAAGAACTAAAGAAACTTGAAATGTTAAGTACACATGGTTGTTCATTCAACCTAAGGAATGCAAAACCTATTTTCTGCCCAAAAGGCCGTTGTGGATGTGTTTTCTAGCCTGGAGACATTTTTGCAATCTGTGTGGCAAAATACTTTCTGGTAATGACCCTTCTTCAGACCCATTGTCATAAAAATGTTTTTCTCAATCAATCTATAGAATCCATGTTTATGGAAGGTGCATTGTGTACTTTAAAAAAAAATTCAAAGGTTTTCACATGCTGATCCATAGTTAGCTTATTTTGATCCTCAAACAGATTTAGGCAACCTTTGTTGTACACATGGGACAGAGTTGGTCATCACAAGGATAGTTTTGATTTTTTAACCAATCGTGCTATATACATAATTATGTCCAAAATAAACTACCTGAGACCAGACTGCTGATGTTTGAACTAATATTGACTATTGGAATGTGTTGCACGGATCAACTTTGTTGCTTCTCACAGCTTTTTGTCTCTGCTGCTGGTGAAGGTTAGAGAGATCCCTGCTGAACTGCATCAACACTGTTAAACTAACTTCATTCAGAACAGGGCATATACTCCCTCCACTTGAACATTTGAAAGGAAGCAGCAGGAAGTCAAACTAACATTTGGCTTCTGATATTTTTCCACAAGTCTTGTTTTCTCTTTGTTTATTCTATATGGAAAATGGAGCC
Organism: Uromys caudimaculatus; assembly: GCA_028551405.1. Lineage (NCBI taxonomy): Eukaryota > Metazoa > Chordata > Mammalia > Rodentia > Muridae > Uromys > Uromys caudimaculatus. The sequence goes on along the minus strand of CM052711.1, from coordinate 72,700,072 downwards.
TCCTGGTCTTATGTCATCCACAAGTTTACCTTCACTACTATGACATCAAGGGCCAACATTTGGCAAATCTGTTTTCTTTTATTTCTTCACATCTGGCCTGCCTTGGCTCTCTAATGCTTGCTACCCACTTTTCTGTCAGCTGTCTCTGCAAGATTCAGTTTCTGTCACTGGTGGACACTGGTGTAGATTTGTGCAAGCAAGTTGTCTTGGTAACTTTTCTTTTGCCACGAAAAAATCACCACAACCAAGGCAACTTATTAACTAAAACATTTAATTTGTTCTTCATAATTCCATAGTGTTCATGACCATACTAGTGGGCATTATGGCCTCAGGCTAGCAGGCATGGCAGTGGAACAGTAGCTGAGAGAATACATATTGATCCATAAACAGGAAACAGAGAAAAAAATCTGAGAATACATCGGGCATTTGAACAGTCCAAAACTTAGTCCATTCACACACTTCCTTCAAAAAGGTCTAACATACTAATCCTTTGAAACAGTTCTACCAGTTGCTGGAAAAATATTCAATTATATGAGCCTACAGGGGCCATCCTCATTCAAATTTCTATACTAGTTAATAGTAAACACTAATTTTGGGCAGAGGATCACTGAAAGGATCCTGGATCTCAACAGCTGCTGCTGCTAGGTTTGTTCCTCTCTGTTTTATAGTCCTTATCAACCCTCTGCACATTCTCCCTTGTGTATTTTTTTTTTTTTTAGTGTGTGTGTGTGTGTGTGTGTGTGTGTGTGTGTGTGTGTGTGTACATGTGTGTTGTGTGGTTAGGCCAAAAGTCAATGAAAGGTATCTTTTCAATTGCTTAACACCTTCTATTTTGAGAAAGTCTCCCTTAGTGAACCTTGATCTCTCTGATTCAGCTACTAAGCCCTTGGGATCCTTCTGTCTCTTCATTCCTGGCACTGGAGTTAACAAGTGCATGCTACCACACCAACCCTTTTTTACTAGAGTTCTAGGGGATCAAGCTCAGTTTCTCATGTTCTTGCTATAAGCATTTTATGGACTGAACTACTTCCCCAGTCTCTCATTTTCAATTTTTTTTTTTTTTTTTTTTTTTTTTAATGTTTGAAGTGTCTCTTTAGAAGAAATGCTAAGGAATCCCCTGGGGACATCAAAAATTAAGCTCCATGGCCAGTTTTATAGAACCTTCCTTCTAGGGGGAAATAGATTCCGGTTGGGAGTGAGGATGCCTTTGCGTACAAACATATCCTGTTCCTTTGGACAGTTAAGCAAAAACCAGCACAAGTTTCATATCTCGTGTGATTTCCCAAAGCTTCTCACAAAAATGAAGGGAGCCAGGACTAGAAGCCTTGTAATGGGCCTGTGAATCTAGCATTTTATTTTTTAATTTGCAAAAACGGCTTTGTTGGGATCAACATGGATGGAGAGGAAGGAAGAAGAGAAAAAAACACTAAAGATGTTAGAAAAAGCCACAGGAATAAAATTATTTTTATGTTCCTAAGATTTCATATAATACATTTATGTGCATTTGTACACACATACATATACAGTTTAAATGAAACTATGCCATATGGGGTGACAATGATTCCCAAGAGCCATAGACTAACAAAAACCCCAGTACCAGGCTTAAGTAATGCCCTTTCCTGTTTTGTTCATAAGCGTTCAAGAGACGTCAATACAATCCAGGTATTGCTATTGCTCTTGGTTGCCTCACAGAGGTTGAAGATAAGTCCCTGCTGCCGAAGACTTCATGCACTTGAGATACAGTAGTGAGCTGAATCCAACTTGAAACTCTGCTTTCTAAGGACTTATTTGATTTCAAAGCACCAGAAGGTACCATAAAAATTGCCAAGGGAGGGACACAACCAATAGTCCTTCCTATCTTTGAAAGCTTTGAACCATAGCCATGGTAGACATGGTATAATATCCCTAATGATGCAATAATGAAACTCATATCGTTTTGGTAACTAACAGCTTTTTATTGGATTTAAAGACTGCTAAAAAGGAAGGAAATTATGGCTGTTGCTGGAAATTTACCCAGTTAACTGAGGCAGGTGAGGCAATGGGTCATAAGCTTCTATCACCACTTTTTGAAACGAGTAATTCCTAACTGCATTCTAAATACTTATCCTATACCCACTGATAAGTGCAGCTCTCATCCCTCATTAATGAAAGTTCATGGCAAAAGATGGATACTATTACAGAAAACCATGACTGGTCAAAATGAAGAGAACAATTGACCATGGAGTGCTCAACCCCAATGAATATAACTACAAACACAAAACACCAAGTAACATCACATAAGGAGAGGTGAAATGTAAGATGCAGAGGACCAAGAAACTGTTATAAGACTGTTTCTCCTAGCAGTGACTGGGAAGCTTTACCCATAATATCATAATAATGGGGCTGTCTGAAAAAATACCTGAATAAAACATCAGTATCTTTTGACTTGAATGTGAAATGTCTCATACAGTCTCAAGCATTTGAATATTTAGTCTCCAGCTGGTAGTGATGTTTGGGAAGGATGTAGAGCCTTTAGCACATGAATCTGGCTGGAGGAATTTTGTCACTGGCGGGTGAACCTTGATGATTTTATAGCTGGGACATTCTTTGTGACCTCTCTTTGATTCCTGAAAGCTGGTGTAATGTGACCACCCAAGTTCCTGTTCCTGCCACTGGTCTTCCCTATTTTAATGCAATATCAGCTGAGGTCAACCAGTTCTTCTTTAAGCTGCTTCTTTATTCAGGAACTTTTAAACAGCAAAGTGTAAATTTATTAAGACCACTTTCTTTTAGATTTTACTTCCACCATGCTTGAGACTTCTTGCTATTGTGCTGGCTAAGAGGACACTAGGTTTCTTTTGTTGATTCAACCTCAATTTAGTCTATTTGGAGAAACAAAAGAAAATGAACCACTGAATTTCACATTATGAAACTTGATCCCTCCAATACTGAGAAAGCATTATTTCAGCTGACTAAATCTATTAGATGTTTCAGATTCTTGTTTTAACCAAAAAGGTAACTCTCATTCTGAAAGAATGGTTGCTTTGGACAAACAGACTTCACATCAAGATAAGGGCTTTCATATGAGACTACTAATTAAAATCTTATTACTAGATATAAATGTGCATGTCTAGGTACCTTCTATAAATGCAAACTAGCTTTTCTCTTTTTCTTTAAATGGCCTTGTGTAAGACTAGACTTCGCCCTGCTGGGATGCTAATATTTGACTAACAGGCATTTTTCAGAGGGCAGTGAGCATAAGATTAGAATGATGGCCTTGGTTTATGTACCTAGATCAAATGGTTACCAAGGGAGGGGTCGATAAGAAGTGCTGTGGCTCAGCCGGGTCCTATCTATCAGAACACCTCTTGGGGTAAGACACTGTTCATTTGTGGGAAAGATCACTGTATCCATCCTTGTGGCTCTTGAATAAGTTCTTCTATTTGATATGTGTGGTTTCTTGGGCTGGAAACAGGTTAGCAGTGCAGCTTGGCAATGATTTCCATGTTGAGTAGCATTTGAAGCAGCTCAGAAATGAAGGCTATACTGAATCTGGAAAGAACCATAATGCCAGAACTCCAATTTTATGCTCCCTCTGAGACTTTGTAACTGAATCTGCAGGGAACTTTTTATTGCTGTTTTGTTGTCCATCCTGTCACCATTGGTACTAGGCTATTAATGCCACCTGCCTGGCTATTAAGTAGCATCCTGGATATTTCCCAAACATTGTATGTTTCTGCTTTCTGGCACCTATCACTGTCACAAACAAGAAGTCTGCCAGTTGGAATCTGCTTATGTGTGACTGTCACTTGTCACATATTTATTTTGGGAACTCCCCACTCATCTATTTTGACAAGCTTGTGGAATCTTTGGGCATTCAGTTTGACATCTTGGAGTTGGAAAAGGGATTGAAGGTGTTGAGGGAGTTTGCAGCCTGATGGGGAGGGTGCAACAGTGTCAGCTGGTCATCCCCTCCCCCAGAGCTCCCAGAGACTGGGCCACCAACCAAAGATTGCTTATGGAGGGACCCATGGTGATGGTCACATATGTGACAGAGGAGGGTCTTGTTGGACATCATTGGGAGGAGAAGCCCTTGGGTCTGAGAGTGTTAGAAGCCCCAGTATAGGAAAAGCCTGGGCAGGAAGATGGGAGAGGATGGGTGGGTGGGGGAATATCCTCATAGAGGCAGGGGGAGGGTGGAGGGGATAGGGAATTTCCAAAGGAAAGACCTGGAAAGGGGAAAACATTTGAAATGAAATAAAGTATCAAAAAGAAAGAAAGAAAGAAAGAAAGAAAGAAAGAAAGAAAGAAAGAAAGAAAGAAAGAAAGAAAGAAAGAAAGAAAGAAAAGGAAAAGTCCCAGAGATTTCAGACTCAAACTATCAGTATATCTATAAATGAGGGACTAGAAAACACATCCCTTTGGGCATTGGGCATCATTTCTCTAGTAGCCTCAGAAAGTAGGAAGTTTGTGAGAGCAAAGGCTAAATGATGCTTTACGGTTCACATGGAACATTGAGAACTTCTTGCTTGTTAATATGTGTCATCAATAATGACCATTCATGACTGACAGCCTCCAGAATCATCCACAACATAATGTTCTGAGCATGCCTGTAAAGGAATTTCTAGATTTGGTTAATTGAGGTGGAAAGAACCAACCTAATGTGGGTGGCACTATTCCATGTGCTGGGTTCCTGGATTGAATAAGAATAGTCAGTGTTCTGACAGGAGAATTCATCTCTCTCTGCTTCCTGACTGTAGATGCAATGTGACCTGCTACCTCATACTCCAGATGCCATGTTTTTTCCTAAACAATCGACTAAATTTTTAAACTATTAGCCAAGTAAATTCTTTCTTTCTTAACTTGATCTTTTTGGGAATTTTTTGTTAAAACAATGAGAAAATTAACTCAGTCCCTTTGAATGGAAATGAAACACGTTTGCCTGAAGGTTGTGGTGGAGTGTGAGTGAAGGTTCTGTGACAACCTGTAGATACTAAATCTTGAGTAAGGATAATAGTGTTCTCTGCCTTCTCTTCTGCTAGAAATTCTTTAGGTATTCCTGGTTGCTGCCCTGCGTGCTCCTGAATGCTTCTCAGTTGGCCTTAGCACCTTTCCGCTTGTAAGCCAATGTCAGCTGAACTGATGCTCTTGAGTTGCCACAAAAAGTTAGAAACTGGAGAAACTGCTTGTGGGGATCTCTAGGCAAAGCCTGAGGCTGGCAGCTTAATGGGGCTAAAGTAAGAACTGGACAGCAGTGTTGTATGACCTTAGTTCCAAGAGGCCCGTGAAACATTTGCTGATGGATAGAGTAGCAGCTCAAAGTAGGACACTGGACTTGAGCAAGCACAGCAGGAATTCTTCCCCAGAGTCTTCAGGATTTTGAGTGAGGAGACAACATTAGACATTTTGGCAATGGAAGTCAAGCACATCGGAATTGGAGCACTGGGGCTGAGAGGCCTCAAAGAGGATAAAACAGGTAAGAGAGGGATAACTGTTCACCATTAGGTACAAAATAGGCTGGGGTTATCAAAAGAAATAGTCTAGACGAAGACTCTGCAGAGTTTATGCTCCTTACCCTGGCTACAATTCCAGAGTACATAGACCACTGTTCATAGTCAGGTTGTCTTCTCGGGGTGCTGCCCTAGGATTGGCCATCTTTTTAAATGGAATTGATGCTTAGTAACCCAGAGCAAAGCTGCAGGATAACCCACAAGTGTAAGGAGAGAGCACTATGTGACTGCTGTTGATACCTTAAGGAAGTCACAATCAAGTTGGTCTGTAAGTGTTCAAATGAGTTGAGACTGGGCTAATGTTTGTTAATTGAAATAGTGCCATTTGTGGTACAGGGGAAGCAGGACACACAAAAGGACAGCTAAGGGCTGATGAGATGGATCAGTGAACAAAGGTGAACAAAATATAAAAGGAAAGGGTAGATAGCCTATCTGCTCTCCAACTCTGGGCAGGAGTCAACAGTACTCTGAACTCATATGCTAGAATCACAGAAGGTGGACATGATAGTGAAGGTAATGTGTTGGACAAACATAGAAAAGGATTCCAAGACATTTGGGGAGACACATTAGTTTGCTGAACCCCTGCCATGCAAGCATGAGAATCTGAATTCAGTCCTCAATACCTACAAAAAACGGCATGATGCTTCGTACTTGCAATCCCAGTGCTGAGGAGGCAAAGATAGAATGAACTCTCTGTCTAGCTGGCCAAGCCAACTAGCAAATTTAGCAACTTCTCAATAGACAAAACAAAACAGGGCATATTGCTCCTGAAGAAAAATACATGAGGTTGAGCTCTAGTGTCTATATGATCTTGTTTCACACACACAAACACACCCAGACACATGAATGAATACACACATACACAAATTCCTACAACATTGGGAGATTATAAGCAACAGTGATTTATTTGTTACAGTTCTGGAGTTTTGGAGATCTATGTCAAACATCTAGAAGATTTTGTTGCTAGTGAGCATTCATTTCTTGGTTCCTCAATAGCATTACTGCTGTTTTGGGACTCTGTAGCCTCTTTGATAAGAGCATTCTCCTGTTCATTTAAACTCCACTAGTCAGATTGTAATGCTAGATTCCAACTTTTGGTCGGGCTCAATACTACAGCAATTTGTACACACACACACACACACACACACACACACACACACACACACACCTACTTTGGCCTGAGACACTGGCTGTGTCTTTCTAACTAACAGAATTCGTGGTGCCAGGAGATCTCAGGTTAAATGTCAGAGTTTATATCAAAGTGCATACTGGTGGCCACACTGCTGCTTTCTATTTTTTCTCTGCTTCTTGACAAGTAATCAGAAAGTCTGGTTATAGGTTCATATAGGAAATCATCCACATCTGTAAAGGGGTATAAGGAGAGACCCTAACTTATGCCACACAAGCCCTGATTCTTCATCTCACAATCCCTTCCATGTCACCTCTACTGGTTCTGGGACCTGAACTCTCCTCACCTCCTGCCATGCTGTTATCTGTCTTCCCATGGGATTAATAAATGTATAGTAAGCTCCATACTCCCCTATCATGTGTCTTAGTGTCCTTGAGCCTGTATTAGTGACTTTTCATCATGACATGAACTAACCAACACTCATGTGTATGTGTGTGTGAGAGTGTGCGTGCATGCGTGTGTGTGTGTGTGTGTGTGTGTGTGTTTGTGTCAACATGTGCATGAGTGACTAACTCTCTCACTGGCCTGGAATGTACCAATTCCAGTGAACTAGCTAACTAGCCAGTTCCAGAGATCCCTTTGGATCTGCTTCCCAGTTATGGGATTACAAGCTGAAGACACAGCTTCCCATTAATTAATGTATTTATTCGCATTACATCCAAATTGCAACCTCCCCCCAGTCCTGCTCCCTTTTATTCTGAGAAGGAGGAGGTCCCTCCCAGGGAATCAATCCACCTTGGCATCTCAAGTCACTGTAGGATTAGTTATGCAGCCTCTCCCATTGAGACCATACAAGACTGCCCAGTTGGGAGCAGGAGCCATAGGAAGAAAACAGAGACAGGATAACCCCCATTTCAGTTGGTGGGGGATCCTCGTGAAGATCAAGCTACATATCTGCTGCATATATGACAGTGCCTGGCTCTTATAACATGAGTTCTGTGGCAACAAACTCAGTCCTTTATGCTTCTATGCCAAGTCTTTTCTCAGTGGAACCATCTCCACAGCCTGCCATTCAGTCCTATGCTTGCATTCCTTCATTGTTCAGTGTGTTCCTAATGCTTCCATGATTAGAAGAGGCTGAGACTGTGTGAGGTGTACTTGTCAGAGTTCTGGCCCATTCTGTTTGCTCAATCATGGTTGCACGTTTAAAGTTCACTTGTTTTCAGGTTAACTATGTTGTCATTCAGAAAATCTCCTTCCTGGGGTGAGGCTGAGTGTGGGGGTACTGACATAGACTCTAGTTCTGCCGCTCTAACACAGATCTCTCCAGCTGGTTTGTTTGTTGATTTCTTTCAGTGGAGACAAAAGCCAAATGCAGAGTATCCTAGGGTAAGGCTGCTCAGAAGAGTGGCACCAAATACTCAGCATCAATATCATGTGACCTGAATCCCAAAACAGAATAAAAGCAGTTGAAGGACCTCTGTGGAGTGCAAAGTGGGTTCTCTCTTCTTAGATGTTCAGACTTTCATCAGCTCCCAAATAACTGTAAAAGGAAAAAAATGCCCCAATGTATTGAATTTTAATTCCAATTTTTAATGCATGAGTAGAAAGTCCAGATGGTATTATTTTTTATGCTGATGGGGTGCCAGAGCTGTGGCAATTTTCTTTTTCTTTTATAAGGGGTAAAAATGTAGGCTTGTTTTCTTCATTAAGGGACATCTTATTTCCTGAGTCCCCTTCCCAGACACAGTAGTAACATGTACGCTAAAAGGATGCTTGCACACAGTTCAGCAAACAGTCTGAAAAAAAGATGTTTAAGAAAATACATCTATCATCATCATCATCATCATCATGAAAAAGGCTATTCCTATCATTTATGAAGTAAAGCTGCTTACACAATCTGAGTTTAACCCTAGTGACTCATGATGTGGGCTGAAAGAACTAATCCCAGCAAGCCTGAAGGCTGTTCTTGATCCTCTACATGCATGTCATAGCATGTACCTGCTGAATGCTGAATTCACCTCATTCTCTCTCTCTCTCTCTCTCTCTCTCTCTCTCTCTCTCTCCCTCCCTCCCTCCCTCCCTGCTTCCCTCTCTCTCTCCTTCCCTCGCCCGTCTCTTCTTTCTCTTTCTTAGTCTCTGTCTCTCTGTCTCTGTCTCTCAGTCTCTGTCTGTCTCTGTCTCTCTGTCTCTCATCTTAGGAGTGGTGTAGCTAATAAGACAATGTGGGAATGGAGCCCACATCAGTTTGGGTCCATTAGACTTAGGGGTTGAAAGAGTAGCTGAGCCTCTTGCCCCCTAAATGTGGTTTTTCCTTGAGATTCATTTTTAAGAACTATGGATGTCACCGAAATGACATCTTAGCAAAGGGGAAGATAAGGAATAGCATGTCCATGGTATAGCTTTCAGCAGAGCCTAAGGATTGAAAGATGGAAGTGTTTGTGAAGATGATGGGGTATCTTTCAGAGCATTGATTCTCAGCAGGGGACAAATAGCACCCAGATTGAGCTGCCAGAGTTGACTTCAAATGAGGATTCATTTTCTTCTGAGGAATAAAGAGATGCAATCAGGTCAGGTCTATTTCCTACGGAAAAGCTTTCCATGAGAGGCTGGAATATGGAAGCTTTCTTTTTATTGCAAAGTATAGTTATTCTCACCAAAGGGCAGGGAGTAAGCAAGCAAAACCAGGTTGGTTAACAAGCTTTCAGGATCTGCCTATCTTCATCCTTCAATTCTGGTGTTAGAGGCACTTGAGGCCATGCCTGGCTTTACATGAATGCTAGGGTTTTGAACTCAAGTCCTCTTGTTTAGCCAGCAAGTGTTATTACACAATGGGCCATCTACCCAGGCCTCACCTTTCTTTTCTTTGGTTTGTAAGATCTATAAGAAAATGGAGAGTACATTAGTTGCTTTTATCATTGCTGCAAAAAATGACATGGCAAAGGCAACCTAAGGGAATTTGAGGATGGAATTCATCATGGTCGGAAAGTCAGGGCAGCAGGGACTTAAGGCAGCTGCTCATGTTGTATCTATAGTCAGAAAACAGGTAGTAATGAATGCTCCTGCTCAGATGATTTGATGATTTTACCTAACTCAAGACCCCAGGTCATGGCACGATGGTGCCCAGAGGTAGGGTGAGTAGTCCTACTTCAATTATCTTAATCTTGAAAGTCCCTTAGGGATATGCCTGCCAGTCTGTCTTCTAAGTGATTCTCATGTCACATTGACAATCAATGTTAACTCCTGTGGCTGTCTACTCACTTCTGAATCCCTGGACCCCAGCAATATACCTGTCTTTGAAGGCAAACTGTTTACTATTTAGAAAGTCAACCAAGGCTCCTCTTTGTCCACTAGAAACTGGAGGCAATGCTGGGTTGCTGATTCCCAGGTCTGTTCCTAGAAGTGTATCCCTTTGTATTCTTTTACCCAGATTATTCTCATATTTTATTTTATTTTTTAATTTATTTCTTGCCTAGACACACTGTTCCTGCTAAAGGGCTTTAATAGCCCTCTTGATATTTTCCATTTTTTGGATTGATTGTTCCCATTAAATTGTTGTAACATAACAAAAGAACATTACTCTTTTTTTCCTTCTGCACGATCTGTTGTAAATGGATTGTGTACCAAGCCTGCCACAGTAGTAGATATTGGCTGGATGGTTGAACTGGTTCTTGGAAATAAATGTTTTCCTGTTGGTCATTAATGCAAGTAGGGAGAAGGTATATCTTGCTGATACATTTTAGAGTTTGGGAGGTAAGACTCTGAAGTGCTAAGCAGTAGAGATACAATTAGACTAAGAATACTTTTCATTTGTCATGTCCAAGTTTTATTTTGTTACCCAATGAGTTTCATTAGGGAGGCTTACAGGAGCATGGGTGGAGTGTTATTTATAGGAACATGGGCACCTTGTCCGTTACTATACTGGCTGAAGGAAATGGCTCTCCTTTCTCTAGCAAACAGAACTACTAGTTAAGAACCCAATAATTTACTTAATTTTTCAATTACCTGAGAAATTTTACTGAAGGATCTTCTATGTTGCTGAAGTATGAAGATAAGACAGCTGATTGTACAGCAGGGTAACTGTAGATAACAATAGTTCAGTTTTAAAGTGGCCATATGAGAAGATTTGATTGTTTTTTTATTAAAAAGAATTGCCTAGTTTGCTAGCTAAGGGAGGTCCTAATGACCCCATTTGATCATTGCATGCAAACAGATTCTGAAAACAAAATCATTCTGCACTTTGCGAACATTTACAGTGTGAGTCAGTTAAGTTTGAAGTAAGAATTAGGAATATTAATCCACATTTATAGCACTTGAAACAATAACTATACTTAAGTACTTCTATAAACCAGCATCTATATATAAATATATGTAGCACATATCTTAAGGAACATATACCCTTAATAAAACTAAAGAGTTTACACTATTAAGAAGTAAGTGAATAATTAATTATCAGCAACTAAAGCAACCAATAATTAACCACTATTAGCAAACTGGTATGTAGTTTTTCCAATGCTTTTTTGTCTAAACATGGAATCCTGTTAGATATCATGTTTGCAAATTTGCCTTTTGTCACTTGCCAATATATCATGAACATCCTTTAGAGCCAAGAAGCGCCCATAGTCTAATTTCAGAAGATTGGCTAGCAGCCCATCATTAACACATGTCACAATTTATTCATCAAAATAGTTATTATTAGGTGTGAGTGTTGTCCTCTGCTTTTTATCATTAGGTACAGGACTTTGATAAATATCTTTGACTGTCATAGAATATGCTTCTGTGTCGATTCATTATTTTGTTAGAAAAATTTGCATTGGGGCAGATTCTAGGTCACTGTGATTTCAGAGTGAAGATATTTGATGTGAGCTTCCAAATTGCTTTCATAAAAGCAACACCTGGTTTTACTTCGCAGAAGCAAGCAAGAGAGCTCATTTCCACCCTGCCTGGGATTGCACCACTCAAATTGTGCTCCTCAGCTTGAGTAAGTTGGTGTCTGGAGAATCCACAGTCCTATAGGTATTTTAAAATTTACTATTATACATTGTATGATGATTCATGATGAAAAAGAAGGCATTTCATGTCAGTGGCTAAAATGCATTCACATTCTTAGTACTTTGTTAAACTGAGCAGAATATTTTAAATTTATTTCAAAACTGTCACATTTCCCCTTTCTATGCAGAAGTACACTATCTCTAGTCCTCACTGTCTGAAGGTGGGGGATCCTTAAAAGTTCCCTCTTTTGTTTTCTGCTCTGAGACCCTGTGATTTTTTTGTATCTATGTTTCTCTCTAGTCTTTGGAACAGGTACATCCTGTAATTGGTTTTGCTAACAGATCTAAGAGATATTGGCTTCAATTTTGGTAGCCCTTGTCATCTTCTAAAGCGGCAATTTCCAGGTCCTTGACTGTGAGGGCACTGGCAGATGTGTGTAGTAGACTTGGCATATTAGTTATCTGTTACTGTGACATATTACCTGACAAAAGTAAATTGAAAAAGAAAGTGTCAGTTTGGTTCCTTGGTTGAGGGGAGACAATCCATCATGGCTTGTGAGTAGGGGTAGCCGTGGGATGAAGAATTAGTTTGCAGTCAGGAAGGAGCAGAAGATGAATCCGGGGGATCAGCTTGACTTTCTATCACTTTCCTGTGTATTCAGTCTGAGATTGCAGTACAGAGTATGGTGTAACCCACATTCAGAGGAAATCTTCCTTACTAGTTAATCTCTGGAAAACCTATCACAGACCTGCCCAGATGGGTGTTTCCCAGGTAACTCCAAATCCTGTCAAGTTACAATGAAGATGCCATTGCTGCACAAAAGACACAATTTTTATAGAACCTTTAAGGACTTAAGTATATTGCTAGATTTTCTATTTAATATTTTTTGCCTGTTCATGCCTTAGGATTTTTATAGGTAATATTCTTTGGTTTTTATTTTGATCATTTGACCAAAGGACAGCTTAAATACATCAGTTCCCTCTTTTATCATGTGGCCCCACAGGCATCTTGTGAGTCCTTTTGTATATTATCTTAAAACCACAGGACAGTGCAAACTCAAAGGTACTCTCCAACTCACTTATTGAACAGATAAATAAATGAAGGAAGGAAACATTGGTTTCCTTAATCTATTCATATTTTTATGTTTAAATATATTTGAACATTTCTTCAGAATTTAAAAGTTTGTGGATTGGTGCAGTAGTTAAATAGGTAGAAGCACATGCTATTGATAAGCTGGACAACCTGAGTATGATACTTTAGTAACCCATAAGTGAAGGGGGAAATTGGCTCCAGGAAGTTGTCCTCTGACTCCCACATATGGACTGTGGCAACTGCTATCTGTGACAAAAGACAAATAAATAAATATATAATTAAACATTTCAAAAATTAAAAGTTTCTTAGGAGCTGTCTTTTGGGCTTAACCATAAGATTATGAAACTTATATTTTGATTTGGAATATTTAATATAGTTATTGTGTTTAAATAAAGCTTATTAATAGCATTATAGATTTAGTTCTACTCACAAGATATTTCCCAATTTATATGACTATAATGGATACAATTTAATATATATTATTTTGCTGTTAAAGAGAGTTACAAAATTATTTTTATACATTTGGTTTTTGAAATGGCATGAAATTTTCCTCATAATAGAATCATAGTAGGGTGACATTTTACTGCTTAAAGGGCTGAATGATGAATTGTTCTCTGTGACAAGTAGTTTTATTAAAGAGTGTCACAGAATTTGATTTGGCAGCGACCATCTCCCTGCAGTTTTGCTATCCAGAATGCTATCCATTCTTATTTTCTGTTTCTTATCAAGGGTTTCTGACACCTCACTTAGACCATCTCTCTCTCTAGAGCCCCTTTGTCTTAGTAGATCTTTGATATTATTTCATATTCTTTTAAGGAGAAGGAACAAGAAAGGTGAAAGATGAAGAATTAAGATGAAACACTTAATTACTGACTTGGCTTATTTTATTTTTAATGAAGCTGAGATGAATTTAGTCCTTTCAAAAGTCACACAAGTTGCCTAGTAAGATGGCTCAGCAGTTAAGAGCACTGGCTGCTGTTGTAGAGGATCTTTGTTAAACCCCAGCAACTACATGGTGGCTCACAACCATCTGACATGGGATTTGATGCCCTCTTCTGGTGTGTCTGAAGACACTGACAGTGTACTCATATACATAAAATAAATTAGTAAATATTTTTAAAAAGTCACAGAATTATCAAGAAGAAAATAATCTGTACATGGACCATTTGTTACTAATTATATGTCACAGGTTGGAGAGTTTGATTCATCTGATGGGGAAACTAAGGGAAAGTGAGGGACTCATTTCCTACTTTCTGTTCCCTGGAAGTAACTACTTTCAATCTTGTCATTGGTATGCACAAGAACAAATCTATGTATACTCATCACAAATTTATTATATTTCTTGAATCTGACATATTTTAGTGTCAGTTCTTTCTTTGTTGCATGGGAAAGTATTAGTAGATCATGTGAATGAGTGTGTGTGTGTGTGTGTGTGTGTGTGTGTGTGTGTGTGTGTGATATTTATATTTGTACATGCACCTGTGTGTGTAGGCATATAGAGATCCAGAGGCTGGAGGACAATGTCACATGTTCTGCTCTAACACTGTCCATCTTATTCTTTTGAGAGAGTCTCTTATCAAACTTGGGGTTAGACTAGGGGCCAGCAGTTCCCAAGGATTAGAAGACAAATACACAACTATTCATTTCTCCCCTTCTTTTGCCGAGCTCCTTAAGTCCTGAAGGACAGAATCTGATGAAGATATCCCATTTGGGCTGAGTACTCCAAAGTCTTTGACTCTCTGTATGTTGTCCAGTTTGGGGTCTGCAGGGGATAAGCTTCTTCCTATCTACTTCAGAAAGAAGCTTCTCTCATGATGGCTGAGAACAGCATTGATCTGTGTAAAAGTCGATTGTAGATATTGGGGATCCCAGGCAGAAAGTGCTTCTAGGTATAGGTAATTGACACAAAGGAATAGGAGTTGGCTAGAAGTGGGAACTAAGATAGTCCCCAGGAATGAGAAAAGCTCAGTTCACCCAATGATTTTGGCTGAGTCGAGAGGAAAGAGACATGCTGTTAGAGGACAGTCACAGCAAGTGATCTGCAACAGGGCTTGGGATGAGATGAGAATTTACAATGGAGGACAGGAATGAAGACTCCGATTTCCTAGTTGATTTTCAGGTTGTATGGCCAGTGAGTTACCATGTAGAGAGTGCCTCCATGAATTGGTGACTGACACAAAAGAATGAGAATGTGGTACGAGTGGGGAGAGGGAGCAGAGAGTGTTAACAAGAAGCTTGGTGTTCCTCTAGTGAAGTTCAAGGAAGACACCAGGGCACCCAGTCAAAGAGAGAGGACAGGCCTTTCCATGTGTTCCTTGTTTGATTTGCGACAGTGTTTCCTACAAACCCCAGGGTGGTCTCAAACTCACTATGTAAGTCAACTGCTAGGATACTCACTCTTTTAGCAGAAGTCCTGGACTCTAGGGACAATCAGTTAAGTGCCAAGATTAATAAGGTGAATACATCACATTTCAAAATCAGTGTAATGGCTATTCTTTGATTATAACAACAGGTAAAGAGAGGCATAAAAAATTGTCTGTACATTTTGGCATAGAGGTACTTGGTCAGGTGATGATTTTTGAGAATGAACTTAGTCTGCCACATGACCTACCCACTCTATTCTTGGATGTATTGGATGTGGCACGAGAGGGAGAGATAAGGGTCAAACATATTTAACACTTTAACATTGAGCTACTGGTTTATGGGGATGAAAGTGAAACAATCAGAGACCAGATTGGATAGGGCAGGGTGAAGAGGGAGCTAGAGATGAGCCTCTATAGACACTCCATATAAAGGGTCATAAGCCATAGGGCAAACTGACGCTTTGTTACACTCTACCTCTCTCCTCTGAGAAATGCATATTCTAGCATATATTAATTACATGCAATAATGGGGTTCACTATAACATTTCATATGTTTATAAGGTATTTTGATCGCATCCATCCCCATTTTCCCAAGTTTATCCCCTCCCCCAAAGTGATCCTCTTTTACAACTAGTCCAATTATGTGGTGGGAAAGAAAGAACCACTGAGATTAATTAATGTTACTTAGAGGATAATGGGTGAAGGATTTTATGTAGGAGCACAAGTGACTTAACAATGCCCATGTCAATGAAGAAAATGTCTTCCACCTCCAGCAACAAACAACTGCCTATAGATCTCCAGGGAGGAGTTGTATCAGGAAGCTCTTCTTCCATTCATTACAATAGAGAGAGAACTAAACTGTCACATAAAATCCTTTTCCCTGTCCAAGAGGACAAGTTGCCATCTTATCTTCACAGAGCAGTCAGGACACTCATAGAGCTACATATGACTAGCATGGTTATCTGCAGCTTCCCTTCCATAGACCATCACATGCCCGACTTTATGTCATTTTGTTCCCCTTTGACTTTTAAAGTTGTATTGGCAGGATATATAGGAAGGCAATATTCAAGGGAAACCTTACTTTATGGTCTCTTCACAAGAATGTGTGTCCTGTAAATAAACTTTGGAAAGAGAATAAAGAAAATGTTGGCATGATCCCAGGCCTATACCAAAACACATTCTTTATCTCAGCCACATTAGAGAAAAGGCAGCTCATGCATCCCTAGAGAAGTCCTATCCTCCAGGAAAGTGACTTTGGTTTGTTTGCTTTTCTAATAACAGATGTATAAATGCTACAGTTTGAATATTGAATGTTCCCTGAAGAAAAACTGTGGCTCCCAGGATGATATTATCCATAAGTGGTGAGGATTTTGAGGAGGTGGATGCTTATGTTTACTGTGTGCCGGGGTCTTCTTGAAGGGACTGTGGAAATCTGCTCCCCCCCCCCTCTGTCACATGTGGATGTCTGCATGTGTGCTTGTGTGTATGTGTGTGTGTGCATAAGTGTGTGTGTGTGTGTGTGTGTGTGTGTGTGTGTGTGTGTGTGTGTGTGTGTGTGTGTGTATGTACACGTATCCTGGCTGTATTAGATACCTTCCTCGCTATGACAAAAAAGCAATTTGAAAGAGAAAGAATTTCTTTAGATTTAATTCAAGGGTACAATCCATCATGGTGGGGAAGGCAAGGTAGTAGAAATAGAAAGCAGCTGGCCACAGGACACTCACTGTCAGAAATGAGAAGGTAACAGGAACATGGTTTTAAAACCGCAAAGCCCTCCTCCAGCAACCCATTTTAGGAACTTTGAAATCCTAATAGTTTACAACTTTCTAAAGTTCTAAAACCTATGAGCTCATGGGGGACATTTAACATTTACCTCACAATTGTGGCCTTAAAAGGAGCAGTTGGCTCTCCTACTGCTTCTGTTCATTTTGTACGAATCTATTGATCATTTAAAATAGGCTAGCTCTGTTGTGTTTCAGAGTGTAGTGAGAAAGAATGATAATTTATGAACAGTGGTACTTTAATTTGAAGAAACTAGACAGCTGGTTTTTAGTGTCTCTGTCCCTGTCTCTGTCTCTCTTTGTGTGTGTGGGTGCTCTACAGATCAACCTCAGATGTCATTCCTTATGGTTTTTAAGACAGGATCATTTTGTGGAACTTGAAATTCTTCAATTAAGCTGTGCTCCTTGAACAGCAAGCACCAGGGACCAGCAGTTTCCACCTCTCCTTGAATTCTTAGTTCCTAAGCACATGCCATCAAATGTGCCTTTTTTATGTGAGTGCTAGAGTGTTAACTCAGATCGTCATGCTTCCATGCCAGGCATTTCACTGACATCCTGATATTCCTAAGCTCTCTTCAGCCTCTTTCTACAAGAGTCTGATCTGTCATAGAATCTGTATTGACAGCATAATGAGGCATTGTAGTTTGCCACAATAGCAGTTTGACCACTTGTCAACTTTTATTTTCTACATTGAATATTGGAGACAGTTTGTCATTTAAGACGACACCAGAGCTTCCAAATATCGGACTGTTGAAATGAATGACTTTAGATGGTTAACTTTTTTCAGAAAATAAAAGCTCTTTGTTGCATAAGAACAAAATCTTCAGAATGATCTCCTGGAACTTGTGCTAAAACTTAACCAACCAACCATATGTAGTTTTGGGTGCATTTTTGAAATCTCAATGCTCTCCTTTTGAGATGTAATGGAGAAAGGAGAATGTCTGAGACATTAGGAGCTAGGTATAATAGGTGTATTTAGTACAGTAAAAACAAATAACATAGCCCCCGTTTCACAAAGGTGGAAGGAAAAAATGTGACTCTCAAAAGGTGTCCTCAGATTTTCATAGATTAGCATGGAAAATGTGTGACTGTATATACTCACACACATGTATCATGCACACATATGGAAACATTGTGAAATAATCATAATTAAAAGCATACCTTGAGTCTAATTTAGTTGAATTTATTTATTTACAAAAATCTCTCCTATATTCTATTAAGGTCTGCATAAATCAACAATCATTGGTCCTGCTCTGGAGGCCTCAAAAGTTGTTCTGTACATGTTCACTGCATGAGGTGGGAATTACAAGTTGAGTGAGTTGTGCCTTATGGAGCGGCTCACAGAAGAGGAAATAAATGCCTCTTTTTTAAGTTTGGGACCAAGGGGATTAGAGGCATGAGTATATATGAAGTTCAGTCCTGATTTTCAACCTGATAGGACACAATAGTAGCAAATCTCTCAGTATGTCTATGAGGGAGTTTTTAGATTAGGTTAATTAAGGTGGTAAAACCCACTAACTTTGGACAGAACTATTTCATAGCCTAATGTCCTCCACTGAATTAGAAAGTGTAATCTAGCATTCATCTTTGTTTCCCATCTATGGATACAATGCATCAAGATGCCCCAGGCACCTGACACAATGCCTTTCCTACTATGGAGGTCAGTACCCTTGAACTATATGACAAATAAATAAATTATTCCTCTCTTAATTTGCTTTTGTCTGGTATTTTACTAGGGCAGGCACATGATTAGATTTTTATGTAGGAGGAAAAGAGTCAGAATTGTCTGATCCTGAAAACGGAAGGAAGGAAGGAAGGAAGGAAGGAAGGAAGGAAGGAAGGAAGGGAGGGAGGGAGGGAGGGAGGGAGGGAGGGAGGGAGGGAGGGAGGAAATGAGGAAGAAAGAAAGAAAGAAAGAAGGAAAGAAAGAAAGAAAGAAAGGAAAGAAAGAAAGAAAGAAAGAAAGAAAGAAAGAAAGAAAGAAAGAAAGAAAGAAAGAAAGAAAGAAAGGCAGGCCAGGGTCCAGTCTATGAATAGATCCATTATATTGAAAGTATTCTTAGACTGCCATGAGAGAGTCAGAAAATGCAGTTTAGGTGGAATGGTGGGTATCAGACTTAGATGCCAGCGACTGAGGAGTGACAGAATGTAAAGGGATGACATTCTTCTTGGACTGAGAAGGGTATGGATGAGCTACAGGAGTGGCTAGGCATGCTCAGCAGAAAGTGACCAAGTGGCTCAAACCAGAGATAAGTAATTAAAATCACAAGAAAGTAAGAAATAATCGCAAGAAATTGCATGGGTGAGATTGCAAGAGGAGATGGAGGGAGAGTTGTGCTAGCCACCATTCTTGGTGGGAGTGAAGGACTAGATGGATGGACTCCATTGCCACAAGGTGTGTAGATTTGGCTATGGGTAATTTTTTCTAGTAGCATCTGTTTTCTCTCTGATGTAGGAAGCAAGATCATCTTATGAGTGAAGAGTGTGCTCATGATGGAGACAGAATCAAGAGAATAGTAATACTTGAAAAAATTGCCATAGAATGGCAATGAGATTTTTTTGGTAGAGGTGTGGGCTCCCTTGAAGGTGTAGGTCAGAAAATTTAGTGGTTCCAGGCTCCAGGCTTGACTTCTTGTAGCTGGGCAGAGGAACAGAGAATGCACCTGGTTGAGTTGTCACAGGTTTGGCTTTTATGTGGTTGCTTGAAAAGAAAACAAACAATGGCTCAGAGAACTTAAGGCATGGACAAAGATATAGTTAAAAATCCTAAACGCTGAAGTTGAAGTTGACTTAATTAATGTAGAAAGGATAGGGAGGGGGGCCTAAGAGACAGTACAGTTTTAGAATTCTCAGGATGAAACAAGTTGGATGTGCAAAGGGAAGGAGAAATACACTGTGGCTGGATGTCCATACAAAACTACTTCTAGAGACAGAATGGTTGGTTACACAAATGCTTGTTCTTAAGTTGTAAAGAAGCAAATCACCTCTCCCCCAGCAACTATGTGCTGCCAATAGCTCTTCCGCTATAGATGTGTTCAAGGCTGAGAGTTGAAAGGTGAAAGACAGAATTAAACATCTGTGGATAGAAGTCTAGACATCAGTTATCACATCCCTTGAAAACTACTTTTTAAATTGAAGATAGAGGTGTATTCACTGTGTCAAGCAACCTTTACTGAAATGTGGCAATCAAATGCGGATATCATATTTCTAAGAACCATTTCCAAGTCTCTATTACTCAGAAATAATTTCTCTATTTTCTAAGTCTCTGTTGACCTGGCATAGTTTTACCATTTTAAGATTCAGTTGATTAGACACTGGTTCTTCAGAACATTTGTACAGGCAGGGCCCATTGCTTGTTTCACAATTGTCACAGACATATTCAGCATGATTATAGCTGGTTCTCTAGGAAAATGATTTAGTTCCCCAAATACCCTGGATTAATGGTCACATCCAAAGGACTGATATTGGAGAAAAGAGGAGAGGAGGGTTTTACCCCTCAAAAGTATATAGGATAAACATAGAATCATGCACAGGGCTTTCAGCCAGTGTGATCCTGTCTTTGTCCATGACTTACAAAGTAGAACTAACTATTGCTTTAAATATAAACAGCATAGTGAAAGCAAGGAAAGCTTGTAATACACTAATCTAGGTAATAAGCACACAGGGAAAATAATTTACCATAGGTCATTGCAAAGTGAGAAGGGGTTGCCATGGGCCTTGCTATAGCAGAATGCAGTCGGTGGAGCCCTCACATGTTGTTCTCTTTAGATACTGCATGGCAACTGCAATGGCCTGCTTCCTTCTGTGCTCTGTGTGCTATACCTTCCCCCGATGTGAGGGCTGGAGGATAATGGTGACAGTCATTTTTCACATTGTGGCCACCTTATTTTTTGAGACTGGGCTTCTCATTGATCTGAAAACCAGATTGGGCTTACTGGTCAATGAGCTATAGAAATCTGCCTTTGTGTGTGTGTGTGTGTGTGTGTGTGTGTGTGTGTGTGTGTGTGTGTGTGTGTGTGTGTGTGTGTGTGTGTGATGTGTGTGTGTGTGTGTGTGTGTGTGTGTGTGTGTGTGTGTGTATGTGCTGTGATCAGGCAGTGGGTCTATATTTTAGGGAGCTACAATTAAAGTCAGGGCCCACTACTTTATCAACTGCACTGTCTTCTGTATTAGGGATAATTTTGGACAGACTTCCTGGCTACTGGCTGTCTTTGATGCTGACCTGTAGGTTCAGCTGGAGTGGTGAGGGCAGTACATCTTGATGATATTATAATGAGAGGTCACAGAGGGTTTGCTTTCTCTCTTTTTCTTTCAAGTACATGCATGGATGAAAGGCCATGTAAGGACACATGGAGAAAGCGATCCCTTGTCCTTACCCTTCACTTATCTTTCTGGTAGAATTTCTAAGTGCCTGCTTTTTAACCTGCAGGTGGTGGTATTTTGTAATGACACTCTGAGCTGACAAGAAATCCACCCCCAGCCTCAGCCAATTACTTGGAAAATGACAGCCATCTGTGACAAACTGTGCTAAAGCTCAGGTTTTCCTGGAAGTTTGGAACTGGACCGAGAGAAACACAGCATCTCTCCAGGTAGCTTGAGGCTCTAAGGTAGAGTTTTAGGTTGTTTGTCTCCATGTGCTGGGCAGCAGGAAGATTGTCCTTCTGAGAAAGGACAGAGCTACAGGTGCACCAAGAAAATGGCAGCTAAGTGTCTGTCATGGGCCCTGGGTCCAGGAAAAAAAAAATACAATACCCTACTGTCCCTAACTTTCCTTGACCTTTTATGCCATCGCTCTTGAACTCCTCAGATTAATATCATAATTTTCTTCATCACAAAACCACATTCTCTCGTGCTTTATTAAGGAGGCATGAATTCATTCTTGGTGTTTGCAAACACACAAAAATCTCAAGTATGGCATCCTTGCTGATTCCAATATTTACCTATTGGTACTTCTCAGCTTTCTGTGAGATGATCCAAATCCCTTGGTGACAGATGATGGTGAACAGCTAACTAATCTCAAATGCTTTCTTAGAAAGCTGGGCAGCTGCTGCTGAGGTAGCTCAGAAGGCCAGTTTGATGGTACCGAAAACATCAAGACAGGGCTAGGAAAAGTTCAGAACACAGAGATATTGGAGGTTGATTTGGAGGTCCTTCAGTAGCATGAATCTATTTTGTGTCACATAAAAAAATTAAGTCTTAGTAGACTGATTTTTATGGGATGTTATTAACTCTTCTTGGTTTGCTTTTTTTTTTTTTTTTTTTTTTTTTTTTTGGTGTGTGTGTAAAGCTGCAGATTGCTGTGTTATTTGAACTTCCACAACGCAGAATATGTCATGAATAGTCTCAATTATTGCTCACAAAAATCACAAGTGTTATAGAGAATTTATAGATGTCTTTACATTTCTAAATATTGTTTTATGCCTTTCCATTTCTGTGGTAACTGAAATAGCCAGCTCAGAACACAAGGATACCTCTTTGGAGAGAACCTGATAGAGGAAAATCTGAATTTACAGAAAATATAAATAAGAGTATGAATATTCACATGGTTTTGTAGAAGATTCACATAGCAACTTCTCTTGGTGCCTTTGGTGTATTGTCTATTTTATTTACTGATCATCACCAATGTCTTACACATAATAGCCTCTCAGTGAAAATTCTGATGATTGTTTGATGAGCCTCTTGGGTAGGATAGATCTGTGAAACTTGGATCATAGATCTCTGCTGCTAATTGGAGATACATTGTAGAAGGAGGGAAAGTGTCTATTAGCAAATAGCCATAGCCAGTAGGGAAATCAGACTCAATTGTAAAGTATATGATTCATACACAGATTTGAGGAAACTGCTTGCTACATAAGCTAAACTATACATAATTTTTTTGCGTCATTTTCCCCAAAGTCCCAAGCAAACTCTTCAAGGAACAAAGCATTGTACAACAAAGGAGGAAATATATACCTATTCTACAGTCATGCTGAGAGCCAGAATTTTTGCAAAAAGGAACTATTTTTTCCTTTGTCTCTCTTTCTCTGATTATCTCTCTGTCTCTCCCTCTCCTCCCTCTGTGTGTGTATGTTTGTGTGTGTATGTGTGTGTGTATGTGTATTTGTGTGTGTGTGTGTGTATGTGTGTGTGTATGTGTGTTTGTGTGTGTGTGTGTGTGTGTGTGTGTGTATGTTTGTGTGTGTGTATGTGTGTGTGTACAGGTGCACATGTGTCCTTAAATATATTCATGCATACATGTAATCCAGAGGATAAAATCAGCTGTCCCAGGGATATCACTTTTTCATTTTTTTAAGACAAGATCTGTGTCTAGGATTGGAGCTCATCACATATACTGTATTTGCTCTACACTTTGCACTGGGATCCGCCTGTGTTTACCTCCCAAGTGCTAGGATTATAAATAGGCATGGCATAATTAGCCTATAATAGTAGTTTTTAGGAGATTGAGCTCAGGACCACAAGACTGCAAGGCAAGCAATCTACTGACTTAAACCAACCCTCTGTTGTGGGAAATATTAAAAAAAACAATGAATATATCATGTTCCTGTGCTACACCCTGGTTCTCCCAGCCCTGGCGGGCTGGTCAGCCACACACTGGAAGTTAATGGTCTACAATCTCTCCACCCAGTTTGCTTGGTTCCCACTGGCAGGTCACTACCACTCCAGCCCCATGCTTCAGTACCCCCATGACCTCTGTAGTGCACATCAGGAAAACTCACACTTTCCCACTGTACCTTTCTCTCAGGAACCCAGACGAGAGCCTCCATGTGAAGGAAAATGCAACACAAACTTAGCTCAGAAACAATAGTAACTCATTCTCTTGGTGCAACAACTAAAACCTAATCTTGTAAGCCTTATCAAAATCTGATTCCTCTGGTGGCAAGTCCCTGCAGATCCACCATGATACCAGGAAGACTCTAGTAGCTACCTCTTACCTGTCTGCTGTCTCTGTTCCAAAAGGACCCTCTCTATCTCCTCCTCCTCTTTTCCCGTCTCCAATCTGGAATTCCCTCCTCCTTGCCCTGTGATCGGATACTTTATTCATTAGGGGATTGGTTCACAATAAGTCACATGAGTATGTAACTCACTCCTTGTCCGAGCCCCTCCCAGGAGGGCAGAATTAGCATCAAATTACAAACAGCCCCAGGGCTATCCACAGCAAACCTCTATTTTTCATTTTCTGATTATAGAATCAATCAGGGAAGAGATCACATTTTGCAAAACTGAGTCCTTGACCAGGACACACACCCACAAACACACACACCTTTTTAAAAGACACAAAACTATCTAAGAGTAACAATGGAGTAAACATGGAGATTGTCATGGGAATAGCTTACAACCCAAGGCATTTTGAAATTGACAAATGGACGTAGTATATACTTAAAGAACCGTAAGTTATCAAACAATAGTAATATTTGTGCATCCACATAATTATGCTTAATGAATAATTGTCAAGTTTGCAAATCAGCTTAGGTTCTTAACAACTGATGAATGGATAAAGAAAACATGATATGCATACATATATTATTCAGCCATGGTCAATAAGACCATGGTGTTTGCTTACAAAACAAAAACAAAAATATATATATACAATAGGATATCAATATGTTGTGTGAAATAATCCAAATTCAGAGAGACAAATATCATTTCCACTTATATGCCAAATCTAGATTAAAAACAAAAGACATGAGATTACATAGGGTTTATTGGGAAAGAGGAAGGAGACCAAAAGGAAAGAGAACCAAATGAAATCATGGGGTGATCATGTCAGAGAACATTATATACGTATAGGAAAATGTCACAATGAAACTGTATCAGTTTTATAACTAAGACATAATAATAAAAGGCCTCACTCTAAATATGTCAACCAAAGTTTAAAGGTAGAGGAAGTAACACGTTTGATGGAGACAAAAATTGGATTTTCAAGCATATCCAGGAAGTTGGAATGAAGAGTCAAAAGAACTGAGAGACAGTGATTTTAAAGTGTTGCATTTGGTCTAGTCTCGAAGTATACCCTGGCAAATGGAAGGTCAGGAGATTTAATGCTAGATTATGGGAGAAGAAATGTAAGAGAATGTATGGGGCACATGACAAATAAACTGAAGTGCTGATGAGGACAAGAGACACAGGATGTGAGAGGGGCTCAGTGGGTCTTATTTTCTTTTGAGGAAAGCACACAGAGACATTCCTTAACCTATAGTCTAGGTGACAAGTGAAGCAACCCTATGAAAATTACTAAACTGACAGATATTTTGTACAAGACATCTTAAGGCCAATTTCTCATCACAAAGACGATTTATTTGCCCCAGAGGGACAAAGAGCAAAGAATAACAGACTGAGACAGGAGATAGAGAATAAAAAGAACAAGGGAGGGGACAAAGATAGAGAACAGGATACTTGTCCTGGAGGGACAATGGGCTGCTTCTGGATAGAGAAGAGACAGATGTGGCCCATAGGTAAGTGGCAGGTTTTAGAGGTAAAAAGGGGAAACAAATGTTAGGTTGGGTTGACTTACTTTGATTGTTCATATTAAAAGAGGCACCCAAAAGAAGGCTGTTGATTGCTGGACCTCAGGGCTTTGATAGCTGACCTTGGTTGTCAGATTTAGGAGGAGAGTGTTGCCAAATAAAAGAATAAACCTTGGTGACTAGCTTTAAGAATTAATGGCTTTTATCAAGGAAGAGGGAATAGGGAAAGGGCATGGCCTACTAGAGTGATTTTTGGCATGCTTGGGCTGGTGAGATTCTTTTCAACTGTAGTCATGTGAACCATACATTATCTTGTCTTGATGGCATCCAGTAGCCTGTTGTATAGTAGCCCTGCCTGAGTTGTAGATCCAAGTCCTCTCATCTCCTCCAACTCTTCTATCTCTTAGCATCCTTTCATCTTTCATTTCATCCTCGGTGACAAATGAACCACAAGCTGCACTACAATGCTCTCCTGCTCCTGTTCCCTAGAAAGCATTCTTTGTGGAGAAATTAATCAACACTTGGATATGCCAGATACATGTAGTTCTGATCACAGAGACATCTAGAAATGTGCAGGACCTAAACTAAGCCGTTATGATCTCAGCTTCTGGATGGACATAGGAACGTTTATAACTAGCACCAGAGCAGAGTCCTACTGCCGCCACTGTGGGCACTGCTGCCTGGATGAGATTTAGATCAAATGGCTTCCTGAAGAAGATGTTGAGAAGGTATCAAGATGAGGGTGATTATGGCATGGTTTTCAGATTTGAACTTCTCTGCATATATCTAAATCTCACGTGTGTGTGTGTGTGTGTGTGTGTGTGTGTGTGTGTGTGTACCTGTAGGTATATGTGTGCTTCTGGGTGACAATGCATATGTGTATAATATAGATATTTAGGTCTTTCCTTATGAACTAGCAAACTTGCTTTTTAAGACAGAGTCTCTCATTTGTGATTCAATGATTAGGATGGGTTAGATGTTTAGAGAGCCCCAAGGATTTTTCTGTCTCTGCCTCCCCAGCACTGGCATGACAAGTACATGCCACCAAAACTAGCTTTATAATGTATGGTGCAGGGGATGAAGCTTAGCCCTTCATGCCTGTGTAGCAAGATATCTCCACAGCTGCCTGAACATCAGCCCTGACACCATATCAATAGGCTGCATGATACTCCATCTTCTTGCTTGCTTGCTTATTTATTTATTTATTTATTTATTTATTTATTTATTTATTTATTTACTTGACCTAGTAATGTAGTTAGGGCTTACTTTATGTCAGCTAACAGTTGTATAGTGTTTTTACATTAAAGAAACCTCATCCCTACTGTAATAAATCATACAGTGTAGCTAGAATAAGACAAATTTTAGACAAACCTACTATTAAATAAGTATAATATTTAGAAATGGAACTGCTATTGAAAGTAATTCCTGGAGAGTTCACTATATACAAATGCTTTTATATGGTGGCTGGGTATCACTGGTTTTCCAGCATATTAACAGGTTTTGTCTTAGAAACCAGTTTCTGATGTGGAGTCTACAAACTGATTTTTGCATATTTGAGGTGATATCTGGGGCTGATGATTTTTATGTGGCTCTAAGTGCCTAAATATCCCCTTTGCAAAGTGGACACTTACTTGAAAAACTAGTACAGATGAGGCCTCATCATCCAGTTAAGTCCTTGGATCAGACACTTTGGCTTATCCTCCTGACTTTCCTTTTCAAGCAGTAAGAGAAGAATGGTCTCCCTTCCCAGATCACACAAGACCTAACCAGCAAGCATGCACTGAAATCTACTAATGTCAAATAAACATAAAGTATTTCCATTATTGAGCAAGCTCCATATGAAGAATAAGGTGTGATTTCAAGATTTCCTAGATGGAAGCCTTCCTCAGAAGCCCTCCTTTTGCAGGAGCTGCAGCTCACAGCCTCAGGCAAGAACCTATAGGTAGAGAGTTTTCCCCAGTAATATTCACAGGTGTTCTTGGCTTAGTTCCTGGCAACTAAAAGCCAAGGGCAAACAAGGGTTGCCACCAGCTCTAGAAGCCAGGACAGATCAGGGACAATCTTCCTGCAGAGAGCCCAGAACAAATTAACACAACATATATCCAAAGTCACTTACTACAATGTTCTATGTTATGGCAGCACTAGCTAATAGAGATACTAAATGACGTATTTGCATGGAACATTCATGACTTCTCTAGACCACAAAACTTTAAGGAATTTCTCTGCCGGGGTTTCTGTGTCAGCCAACCAGAACTCTGATATTAGTGATAGTTGCCTCCTGCATGTTGCACCCATCTGAGCTTCTGTGTGGCATCATGCTCCTTGTGTTTGTGAGTGCTTCTGTGTATTCATCTACTTACCTCCCACATTTAATGACGTATTGTCTAAAACTCTACTGTTGCTCCTATTCACGCCTCTCATACTGTGTGCTAAGCACATTTTTTTCATACTTCCCCTGTTTTGTGTACTTACCAGTCACCGTACTCTCTGTATGTGGAAGTTCATGTGAGTATGCATGCAGTCTATAGCACTGGCATTTGATAACTGGTCAAGCACAGCTCCGGACATGCCCGAAATTGTCTGTTTTCTAGAAAATCTCCCATCTTTTCCTTTTTTTCAGCTTATAGTTTATTCTTTAATTTTTTCTTTAATTTTATATTATTTAATCTTTTTTTACAGTCCAGATTTTATCCCCCTCCTGGTTCACCCTCTGACTGTTCCACATTCCATACCTCCTCTCATCATCTCCATGAAAGTGTCCCTATCCCCCACTCCCATCTCAACCCCACCAGACTTCCCCACTCCCTGGGGCCTACAGTCTATTGAGGGTTAGGTGCATTTTCTCTGACTGAGTCCAGACCCAGCAGTGTTCTGCTGAACATGTGTTGGTGGCCTCATATCAACTGGTGTATGCTGCCTGGTTGGTGGCTCAATGTCTGAGAGATATAAGGGGTCCAGGTTAGTTGAAATTACTGGTCTTATATGGCCACCCTCCTCCTTAGCTTCTTCCAGCTTTTCCCTAATTCAACCTTCTGTTCATTGGTTGGGTATAAATATCTGCATCAGAAAGAGTATTCTGATGCTTGTTGGGTCTTTATCCAGGCAGTCATGATAGGTCCCTTTTTGTGAGCACACCATAGCATCAGTAATAGTGTCAGGCCTTGAGGCCTCCCTTTGAGCTGGATCCCAATTTGGGCCTATCAATGGACCTCCTTTTCCTCAGGATCTTCTGCATTTTAGACCCAGCAATTCATTCAGACAGGAACAATTCTAGGTCAGAGTTTTTGACTGTGTCAATCTCACTGGGGGGTGGGGCACAGGACTGAAGCCCTGATGGCCAGCAGAAAGACTGGAAACAGACAACCTCAGTAGGTAGGAAGTGGGCGGACCCTCTAGAATGTACCAGATACCTGGGAGGTGAGAGATTCTCAGGACTCAAAGGGGGGGGGGGATATCATACAGTGGGGAGAGGAAACTTGTAGAACCCAACTCCAGTAAAAGACAGGGCATCAAGTAGAGGGATGGGATTGCCACCCCATAGTCAAAAGCTCTTGTCCTGTATATTCTTCTTAATACTCAGAACTGTGTGGCTCTACTACTAAGAATTTTAAATGCTGTGGGGTTGATGCAATACTTGGTTAACTTGCAAGAAGACCAAGATTCCATTCCAGAACTGTACTACCAAGGCATGGCATCACATGACTCCAATTTCAGCACTCTAGAAGTAGAGATAGGAGAAGCAGAAGTTCAAAGTCCTCTCAAGTTACACAGTATTTGAAGCCAATCTGGGACACATGAAATTCTGCCTTTTTAAAAGTAAAAGTAAAAACAACAACAACCCCCCCAAAAAAACCAAAAACAAAAACAAAAAACCTGCCACTGTTTTTCCAATAGTTTGTAGACATATTCTGGGACTGACTTGCTCAGATTCTGGGTGTAGGATGGTAGCTAGGGGTAATGTGAGTTAATAGGAGAGGGAGAGAGAGAGACAGAGAGAGAGAGAGAGAGAAAGAGAGAGAAAGAGAGGGAGAGGAGACGGGCAAACAGACAAAGACAGACAGAGACAGAGACAGACAGAGACAGATGGATAAGCAGAGAAAAGAGAGACAGAGAGAGAGAGTCAGGGACAGAGAGAGACAGAGAGACAGACACAGGGACACAGAGAGACAGAGGATGGATTGTAGACATGGAGCTTATTGTATAATGATCAAGAGATTCCTTTGTATAAGATAAACTGAAAATATTCCTTGTTCCCTGAACATAGCTGGACAGTTTTCTCAGCTCTAAAATTTCTACTGAGACACCAGCTGTTTTTAAATCCAACATTGAACTTATTGTTGGCAAGCAAGCAAAGAGTGGGCAAACACAATTTTCCATTGCTACACTTCTTTTGAGTAATTGGTGAGGATGGGGATTCACATATGAAATCGATATTATGGGAGCCTTACTGGTGACATGGCAATTGCAGATTTGAGAATCTTAAAGGGCAACTCTGTACAAATAGGGGGAGATAGAGCAGGTATCAGCAAGTTCAGTTCTTGCTTGAGAATAAGCATCCATGGGGAATTTAAAGAAGGAAGGAAACTGGGGGGAAGATTGCCTTCCATGTTAGCTTTTCTTCCAAGACTCTTGGTGGTAGATTTGGAGTGCAGCTGTTGAATATAGGGTCCACTAGTTACAGAACTGCAGCAAACTTCCTTGGTGTACAGAAATCAATTCTTCATTTTCATTAGTTATGCAAATCCAAGCATGCACTTTTTTGTTGACTTAGCAACATATATTTATAGTCCTTTGGGTTTGGCTGGTTTCTGATATTTATTAGTTCTTTAAGAATTAATTTGTAAATGTATCAGACCTTGTATTAGACACAGAGGAGACACTGGTGACTAAAACTATATTCTGTCTTCTGTCTTTTGCTTCTCTAATACAAGGAAGAATGCAGGCACATCATCAAGAGCTGGATTTAGGCTACAACTGTTATTTTAGAAATGAGGCACAGTCATATGTCAAATGCCTATAAAGAAATCATTTCTCTCCACCATACTAGAAAATAGTGTATAAACACTTTCTACTATGTCTTCTCTTTCCATTTATGCACTCTCTCGATCTCTCTGTCTCTCTGTCTCTCTCTGTCTCTGCCTCTCTGTCTCTTTGCCTCTCTGTCTTTCTGTTTGTCTCTCTGTCTCTCTGTCTCTCTGTCTCTCTCTGTCTCTCTCTCTCTCCCTGTGTGTCTGTCTTGTGTGTGTGTGTGTGTGTGTGTGTGTGTGTGTGTGTGTGTGTGTGTGTGTGTTTGCTTGGTATATGTGTGCATCACATGGTATGCATGTGGATGTCAGAAGAACAACCTACATTAATAAATTCTCTTCTTTAACATGTATGACCCAGGGATCAAATTCTGGTCACTAGGTTTGAGAGCAATTGCCCTTACATTCTGAGTCACCTCACTGGCTGAGGAATATCTCTTTAGAGGCTGTATGCCAGGAGTAATGTCTACCACTATCTATGTGTTATAGATAGAGATCCACTTCTACCACAGGGACAGAATAGTCTCAGAGAATAAGCAGATCTCAGGAACTGACAACTGGAGTTTTGTCTCTCTGAAAATTGTGTTATTTGCAGTGACACTTTTTTTTGTTTGTTTGTTTGTTTTGTTTTGTTTTTCAAGACAGGGTTTCTCTGTGTAGCCCTGGCTGTCCTGGAACTCACTCTGTAGACCAGGCTGGCCTCGAACTCAGAAATCCACCTGCCTCTGCCTCCCAAGTGCTGGGATTAAAGGCATGCACCACCACTGCCCAACTTGCAGTGACACTTAAACCTCAGACATTGGAATCATGGTTTCTTGATGCTGAACACATCCTGATTTATTCGACTTTGTAGCACACTTTCGGTTCTGTGATTGCAGGAGTCCCAAGCATCATGTTTTATCCTTGAATACCTATGGTCTAGAACAGTGCTCAGCACACACACACACACACACACACACACACACCTATTTCTATCTATCTCTTTATCTATCTATCTATCTATCTATCTATCTATCTATCTATCTTAGAGAAAGGGGGAAGGAGAAAGAAGAGGGGGTACTTTTTTTCAGAATCAATATATAATAGTTAAGTTATATGAATTTATATATAAATACATATGTTTGTTTGTAAATAGTAATAACAAAAATGGCTACAACTATGTTTATTAGTAGATTGATGGCATGGGCTATGTAAGAAAGTAGGTGCATACCTCTGGAAGTCATAGTTCTTACTAGGGACCCAGAATATGAGAGCCAAGGATTATATTACAATATAAATCATAGCAGATCTCATCCACCATTACTATAAATTATTCTTGACTCAAATGTTCCAGACAATAGCTCTCCAGAAAAAGTGAATTGTATTCCTTCCCTACTACCTAAAATCTCCTGTTCTGTCAAAGCTTGTGCCATCCTCATGAAGTATTTCTAAGAAAGGTGTCCCTGGATAGAAATCATGAATAGCGCCAGTACTTTATGTACATGGATAAAGAAATAAAACATTATTCTGTGTGGTACTGTGAAAGAAGACTATGATTGTGGAGTGGTGTTAAGATTAATGTATAAAAGAAAGGCCAGAAATCATGGATTATGAGCTACCAAGTACAGAGAACTTACTGGAAAGGCCCACATTCTCCAAACACCAGCAAAGGAAATGACCATAAAAGATCATTACTCTCTTCCCTGACCATCATTGAGCTTTTAACCTTTCCTGGCTCTCTGCCTCACTTCCATTCTCAGGAGTGCATGGCTACCATTTTTAATAAAGGGTGTCCAGTTCTATGACTATTAATGAGCCTTACATGCAATTCTTTGTTCCAGGACACTATGACCAGAAATTCTTAGCAGGTGCTCTCTGGATTCAGAGCCACACTTGAAACAGTACTGTGACTACACATTGGACCTCATGTACGGAAGGCAATTACCAAGTTGAATAACCTTAGCACTGTATATAAAAATATGTAAAACGCTTTCTAATATACCTACACACTATGATGAAACTCCGTTTGTAAATTACGCACAGTAAGAGATTAACAATAAATAACAATGAATAGAAGAGTTTAACAATATAGTCTGATAATATTTCTGTGAATTTGGATCACTGTGGATTTTGGAGGCAGTACTCTATATAACAATCAATTAATATTTTTTTCCTAATCCACTCTGCCAATTTGCTTTGTCCAAGAGTAGAAAGACAGTTTTGAAAAAAACTGAGGACATGTGCTCATGGGCTAGTTGTCAGCTGGCCAGTGTAACTACAGTGCAATGACACACTTATGTTTTCTAGCAGTAATATTATAAAATGTAAAACAAATCAGTGGAAAGCAATTTAGTACTAGTATTTGAACAACTGTATCTAATATTTATGACTACCATATTTGAAGCATGTTGCTTCCCAGGAAATGAATTCTTAGAACCCACAAGCATTCTGAACCTGAAGTTTCTAGAAGAAAGGATGGGAATCTGGTCCATGGCATCTCTAACAAGGGGGATTAAGAAACTCATGTTCAATAGGCCAATTACATGCACAAGTAATGGTGAAAAGGAGACAAAGGAGATTTATTCAATGTGGCCACAATGAGAAGAGTAACAAATAAGAAAGGCTAGTTATCCTCAGGTCCATCTCCAGGTCCTGACATAGGCTTATTAGATTTAAATAGAAGGTAAGAAGTACACCTTATTAAGCAGTCATAGTCCCACCCATTATTGACCCATCACTGTCTTAGATTTCAGTTGGCCCTGCAAGGTAAACAAGTTCTTAAAACTGTGCAAAATATCTTCGTAGGAAATAAGTCCTCCAGCTGCGGCTAAGCTTCATCCCCTTTTAATGCTCCCAGCAGGAGATTCCTGAGGAAATCCCAGTCCTGGGGAATCATTGTCTCAGTTGTCTAGTAGTTGGGTGGTCTTGTATAATTTCTACCTTTATAATATATTCCACACAAATGGAGATATATATAATATGCAATATATAATATATGAAAATTGAAACACACACACACACACACACACACACACACACACACACACACACACACATACACCATTTCAGTCCTGTTACATTGCCTATTTATTTCTTTCTGGGCCTGTCTTATTCCATCTGAGAATAGGCCTGATATGCACAGCTTCTTGAAATTTTCTAACAAGTCTTCGACGTAGGCATTAGTAACACATGTAACTTCAAGCTTGAGTCACCAACTAGCTCCACTCTCCCCACCCTCCAATTTTCTCTTTATTGGCTGGAGAACATTTCATTATTCAAGGGTCAGAAAATGTGGGAAGTTCAGTCAGATTTTCCCCTTCAATTTTCTGGACAGAATCTGAAGAAAGAGTGAGAGATAGGATGGACAGGTATGATAACAAAGCCTCCACACAGCAGGAAAAAATTCTGTCTTAGAATTAAAACACTCTTTCCTTCTCCGAAGAAGAAAGAACCCGTCCCAACACATTTTCAGACAGTCTCATGCATTCTCAGCCAGTCTTAAACTCACTATAAAGATGAGTATAACCTGGAACTTCTGATACTCCTGCTTCTATCTCCCTCATGCTGGGATGAAAAGTCTGCACCAGCAGGCCAGGTTTAGGTGGAGAGAATGCAGGGCTGCATGCATAGAGGAACACACTACCATCTGAGCTACAGTGCTGCTTGTTCTGCTTCGTATTAATAGTGAGGATATCTGCTCACTGTCAGGAAAATTGTCTTCACTTGGATATTTTTCATGCCGCTATGTGCTGTGAAGGACGTATTGCTTTCAATTGAAGGAGACCCCCAATCTCTTCAGTGTAGGACAGGACATCTCTGCTGTTTAGTGCTTTAGCAATGACATTCAAAAGCATCATTAGCTTGAGCTATGCTGAGTCAAATAATTTCTTCTTAACAGAGTGACTGCATCACAGTAGTTTAGCACTTGTCAATCATTTCCAGTAATAACTGCAATAATATTTCACGATTAAAAGAAGTTATAATAAAGGATTTAATTCAAACTAGACATAACATTTACTACTACTTAGACCTTTTCTTTTATTCCTACTCTCCATTTCAAACATTGCTGATTTCTTTTCTTTCTCCCATAAAAGGATGCAAAGGACCATTTAGCCTCTCAGTAAAAATAAGTACACTTTTCTTCCAGCAGGCTCATCAGCAGTTCACCATTGATTTAACACAAAAGCCAATTAAAAGCCAGTCACCCTCATTTCATAATTCCAAATAGCTATGATTTAAATTGAGTCAATCCCAAAGAGACTGGTGGTGGCTGGAGTTATTCTTCTTTGCTTCATTGATAGAAGCTAAGCAACCTCCTGATGGTAAATTACAGAGAGGCAGGTGCCAGGATCCCTGTTAGCCTGCTTTGTCCTGTTTTTCCCACAATGATTTGCTGAGGTCCTAGAGAGGTGGAAGCCCTAGTTTTGAAAGGGTGTATACTTAAGCCCTGTACATGCTATGAGCCTCCCAAGGCGAGCCCAGCCTGAACTCAATGGGCATATTGTGGGTGTCAGAGCTCTAAGATGGCATGGGAACTTTCTGTAACAGTTAATGTAAATATACTTTCTATGACTGTCAAGAGATACTAAAGGCACAGTGTCATGGGAATTCATTTTCAACTTTAATGAAAATAATTTGCAAAAACTATTTTCAGCGATCCAGGTCCACGGCCCCTTCTGTTTGTGCTGCCAGTACCCATTTCCCTAACATCTTTACAACAGAAGCAACTTAACATAAAAATTGAACAAAGTCATGTGTTCAAGAGCAAGGGAGGCAAGTGCTTGTGTGTATCTGTAGCCCAAGAATCTGAGAGCAGAAGATACCTGGCTCTCCTCCCTTCCTCACATACACACCCTTTTTCAGAAGAAAATAAGGAATGGTGCTGTATGGACATGAATGAATATACTTTAAAGAGTCCCCCTATTCTTCCCTTTGGATATCAGATTATTGAAATAATCTTCCCCAAGAATTAGAATTTTCCCTAGAAATCTGAGGAGGAAATATCTGAAAGCTTGATGCTAGCCAGAAGAACAACTTGTCTTCCAGAAACAGATTTCACACAACTCTGACAACTCTCAGAAATCTAGAGAACAAGGGTGAGTAGTACCACTCTTGCCTCTTTTTCAATCTTCATGTCATTGAATGAAAAATAAGGACAGGGATGCTCTTAGGTGTGGTTGAGAAGGAAGTTTTATCGT
Organism: Uromys caudimaculatus; assembly: GCA_028551405.1. Classification (NCBI taxonomy): domain Eukaryota; kingdom Metazoa; phylum Chordata; class Mammalia; order Rodentia; family Muridae; genus Uromys; species Uromys caudimaculatus. Next base: position 72,664,560 of record CM052711.1, on the reverse strand, counting down.
ATATGAGGAAAAAACCCTGTGTATATCCCTGTATCTTTTATTTAGTTTCATTTTTTAGAATGAATTTTGAGTAAGCTGGACTTACTCCAAAACATACCCTTAGTTTGAAAGTGCTCTCAACCTGGAGGAGACTCAAGGGACGGGATAACAGGAGAGAGAAAACATAATCCCTTTGTATACCAGGTTCAAAGATTTTATAGTTCAACTTGACCTTCTCTCCTCCTAAAGATCATATTCTGATTCTTCTCTTGCTCTCATTAAAATCTTAACCTCTTAATTTTGGTGACAAAATGTATGTTGTGAGCCTGAAACTGTTGGGGAATAAGGAATTAGGTTAGGTGAGAATATATGATAAGATAGGTACTGATATGTTTTAGTCAGATGGTTGTGCTAATTTTGTGGATGCTGTTATAACAGAGAATTAAGTTAGATATATTAGGTGGGGGAAAAGTAGTTGAAACAAATCACAAATTACCCTTAAGCCATCCACATATGGAAGGAGGGAGAGAGAGAGAGAGAGAGAGAGAGAGAGAGAGAGAGAGAGAGAAAGAAAGAGAGAGAATGTGTTGAGTACTTAACATAAGTACCCTGCCCTCCTAGAAATCTCTTTTATTTTATGATTTTTTTTTTTCTCAAGAAGAATCTCTCTCTTACCACCAACTGATTGCTTGGTGAAAGATGTGACTTACCTCCTTACTTGCCTCTCTCTCTAGTTTGCATTGAGTCAATCTTCATTTCTTTTGGAAGGTTTCCCAGGTATCTTAATTGGAACCCATGTGTGCTCTTCTAGGTCATAGGACCTATCATTAACAGGGATGAGCACAGAAGTTGCTCCATTGTCTGTTCCCACCTACTCTTGCTATGCTGCAAAACTTTCTTTTAGTCAAATGCCATGGGGACCTTCCTCATCACATTCCAAGTCAAGCCAGTGGCTTCCTACTGCTTTGAAGACTGAGTACTAGTTATTTAGTTTACCTACCAAGGCCTTTGTGCTTGTGCGCTCTCTCTCTCTCTCTCTCTCTCTCTCTCTCTCTCTCTCTCTCTCTCTGTGAATGTGTGTTTGTGTTTGTCTCCCTCTCCCTCTCTTTGTCTCTCCCTCTCCTTCTCTCTTTCTCTTTCTCTGTCTCTCCTTCTCCCTCTCCCTCTGTCTCTCAGTCTCTGTCTCTGTCTCTGTCTGTCTCTCGCTCTCTCTCAAACTGATGAATTTGTTGGTATTATTTACAGGACTATGATTCAAAGGAAGGTACAGCACTGAAAAGACCACACCAGTTTCAGTAACAGTTCATAAACACTGCATCCCTAGAGTGCCCTGCACAACTTACAGGAAGACCAACAGATAAGTAGTTCTTGTCCCTAGCTATCCTCACTTTATGTAGCACTGGGATATCAGAATTCTTGAGGTTTATGAAGTATTTTAATGACCCTGTCTCTTAGACTGAATGTTTTACTTGGGAGGAAATTGGTTCCCAGCATCTTCCCTTTCTCCTTTTTTTCTGCTCTCCTTCCATTTTCTTCCAATTTTCTTTCTTTCTCTTTGCTTCTTTTCCACTTTTTTTTCCTATTGCCTTTTTTTGTCCTGAACATTAATTTATTTCTTTGTACCTCCTAGGAATTGTGAAGTATTGAAGAGTTATAGCTTCTCTCTGTCTGCCACCTTCTTCTATCTGATAGTTATTTTTTCCCAGGGCACATAGTGTCACTTGACATGGTATGTTTATTCATTAATTGCATGGTCTCCACATATGAGAAGGTAGTGTGGTTAGTAGCTGGAATGTCTGCTTTGATTGTGCTGTGGCCCAGGGACTTATAACAACATTCAGTATAAGAAGGAACCTAAATCAACAAGTCTTGTGTGTTGATTTTGAGCCATAGGCACATTGGGCTCTTTCCCAGAAGGGAAAAACCACCTCTGACTCATGAAAAAAAAAATTGGACAAATTATTGTCCCCTGTGATGGCTAACCTTCACTGTCAATGTCAGGTGATTTATAATCAGTTTGGAAACACATGTCTTCATGTGTTTTTTTTTTTTTTTTTTTTTAGAGTAATTTAACTGAGAATGGAAGACTCACCACAAATGTAGATGACAACATCCAATGAACAGGGATTTCAGACTTAAAAAAGAGGACAAATTGGGCTGAGCATCATAATTAGTTATTTTTATCTTACTGACTAGAGATTAAATGTGAGTAGATGCCTTAAGCTCCTTCCTTCATGACTTCTATGCAATAATGGACTGTACTTTTAAATTTTGACACAATATAAGACTTCTTTCTGATGTTACTTTTGTCAGGTTATATTTGTGAGAGTGAAGAAATCATATATACCTCCTATAATCATATGTTTATAAATGAAGTGTCTACCTCTGAAGCTAAGGCAAACCCTTTACAAGAGATGAGTAAGAGGGTTTTTCCTAGCCACATATTAACTTGATTTTTCTAACAGTACTTATAAATAACTGATTCATGTGTTTTTCTGATAGCCGTAGGGGCGATTACCAAAACAAAGTTGCCATCTAATTCCAAGAAAGGTCTGCTGTGTTGATTACCTGTGTTACTGGTAAGGAAGATGGCTTATTTTGCTGGATACTGGGTTCTTCTTTTTAGAGGTGTCTTTGAAGAAGCAAGTTTATAGATGGCATAGATTATTCCGTCAGTTCTGTTTCACTTCATCTGTTGGATCCACAAATGAAAACCCATATCATTACTGGGGAGGCAAGGGAACATTCGGCAAAAGTATTTGAAAGATGTGTAGAGACATGTGTAGGAGGCTGTAATAGTTTTACTGATAGTACCATTTGCTTATCAGTGTCAAAAATGCATCTCAAAGATACAAAACACCAACAACTTTTACTAATAAAAATACACTAGTTTCTATTAAAATAGCTGCTGATTTTTCTCAAGTGTAGGGACAAATTCTATAAACCAAAGGTTCTTATTATTTCCAGTAGATTAAAAAAAAAAAGTGTTAGAAAAACAATTTGCAAAACATTTATGTGTCCAGGATTGTTCCGAGAATTCTCCCTCCAGACCTCTAATGGGCCATGAAACCTGAATTCAATACAAAATGACTTAACCATCAAGCAGGTGATCTCAATACAATTCTGTTGTTTTGCTTTCTCATTATGGAAATTTTTTGTGGATTCTCTTTCTGTAAATACTCTTTGTTATATATACTGAAATACAAAAAAGCTTCACATTGAAAATGGAGTTGCATCTCCTTGGAGGAGGTTGTGCGGGTTGACCAGTTGTATCATTTTTGGTTGCTGCTCTTCTGCCTTCTCTTTGTTCCTTGTCAAAGTCCTCCTGGCTGCCTCATATCCCTCATACCACATCACTGACCAAAAAGATGAACTCCGTGAGTCTGCCAGCACGTGTAATTTTGAAAGATTGTACATTAGATTCTTGCTTTCTGATCCATTAATTTTGTTGTACTAGGTCTCTTGGGAATACTGTTCTGCTTATAATGATAACAGATTGCTGTGGATTCTTTTAGCATTTCAATCTTAAGGCAGGTGTTTTGCCGGTACACAATTTCTATACTAAACAGTGCCTCTAGACTTTTGTAGGTATATACAAAAGCACTTTTACAATGAACTCAGAAGAAGCATATGTATACTTGCATTTATGATTGGGTCTTTCGTGTTCCTGTGTTTCAGATGCCTCACTCAAATCTCATGGTAAGATTCAATTTACCCAGTAAGAATAGATGGTGCAGAGTAACAGGAATTCTTCTTCAGGCTGAGAATGTTGCTCATCTGGGAGACTGCTTCCTTTCCATGAACCAAGCCTTGGGCTTGATAAACATAGATAAACCTGGCATGCCTGTGCACAATTGTAATCCCAGTATGAAAGAGTTGGAGACTAGAGTATAAGAAGTTCGATGTCACATTCAGTTATATAGTGATTTTAGGGCAAACATAGAATTCATATGACCCTTTGTCAAAAAACAAAAACCTTCTCAACATTATGCAGGGAATATCCAGCATCTTTTCAGGACATGGTATTGTGATTTTTTTGTTTGGTTTGTGTCCTGGCCACTTTTCATTTTCAATTTGACACAGCCTACTGTCTGCTACAAAGAGGGACACCCAACTGGAATTGCATTTATCAAATTGTTCTGTGGCAATGGCTGTGGAATGTTGTTTTGATTGGTGAATTGTGAGAAGGTTCAGCCCACTGTGGAAGCAGCATCTCCAGACAGGTAGGTCCTGACTATATAATAAAAGAAGCTGAGAATGAGTCAGGGAGTGGATCTGTAAGCAGCATTCTTCCGTAGATTTTGTTCCACCTTACTGCCTTTTGTTTCTTATCCTTAAATGATGGATAAACCTTTGCAATGAAATAAACTATTTCCTCTCATAAATTGCTTTTGGTCAGATTGTTTTGATAATAGCAACAGAAAACTTACTAATAGAGTAATACTTTCAATGAAGAGAAGCTGAGGTGAGTAGGGCCTTGCCTCCACTAAAGGAATCAAAGTGGCTGATGATTGTCACAACCAAGGGAGCCATGCATGTAGCAGCTGGGTACCCGCAGACCAGTTACTGTGAAGAGATGACCATCGGGCAGGTATGGATAAGAACAGCTGACCAGTCATGTTTCATTGTCTATGGTTCTGTAGCATCAGGGTGTGATCAGAATTTTGAAGCCTTGCAGTCATTTGCTTTTGCTAGGGTGACACATTGCCCCCTTTTCACTTTTGTATATTTTCATCCCAGTGCTCTCTCAGGAGTTTGGGTTGTGTGTTCAGAATTTGGCATCAAAATCATAGAGAAGAGTAAAAAGGTCCTTGGAACTGTGTCCTGATATCATTCCACAGGGTGACATTTGGACATTTCCTTAATATCTCCAAGTTCATGTTTCCTCCTAAGGAAATAAATTAGCCTTCTCCATTGAAATGTTATAAAGAGTTTCTTAACTGATGGCTGGGGAGAGAGGTCAGTTGGTAAAATGCTTTCTGTGAAAGCTTGGGGACATGAGTTCCTTCTTCAGTACCCATGTAAAAACCTTGGTATGGTGGCACACAATTACAATTTCAGCACATGAAAAACAGAAACAGGCCAACCCCTGGAGCTTTCTTTCCAGCCATCCTAGGCTACTTTTTGAGCTCTATGCCAGTGAGGGACCCTGTTTCAAAGGGGTTGGTACCTGATGAATGACATCTCAGGGTGCCCTTTGGACTATTTTTGCAGATCCCACATATGTATATATATATGAACAAACACACACACACACACACACACACACACACACACACAGAGAGAGAGAGAGAGAAAGAGAGAGAGATTTCTTAACTTGTGTAAACTCAACAGTTCTTGGAAGCAGGATTAACATATAGTAAGCTATTCAAATATTAAACTCTTTTCCCTGGGTTTGATGTGTATGCTTCTTGGATCTGATACATGTTGCTGGGTCTTTTCAGACTGTGCTTCAGCATGGCCAACTTCTCCCTCCTACCATTGGCCCATGGTACCTCAACTCCTTTAAAGGAGATGGGAAATGGACATGTCTTACTCCTTCTCTCTTCCTACTCCTGTGTCTCTCCCTGCAGTGACTCATTCTTGATCTTCATTCACTACACCATTCACTCTTTCTCAGTTGCCTGTGTCATCTGGGTTAGCTTAATATGAATATCCTTTACACTTATAGCTTCTGATGCCCCCACTTCTTCCTGTATTTCTTCATCTTCTGGGAAGATAAATCATCTAGAGACATGCTATGCTGCTGTCTTGAAGGATGGAGCCTATGACTAAGGGGGTTTTTAGACTCTTCAAATTGTAATCAAAAAGCATTTATTGCAGAGCCTCCAAGAAAGAATATGGTCTTGGTGATATTCTGCTTCTAGCTCAGAGACCCAGGTGATGAGCTTCTGAATTATTTCTGTCTATTTATGAGGGTGACTATAGATGACATAAAGGCACTCAGGCCTCAGGGATTACTCAGTGCTAGATCTTTCATGATGCTTATGCGTGGGGTTCTAAATATCTGTGTTCTACAAGTCAGGTTCATGGATTTATGATGTGGTCATTGACCCACTTTTTGAATTTTAAAAGACATAGCATTATGTATTTGCCTATGCAATATGGGTTCTTATGGCAGGAAGATTTGAATGAATCCTGTTGTCAACCCTTCTTTACTAGGTATCATCTCAAACGAATCACTTTCTCTACAAATGCCATAATTCTCTTAGAGTAGGCATCAGGAATAGAATGTAATCATCCAATATCTATATAAAGAGGTACCTAGATTTTATAGATTTGGACACTGAATTGTTTGTCACAAGTTTGATTGTTATAGTTTTGGTGTTTAGCTGATAGTTCCATTTGGTGAGGTTGTAGAAACTTTAAGAATTGGAGTCTAATTGGAGTAAGTATTGGAGATCACAATGAGGCTGGGTCAGTGAAGGTTACTCCTAGTTCCAGCTTCCCGTCTGTTTCTTTGTTTCCATACTGTGCACTGCTCTACCCCTCCATGACATTACCTCCATGATGGACTAAAACCTCAAAAACCAAGGGCCCAAGTAAATCCTTTCTTCTTTATCTTTTTCTTCTGTTAGATAGTTTCTACAGTAATGGGGGAAGTTATGAATACTTATGCCTTCACACACATTCACAGGGGAAAATTGAAACTGGTTGTGAAGACGCTCAGGGAGTACAGTAGTGCTGTGCTTAAATTTCATCTCCAGTGCCTAGGGTGAAGATGTGGTATGATGCAAAGTATAGCTTTTTGTTTGTTCATGCCTTTTCTGTGTGTTCATGTGTGTACTATCACATATGTGCACATGTATGTTGAGGCCAATGGTCAACCTTAGGTGTTATTCCTCAGCTAAGACAGTAAACCACAGGAGTTCCACATCTCCTTATTTGCAGTAATATAATTACAAGCATGTGTTATCATGCTTGACTTTTGAAATATAGGTTTTGGGGCTTGAACTTGGATCAACATACTTGCAGGGAAAATATTGAGCTATCTCCTAGCCAAAGAAACTTCTGATTTTTTTTTCTTCAAAAGGAAAACAAAATAAAACAAAACAACAACAATAACAACAACAAAACTGAAAGCCTAGTAATTAAGAAACTTTAAGAGACAGACTATCATGGTTGAAATTGAGGCGTTTTCTTAACTTGGTGTTTGTCTGTGTTTAGCTGGGTAAGTCACACAACTTCTTTGAGCCTCAGTTTCTCTCTTTATAAAGAAGAAGCACAATACTTACTTATTAGGTTCTTGGAAAGTTTAAATGACACAATGAGTATAATGTGAAAGAAAACACGCAGTAGGAAGAACTGTGTTAATACTATTGTTGTATTAATTCTTTAGAAGCAAAGGGTGCTGAATGTGGCTGAAAGAAAATGGCTCAGGATGAGAGGTGATGCAGTTGTGTAAGGCCTAGCTATGATGCTTATCCATGAACAGGTGCACAACTGACTGACTGGTCATAGTCATGCCCATGGTTATATGCTCCAGTCCTTTATGCACAGGACACAA
>CM052711.1:72634500-72656574 GCA_028551405.1 Uromys caudimaculatus | reverse complement strand
TGTTAATACTATTGTTGTATTAATTCTTTAGAAGCAAAGGGTGCTGAATGTGGCTGAAAGAAAATGGCTCAGGATGAGAGGTGATGCAGTTGTGTAAGGCCTAGCTATGATGCTTATCCATGAACAGGTGCACAACTGACTGACTGGTCATAGTCATGCCCATGGTTATATGCTCCAGTCCTTTATGCACAGGACACAATATCAGCGGCAGCTGAGACAAAGACTGAAAATGAGAAGATGAACTATCTCTTCTAGGGCCATGGAGAGACAACTGATGATGATTGGGAGGGAAGCTTCATGACATGGGGGACTCTTGTATTTAAGGGCATCATGCATGTTTCAATGTTTCCATCAGACAGAAGCCTGCCTTCTGCTGATGTCTTGTCTGTAGATATCTCCCAGCTTTTTTTCTGTTGTTCGAATCAACATCCTAACCAAAAGAAATTTGCATAAGAAAGAGTATATGATAGCTTTTGGTACATTATGTAGGGAAGCCAGAGGAGGGGCTCTATGCAGTAACTAAAACAGAGACCATTGAAAAATGTTCCTCACTGTGTGGTTCCTGTAGCAGGATATCACATACCTTTCTTTTATAAACCAGGTCAATTTACCAAGGGCTGGCACTATACAAAATGGTCTGGGTTCTTCCACATCAATCAATAATAAAGAAAATTATCCACAGAAATGCATTTATATTAATCAGAGGCAATCTCCCAGTTGATAACTCCTTCAAATAACTCTGGACTGTGTCAAGTTGATAATTATGATAATACATGTACTAAATGACAATTTCCACCAAAGGTCAAGATGATCACACACACACACACACACACACACACATTTATTTAGAAATGCATTCAGCATTTCCCCAGTACCTACTAGGGATCAAGCAACATGTGGTGGTTCCAGATTGATGTGGCATCTCGGGCAATCATGTAAAGATGGAGCTGTGAACTTTACAGTGACAAACAAAGGTGAACAGTAGACACTACAGGAGCCTCAGCACATAGATGAGTCTTGATGGTAATGATAACTCAGAGATGACATGTGGTAAGTGCTGTACTAAAATAGCATAGATTTTAGTCTATGTCATTCTTCCACTAAGCCTGTGTCTTAGTCAATCCTCCTTGATCCTGAGAAAACTGAAGCCAGGGAGGATCTGTAGTTAGTATCAAGCAAGGCGATTGTGACAGCTTGACTTAAATTGTTGACAATTTGATAACTAAAGCTTGTGCTTTTCTAAGTAATTTCATTTCCCCCAAGAAGGGGCATTACATGAATTGCCTACTCTTGGAGAAGAGCTGGACTATGGTAGGAAACAAGAACTAGAGAGATACATTTAATTAGGCAGTTTTTGTCATATCAAGAGTGAAAGAAGGCAAATTCTAGTCTTTTGTTTTCATTGAAAATAGATTCTTCTTTCATACAATATGTCCCAACCAGTTTCCCTTCCCTCCACTCCTCCTAGCTCCCCCCACCTGCCCTCTTTCCCAGATCCATTTCTCCCTACCCTGTTTCCTCTATGAGAAAAGAACAGATCCCAAGAGAAATGTAGCCAAATAGGACAAAACAAAATTCAATAAGACAAGGCAAAAGTCCTTATATCAAGACTGGATAAGGTAACTCAATCAGATTAAATGAGTCTCAAGAGCAGGCAAAAGAATCTGAAGGTTTTTAGCATAACTTATTTAAAACCCATGAATGATAAATGGTATGTGTTGTTCTAACTGGTTTTGCAGGAAGTAGGATAGCTACAGAGACATTTGTGACCTCCTTTGGGCTATCAGACTATTAAAATAATGGAATCTAGAAACTGGAATTTTCCTAAGATACCTGTACTGACAGAAGGAGAGGCTGAGGTCCTAGAGACAGACAGAGGAGGAACTTGTTTCCCAGAGAGAAGCTTTAAAATTTGTCAGACTGTCTTGCCAGAGATCCTGGGACCTGAACAATGGGGAGCTATTTATTCATATTGTGTGACATCTTAACTGGTACTGCTTAGTTAAGCACACATCTTGCCCTCCATTTAAATGAAGTACTGCTTCCTTTTGTTGGTCATTGGGGGAAAGAGCTGAGAGACAAGGCCATTAATTCACCAGCCTCCCTGTCAGGGATGTTTAGGGCAATATTTTCTATAGTCCTCTACTACCCTCTTATCATGGCCTTGCCAGGCATTTGTAAGACACCAAAAGAGTGCTAACCCGGGATAAAAAGTAGCTTCCTGTGCCTTTTCCACCAACCTCATCTGATCCTGTCTGTAAGAAAGATGTTATAATGCTAGTAAACTGAGATCTTTTGGCAAATAGGCTTATATGCCCTTAGTGAACCACTGTTTTTATTGGAGTTATATCTAGGATTGTGAATGACTCAAGGACAGCTGGGTCAGTGAACATTCCACCTCAGTATGGGTGATGCATCATAAGAGATCCATTCCTGAAAATACCAGGAGACTTGAAGGACAGACACGCCACTGCTCAGAGAATTTCTTCTCCCCAACTCTCTCTAATATTGCTGCAACTATAATGGTGTATGCTTCAGGAACTGCCTGAACTTTTAAGTTTGTTTGCTTTATGAGCTTTCTAAGTTTCATTTACTTCTAGAGTCTTGAGAAACATTTCAATATGTAAAAATGGTTCAAATCAGAGGAAAGAGCTACATACCAGTCTAAGGGTCGGTTCCTGTGTGGAGTCATTTGAGTAGATGCTTCCCAAATTGTAGTTTTCTAATTGATTCTGCAGCTCTTCTGTTATAAATCACAAGACCAGTTCTCCATCTGTACCCCATAGCTATCCCACAAATCTGTGCACACAAAACTGGCCAGGAGAGATCTGGTCTCCCAGGATTATTCTCACTTCTATATTCAGAGATGAGATCACCACTTTCACTCCAATAAATGTCCAAAGAGGAACCTGGCAGGAGCACAGAGGGTACAGGAATACCAGTGCAGATTGGGACAGGATCCTTCCAGTCTCCATCTGCACCCCAGAGCTAAGGCTGACCAACAGTCCTCCACACTCAAATCCCACCTAGGAGGGAGATGATCTTCCCAGGATTGCTGAAACTCTTAAGATCACAGGCTCACAGGCTCACAGGAGGGACAAGATCCAGTCAGAGACAGCAAGACCAACTAACACCAGAGATAATCAAACAGCAAGAGGCAAGCTCAAGAACCTAAGCACCAGAAACCAAGTCTACTTGGCATCATTAGAAGCCAGTTCTCCCACAACAGCAAGTCGTGGATAACCCAACACACCAGAAAGGCAAGATTCAGATTTAAGATCACGTCTCGGGATGATAGAGTACATTAAGAAGGACATGAATAAATCCCTTAAAGAAATACAGGAGAACACAGGTAAACAGGTAGAAGCCCTTAAAGAGGAAACACAAAAATTCCTTAAAGAATTACAGAAAAAGACAACCAAACAGGTAAAAGAATTGAACAAAACCATCCAGGATATAAAATTTAAATTAGAAACAATAAATAAATCACAAAGAGGGAGAGATGTAGAGGTAGAAAACCTAAGAAAGAAATGAGGAGTCATAGGTGCAAGTATCAGCAACAGAATACAAGAGATAGAGGAGAGAATCTTGGGTGGAGAAGATACCATAGAAAACATTGACACAAGAGTCAAAGAAAATGAAAAAAAAAAAAAAAAGAAAAAAAAAAGAAAAGAAGAAAAAAGCTCCTAACCAAAAACATTGAAGGTCAAACCTAAGGATAATATGTAGAGAAGAAGAGAAGAGAAGAGAAGAGAAGAGAAGAGAAGAGAAGAGAAGAGAAGAGAAGAGAAGAGAAGAGGAGAGAAGAGGAGAGAAGAGGAGAGAAGAGGAGAGAAGAGGAGAGAAGAGGAGAGAAGAGGAGAGAAGAGGAGAGAAGAGGAGAGAAGAGGAGAGAAGGGGAGAGAAGAGGAGAGAAGAGGAGAGAAGAGGAGTGAAGATTCCTAAATTAAAGGGTCAGTAAATATCTTCAAAAAAATTATAGAAGGAAATTTTCCTAACCTGAAGAAGGAGATGCCCATGTCTGTACAAGAAACCTACAGAACTCTAAATAGACTGGACCAGAAAAGAAATTCCTTCCATCGCATAATAATCAAAACACCAAATACACAAAACAAAGAATATTGAAAGCAGTAAGGAAAAAAGGTCAAGTAACATGTAAAAGCAGATCTATCACAATTACACCAGACTTCTCAACAGAGACTATAAAAGCCAGAAGATTCTGGGCAGATGTCATACGACCCAAAGAGAACGCAAATGCCAGCCCAGACTATTATACCCAGCAAAACTCTCAATTACCATAGATGGAGAAACCAAGATATTCTATGACAAAAGCAAATTTACACAATATTTTTTTCCAAAAACCCAGCCCTACAAAGGAAAATAGCTGGAAAACACCAATACAGAAAGGAGAACTACATCCTAGAAAAAGAAAGAAAGTAATCTTCTTTCAACAAAACCATAAGAAGAGAGCCACACAAACATAATTCCAACTTAACAATGAAAAAAACAAGAAAAAAACATCACTTTTCCTTAATATCTCTTAACATCACTGGACTCAATTCCCCCAATACAAGGCATAGAATAACAGACTAGATATGTAAACAGTACCCAACATTTTACTGCATACAAGAAATGCACCTCTGTGACAAAGACAGACACTACCTCAAAGTAAAAGGCTGGAATACATTTCCAAGCAAATGGTCCCAAGAAACAAGCTGGAATATGCATTCTAATATCCAGTAAATTAGACTTTCAAACAAAAGTTAACAAAAAAATGAGGAAAGACATGTCATACTTATTCTCAAAGGAAAAGAATCTACCAAGGTGAACTCTCAATCTAAACATCTATACTCCAAATCCAAGGGCACCCACATTCATAAAAGAAACTTTACTAAAGCTCTAAGGATACATTGTGTCTCACACAATAGTAGTGAGAGACTTGAACAACTCACTCTCATCAATGGACAGATCATAGAAGCAGAAGCCAAACAGAGACACAGTGAAAGTAACAGAAGTTATGAACCAAATGGATTTAACAGATATCTATAGAACATTTCATCCTAAAACAAAAGAATATACCTTCTTTTCAGAACCGCATGGTACTTTCTCCAAAATTGCCACATACAAGGCTTAAATAGTTAACAGAAGATTGAAATAATCCCATGAATCCTATCAGATTACCACAGACTGAGGTTGGTCTTCAATAACAACAAAAACAACAGAAAATCCACACAGACATGGAATCTGAACAACACTCTACTCAATGATACCTTCGCCATGGATAAATTAAACAAATTAAAGACCTTTTAGAATTTAATGAAAATGAAGGCACAACATACCCAAACATATGGGATGCAATGAAAGCAGTGCTAAGAGATAAATTCATAGCTCTGAGTGCCTCCAAAAAGAAACTAGAGAGAGCATATACTAGCAGGTTGACAGCACATCTGAAAGCTCTAGAAAAAAAAAAAAAAAAAGAAGCAAATACACTCAAGAGGAGTAGACAGCAGGAAATAATCAAATTTAGGGTTGGAATCAACCAAGTAGAATCAAAAAGAAGGATACAAAGAACTCAGAAAACCAGGAGCTTGTTCTTTGAGAAAATCAAGAAGATAGATAAACCCTTAGACAGAATAACCAGAGGGCACAGACACAATATCCAAATTAACAAAATCAGAAATGAAAAGGGAGACATAACAACAGAAACTTAGGAAATCTAAAATAATCATCAGATTCTACTACAAAAGCCTATATTCAACAAAAGTAGAAAATCTGGATGAAAACAATTTTCTTGACAGTTATCAGGTAACAAAGTTAAATCAGGAGCAGATAAACCATCTAAAAAACCATACTATAATCTCTAAAGAAATAAAAGCAGTCATTATTAATCTCCCAATTAAAAAAAAAAAAAAGCCCAGGATCAGATAGGCTTAGTGCAGGATTCTATCAGACCTTCAAAGAGGACCTAATACCAATACTCTTCAAACTATTCCACAAAATAGAAACAGAAGGAACACTACCCAATTTGTTCTATGATGTCACAATTATGTTTATACCTAAACCACACCAAGACCTAGCAAAGAAAGAGAATTTCAGACCATTTTCACTTATGAATATCTAAGTAAAATCACTCAATATAATTCTCTCACACTGTTTCCAAGAACCCATCAACACAATCATCCATCTTTATCAAGTAGGGATGCAGCGATAGTTCAATATACAGAAATCCATCTACATAATCCACTATATAAACAAACTCAAAGTGTAAACCACATGATCCTTTCATTAGATGCTGAGAACAATATTTATCAAAATTCAACATCCCTTTATGATAAAATTGCTGGAAAGATCAGAAATTCAAGGCCCATGCCTAAACATAGTAAAAGCAATGTACAGCTAACCAGTAGCCAACATCAAACTAAATTGAGAGAAACTTAAAGCAATCCCACTAAAATCAGGGACTAAACAAGGCTGCCCTCTCTCTCCCTACCTGTTCAATATAGAATTTGAAATCCTGTTCATCCAGAGCAATAAGACAGCAAAAAGAGGTCAAATGACTACAAATTGGAAAGAAAAAAGTCAAATTATCACTATTTTCAGGTGATTTGATAGTATACTTAAGTGACCCTGAAAATTCTACTAGAGAACTCCAAAACATGACAAACAACTTCAGCAAAGTGGCTAGATATTAAATGAACTCAAACAAATCAGTAACCTTCCTCTACTCAAAGGATAAACAAGCTGAGAAAGAAATTAGGGAATAGGTACCCTTCACAATTGTCACAAATAATATAAAATACCTTGATGTGACTCTAACCAAGAAAGTTAAAGATTTTTTTGACAAGAAAATCAAGTCTCTGAAAAAAGAAATAGAAGAAGATCTCAGGTATGCAACTTTTGATAAGTAGATATTAGCCTAAAAGATCTGAATATGCAAATTACAATTAAGAGACTACATGGAGCTCAAGAAGAAGAAAAACCAAAGTGTAGATGCTTCAGTCCTTCTTAGAAGAGGGAACAAAATATTCTTCATAGGAAATATGGAGATAAAGTGTGGAGCAGGGAATAAAGGTAATGACATCCAGAGATTGCCCCAGCTGGGGTTCCATCCAATATGCAGACATCAAACCTAGACACTATTGCAGATGCCAAGAAGTACTTGCTTACAAGAGCCTGATACAGCTATCTCCTGAGAGCCTCTACCTGAGCCTGGCAAATAGAGAGGCACATGCTCTCAGCTAATCATTGGATTGAGCACAGGGTCTCCAATGGAGGAGTTAGAGAAAGGACTGAAGAATCAGAAAGGGTTTGCAACCTCATAGGAAAGAATAACAATATCAACCAACCAGACCTCCCAGAGCTACCAGGAACTAAAATACGAACCAAAGACTACACATGGAGGGACCCATGGCTCCAGCTGCATATGAGGCAGAGGATGGCCCTGTTGGACATCAATGGAAGGAGAGGCTCCTGGTCTTGGGAAGGCTCAATGCCACAGTGTAGGGGAATGCCAGGGAGGGCAGCCAGGAGTAGGTGGATAAACACCCTCATTGAAGCAGGGGGAAGTGTAGGATAGGGGATTTCCAGTAGGGAAACAGGGAAAGTGGATAATATTTGAAATTTAAATAAATAAAATATCCAGTAAAATAAAAAAAATCAAAAATCTTAAAAAAATTAAACTAAAAGAAATCACAAGACCCTATTGAACTTTTTGGTGGGGATGTTTCACTGACACCAACTGTCCTCATCAAGGAGTCAGCTAGTAATGGACACAGAAATATTTCTCAACAAATGAGTTAATACTGCAATATGTCTCTATCAACTGGAGAAGTGTAAAGGCAGGTATACCCTTTTAATATCAGTGGACTCATGAAGGCAGGACAAGTGGCATCAATTTGGTATGGAGAAGGAGAACAGGAAAATGTGACAAAGGACAGACAAGCATTGTTATTAATTATGAAGAAATTCCAATGTGGTCCTGTAATATCCACTGTATTTATGAAGCCAGACCACTTCTGTAACCTGAGACCTCATATTTCATTCCAGAAAGTCATCTTATGTCCTTGTCCTTTTGTACAAACTTCTGTCTGTGTTGCCACCTTATTTTGAGGACACCACCTCTGAGAGTGCCCTGACCCCCCATGTCTAACTCATTCTATTACCATATCAATTATAGAGCTCATTTTTCCCATTGGCCTGAAATAGTCAAATTCTCTGGGTGCATTTTTTTTAAGTGACCGTGGTGTTAGCTTATTAATTCTCTTGCTTAAAACACAAATGGCTTCTAAAAAGAGGAGTTTAATTTTGCAGCTCACTGGCCCATCCTGTGCATCAGACACTCTAGTGGCTGCAGTATGCTGTCTCCTGTCATTGTTGTCTGACCAGGGCTGCCATTTAAATTGCAGGAGTGAGATGAATGTGAGTAGCAGAAAATGTCTTCCACAGGAAGGAATATACTTAGAGATGGTAGTTTATATAAGGATTCTTGATTATGGGCCCTGAATTTTGTTCTTAAAGGAGTGATGCTTAACATTAGCTACACATTAGAAATACGTTCAAGAGAGTCAGTGTCTCTCAGAACTCAGGCAAACTGATGCCAATTCACATGGTTTGAATGTTCGACTTTTAAAAGTGTCAGTTAAGAGCCATTAGCAGGAGGCATAGCTAGGTGGGAAAGATTCTGCTGGCATTTCTCTGTATAGCTGAGGAAAAAAAAAAAACTTTTAGTTATCTAGCTTGAGAAAATGACATACTCATAATGCTTTGGAACTGAGGAAGACTCAGTGACTTTAGGGCTCCTTTCTCTTATACAATTTTACTTACATTTACATATACAGGGGTGTGTGTGTGTGTGTGTGTGTGTGTGTGTGTGTGTGTGTGTGATTGCTCACATGTTTGTAATTGAAGGTGCCAACAGAAGGCAGAAATTCTCATCCTGGAGCTGGGTTAGCCATTGTGAACTGGATGGCATGGATGTTGGAATCTAAGTTGGGTCTTCTGTAAGAGCAGTACATTCTCTTAATTACTAAACTACCTCTTACATTCACATTTGACGATACAGGAACAGCAAAGATTTTTACATGGTAAGTACTAATAGAGCTTTGGGGTGTGGACTTAATATGTGGTTTTGAGGGTTCAAAGTGCAGATGGCTATCACTTTTCTTTTCAGTTTGTTCTGTGATTTCTACCTTTAGTAGGTGACCCTGCATTATAACCACTATTCGAAGCTGCATCTTGGAGAAAGAGAATGAATAATGGCCATTGAAAGAGGAGAAGCTTCTTTATCATTTGAACTCATAGTTTCTAAGTATTATAAACCTTCCAAACCCTTTCTTTTTGGTGTGTCTTATTTAATTTGGACAATACTCCTTTTAGCTTGCAAACAAAAGGCTGCATATAACAAGACACTTGGCTACATTTCTTTTCATTTTTACTTCCTGTTCCAAGTGTCCCCGGGGAGTTGGAGACACCACCAGCCTCTGGGTGCACCAGGGCCTTTTATATGTTGGGATGGTTAATCTTATTTGTCAGACCATTTTACTCTAGAATAAACTAAGACACATTTATCAGGCATTTTTAGGAAGGAGTTACTGAGGACAAATATCTTACCCTCAAGGTGGATGGAACCTTCTGAAAGTTCTCAGATACAAAGTTTCCAGGAAAAGTCAGTGCTCTTTGCTTGCCTGTTTTACTTCTTGCAGGTGAATGTATCTAACTTGTTGCTGCCATGCTACTCCATCCTTTGCTGTTATCAGAACCCTTCAATATGGATGGCAATTCCTATGGAATCCTCCAGAATTTTAGTGCCAGAGTAGAATTGTTCAAGTCTGCACCCTCCTGGATGAGCTGCTGCTGTTTTCTCAGGCTCTCCAGCACACAGACAGTTGTCATTGGACTACTCAGCCTTTGTATGTAAAGCAATAGAATAAATTCTCCCTATGTAATATGTACCCATTCTACCTGTTAAATTCCTCCAAAGAAATATGACTAACACATGTAAATTCAGAGAAAGGAAAAACAGACAAGGAAATGAGAGACTTTACCAGCAGAATTGGTTCTACCTGAGAAGCATGAAAAAGCGAGGTCTCTAGGTTGAGAAACCATAGCTAGTTTGGCATTCAGACTAGAGGTAGTTATAGGAATGTGGGCGGATGTAACAAAACATTCTTTTTGTAGGTGTGACAAAGGGGTTTTAGTGTTGAGTAATAGGATATCAGGTGATCCAGAAGCATACCAGTAGTGTGGGGGTTGGGTGGCAGTAACTAAGAAAGAAATTGCTTCAGTTTTATTACTTTGTCTTTGTGAAATTGACAACATTTAACCAAACTGGAGGGAGCTTTATGAAATAGTGTGGCCCTGGTTAACAGTGAGCCTTAGCTCATACTGATTTTTATTTCTCTTTGTAGAATTCCTCTCCTCAGTCTCAGTTTCCCTGCCATATTCCAGAATGCAGGCTGTCTTTTCTCCATCAATCTTTTCCCACTAATTCTTCTACAACTTCCCTTCCTACTCTTTGCTTGGTCAGAATCATGTATGTTGATCTTTGCATCAGACTGTGAGCCCCTCAGCACCAAGAATCTTGCTCTGATCCATATTGTTTCTGTACAGAGCACAGTGTCTGGTTTTGGAAGAATGAGAGAGGAGTTAGCAATTGACTAGCTCATAAGTTAGTGGCTATTTTTTGCTCTGTGGTGCTCTGACATGTATCTGTCTTTCTCCTCACACTGTTAAATGCTGTCGGGAATGGCAGACCCCTAATGACAAGTGGTAATGTGTCCTTCTGAGAGGAGATGGTGCTATTGAATCAGAAAGGGGTTAAAGACTTTCCATAGTTTTGTTTTTGACATTTTAAATTTTGTACCATTGTCCATTCATGCTGCATCTACAGTCAACAACTCAAAACCAAAATAAATATAAAAGACATTACATTAAATCTACATGAATTCTGATTAGCTGATAGTGGAATTTGTTTTACATTTGTTCTTACTTTATAGCTGTGGAAACTTGCCGATCTTAGCCTGTTTAAACTTTGACTCCTCCATCATAGAATAAATATAATTATATGTTAATATTTTCTAGAGAAACAGAACCAACAGAATGAGTGTAATACTACAAAAGGTGATTTATTAGATTGCCTTATATGGTATGGGCTGGGAAATACGACAATGGCTTTGGGCATGGCACGGAAGAGGCAGAGAATCTGGTAGTAGTTCAGTCTATGACACTGGTGGTTTAGCAGTCCCAATCTGTTGTTGTGATTCTAGAGGATTCCTGGAAAGCTGCTGGACTTCCAGCTGGTAGATTAATGATGCTGGGTTTTGATGTCAATGAAGAACGGTAGATACAGCAGCCATATCAGCAGCAACATCGATTCATTTACTAGCAATAAGTTAAGGCAAGCAAGTAACGGTGATTTTGCCTAGGACCTCTTGATACATGGACCTTTCTGCTTTTCTAGGTGCTGTCCAGTCTGGGAGGACACATCCTTTAGTTACTTTTTGTCAGAAATTCCTTCACAGATCCAACGAAAGACATATCTTCTAGCTGATTCCGTATCAAAGTAAGTTGATAATTGTCTTAGAGATTTATTGCTGTGAAGAGACACCATAAGGCAACTTTTATAAAAGAAAACATCTAATTTGGGGTTGGCTTATGGTTTCAAATATTTTGCCCATTATAATCATGACAAGAAGCATAGTGGTACGCAGGCAGACATGGTAGTGGAGAATGGACCAAGAGTTCTACGTCTTGATCCATAGCCAGCAGATACAGCTGTTCTGGAAATAGCTTGAGCATATGCATGACATCAAAGCCCACCTCCACTGTTATATGCCTCCAAACTGGCCACACCTGCTAGTAGTGACCTTCCATATGCATAAGCATTCAAACACATGAGTCAATGGCAGCCATGCCTACTCAAACCACCACAATAGTCAAGGTGTACCATCACAAGCTATAGCAACTGTATAATCAGGCTAAAAAAGAAAAATAAAAGGAAAAGTATTCTCCACGGGCCATGAATGATAATGAAAATGCAATTTTTGCATCAGTAATAGTAAAGTAAAGCTGAATGTGACCTGCTGGGTTGAAGACAATGGTACCCAAAATTTACATGACAATAGAGGATCTGACAGACGCAGCATCAAATCCAAACTAGACCAGGATTTAAGAATTCCTGCTCCTCACAAAAGCTGTTGGGCACCAGCAGTCTATATAGAAAGAGAATGTCAGGTATCACAGTGGCACTCCTCAAACTGGAAACTAACTGTGAGCTGAGGATTCTGTGACATTAGGCTTGGGGTTCAGGGTTGCTGCATCCTCAGATATTCTGAGTACTTGTCTCTGGAATTGAGTTAGGGAGATGAAGGGAATTTGCATTAGTTGAACTACTTGAACCAAATCAATTCATAAATAATCACTATTCATAGTAATTAAGTTACGAGAACCAATCAAGGTGTTCAACTAATGGATAGATAAAGAAATTAATGTGGTACATATGTACATATATGAAATGCTTTAGCCATGAAAAGGATGGAAGTTATTTCATTTGCAGGACAATGGAAGTGACATGATAATTATGTTAAGAGAAAGTAGTCTTAAAAAAGGAAAATGGAATGTATTTTTCTCATTACTGAGCTTTAGACCTTATAGAATATGTATACAGATGACAGATAAGTAGAAATAAAACTGATTGGGGGAGCAAAGAAGAACTAATGGAAGGAGAGAAGGTCACAGGGCAGGGTAATGGGGTATAGGGGGAAATATACTCGAAATACATTATATACATGCATGAAGATGACCTTATGCAGCCATACATTTGAAGGAAAGGAAAGAAAAGTTTATTTCACTCATAGCCTTGGAGGTACAGGACCAATTGAGCTGGTCTCTTCTAGGCTCTGCAGAGAATTTATATCAGAAGGCATCATGGTAGCAGAAGTATACAGGGGGAGCTCATACTGCAAGACAGAAAGAGAGACCAGGAGCCCAGTCCTGCTTATTTATAGACACTAACTATAGTTTTATATGAACTACTATATTAATCCTGCAATGACCTAATTACCTCCAATTAAGCTCCACCACCTCTTAATGGCTTCACCAAGTCTCACACTGACACAGTTAGGGACAAAGTATCTAACACATAAATATATGGTATGACAAATTTGATCCAGATATTGCACCCTAGAATATAATAGTAGGAGGGATGAACAGCGGGGTGTGGGCAGGAAAACTAAGAAGAAAATGCCATGGATGAGAAGTGGAGGAGGCGGTCTTCATCTCTGACATTTAAACATGGGTGCCACATTTTTGAGTCATGACAAAAAGCAAGGCACTGCACATCTTGAAAATTGTGGAGATGAAGAAATTAATTTAATTGCTAAGGGATTTCATATTATTTTTATATTAGCCAAATACAAATACATTATAAACTGAAATGAGAGTGAAATCTGCATGAATAATTAAAAGACAAAACAGGAGCACACAAAATGAATTTTGTTCCTGCCTTAGGCCAATTAATGGCACATCTTCAAACATGCAGGGATTCATTCCCTTGACCAGTTTTTCTTTTTTTCTTCTTTTTAAAATTAGAAACTGAATTTATAAAGCAAAGGACAGAAAACTCTCTGGGACTATGAACTAGGGAATGAGTTTCTATGCCATTTTAGCTGTGAAAGCAAAGGCAGAGGAAATAACCTGTGATAAAATTTAAAAGCAATTAATGAGCATATAAAATTCTAAAAGAACTCCATTAAAGCCAGGGAATTGTCTTTTTCATCATTTTGAGGGACACAGAGTGGAACTTCTCCTTGAAAGGCACTGCAGTTGCATCATGGCAGCTGTGTCTCAGCTTATTGCTCACCAGTCTACAGGCAGCATCCATGTACTCATCCTTTTTCCCTCCTTCCCTTGTCTCTCCTTACATCCCTCCCTACTTTCATTCTTCTCTCCCTCTTTCCCTCCTTTCTTTCCTTCTTTGCTTTTCTCCTTCTTTTTTTCCTTTCATTGTTTCTTTTCCTCTTCCTTCCATTCTTTTCTTAATCTTCATGATGGGAAAAACTGTCTAGGTTCTATAATTGCGGAAAAGCATGGTGCTTTGTATTGACTCTGAAATGTCCTACTAGATTTGTGTATTTGAACACTTGGTGTCTTGCTAGTGATACTGTTTGGGAAGGATGTAAGAATGGTAGGAAGTACGGGTATGTTAGAGAAAGTATGGGACAGTAAAACCAGTCCAGGAAGCTTGGTGGGTAGAGCTCCTTGAGACCTGGGAGACTTATTGGTGCACTCCTGAGACTTAGGCTACTCCATGCTCTCTGTCAGATTCCTGGCCTGGAACACATGGCATAATCCCCACATAAGTGATAGAAGAAAAGGGAACATAGAAATTCTGTGTCTTTCTCACCTCAACTTGTATTAGATTTTGGCCATAGAGTAGTCATTGACTTCTGTTTAAGGGTCTGCTGATTTCTTTTCTGCTTCTATAATACTATATCATAGGATATGAAATTAAGAAAGAAAAAATTAATTTTGTACAGTTTTGAAGGTTGGAAGTTAAGCATGTAAATGTGACCATTTGTTGTGTGTCTTCTAGCTCTGTTATAACGCAGCAGAAAACATAAGGTGCAAAAAAGAAATATGGGGGATGACACCAGCAGCCTCAAATTGTTTAACCTCATTCCTGGGAGTGGGACATTCATGACTGAAAAACATATCAGTAACCACCATCACCTAAAACTTTTGGTGCAGATAGTTCTTCTAATAGAAATATTTCCCTTTGGAGCAAGATTAAGGAAGTAAAGAAAACTCACAAGTCTCAGGAACCTCCTAGAACTTACATTTACATAGGATCCTTCCCTAGGTAACATCTATTATGTTCAGAAGATCCCTCCCCTGGTAATAGCCCAAAGAGAGAGATCTTCAATCAGTTATAATGTCTGTAATCTGTACAAGGATACAGGTTTCATGAATGAGATTTCCTGTCACATGCTACCATATTCAACTCACTGGTTCACTGAGGTAATCTTCCTTGAAAACATTCCTCTTCTCTGCTGTCAGCATTCCATCTGGAGTATATAGACAGTTTTTTTTTTTTTTTTTTTTTTTTTTTTTAATCTTCTCAAGAAAAGCTACACAACAATTTCTAACACGTGTTTTTTTAGTGGCATATTCAGGCTCTGACAGGATCTGTGCTTCTTTCTCCATCTATAACATGTAGACACTACAAACACTGCTGGTGTCTTTCTTTCTCAGGATAGACACAGAGCTTCCTATTCATAGGCAAGTGTTTCATTATCTGAACAAGTGTCCTCCTGGGTCAGTGAATAATAGCACAGTTCTCACCAAACTCTCTCCTTAAAGGAACAGGGAGTTGATGTGGCCTGAAGAGGGTGAAGTAGATGATGCTACGGCAGGAAAGGGAGAGCATCTGTCCTACTACAGCAAGCCCTGAATGCCCTAACACAACTGAAGCACAGGAAAATAACCTAAATCCAATGTTAGAAAGATGCTAGAGGCCTTGAAAGAGGAAATGAATTAATCTTTTAAAGAAATACAGGAAAATGCATTCAAACAGTTGGAAGTCTTAAAAGAAAACACAAATGAATCCCTTAGAGAAATACAGGAAAATACAGTTAAACCATTGAAGGAAATAAAACTCTTCAAGGACTGCAAATGGAAATAAAAGTAATGAAGAAAACACAAACTGACAGAGTGCTGGGAATGTAAAACCTAGGGAAGGAACAGGAATAACATCACCAGCAAAATACAAGCAATAGAAGAGCCAATCTTAGATATAGAAGATACAATAGAAAAAAACGGATACACTATTCAGAGAAAATGTTAAATCTAAAAAAAGTCCTGAAAGAGAACAGCCAGGAAAGCTGAGATACCATAAAAAGATTTATCCTAAGAATAACATGAATAAGAGAAGGTTAAGAGTACCAGCTCCAAGGCCAGAAAATATTTCTAACAAAATAATAGAAAACATTCCCAACCTCGAGAAAAAGATGCCTATAAACATAAAAGAACTTCCAGTGGGGAACGAGGTTCCTGGAATCTAAACTGTGTCCCACAAATGGCCTTGGAGGGTGGAGTTTAAGATGCAGACACCTGAAATTGAATAGTATCCTCCGGAGAAACTCTCTGCCCCTCCCCCCCAGATGGGAGAAGCTGCCCATCAGTGGGGGAGGGGCAAACCACTTTTTCTGTGCTACCTGGAGGTGTGAAAGATTAGAAAGCACATACTGGAGACCATTCTGGTGGAAGTTATTAAAGATTCAATGGCCAAAGTGAGAGAAGGGCTAGCCAAGTGGAAGAGAGAGAGAAAACAGTCAGAGCTGGTTTGAGTCTTGGTTTAACTCCTCTCCTTGGTTAACCACCCTTATATCCACCTTCTTAGGACCTCTAATTGATTTCCTTCTTTTGTTGACCTTCGAATCCTGCATATTGAACAAGCTTACAGCCTTTAGAAAAGAAAGAATAGGAGCAGTACAACTGATGGTCCTGTGCCAACAATATGAGACCCTGAGTACAGGATCTGAAGAATATGAATTAGTTACCCAAGACCGCTGAGCATAGCTCCAGGATTGGAGCTTGTACAAGAAAAAAAATGGGAAGGAGGGACCTTACGGGCTTTTTCCAGTCCCACATCCTCCTTACAGATCCCCCCTCTCACCTGGGGTCAATGCTAGGTCAAGTTCCATTCTCTACCTACAGGAAGATTCTTGATAAAAATTTCTCAGAATGTATTGATTGATAGTCACCTGACCCTCTGGAAAGTTCTAGGAAGAAGTAAAATGCATGTCATGCTTGCTAGCCAATAGATTTAAGGGTCAATATGCTTAGGCAATAAGTTTGAACTGTAACCTTGCTAATGTAACCTGTGCCCCTAAAAAGTATAAAAACTGCTTGTAATAGCCACTTGGGCTCACCTTCTAGTTACTCCCCTTGAGGAACTAATTGAAGTTCGACCCTGACACACTGGAAAATTAACTTCTTGCTTTTGAAGTAATCTGCATCTCGGTGACTCGCTGGAGGGGGGGGCACCTCGAAGTAAATACCACTGACCTAGGGTCAGGGTCTTACAACAGAACACCATTTAGAGTGGACCAAGAAAGAAAATCCTTCTGCCACATAATAATCAAAACACAAAATCCAAAACACCTTTTGGTTAAAAGTCTTAGAGAGATCAAGGATACAAGACACATACCTAAACATAATCCAAACAGTATACAGCAAGCCCATAGTCAATATCAAACTAAATATAGAAAACCTTAAACAAATTCCACTAAATTCAGGGACAAGACAGGGTGCCCATTCTCTTCCTAACTATTCAGTATTGTACTTGAAGTTGTAGTGAGAGCAATAAGACAACTAAAGGAGATTAAAGGGATACAACTTTAAAAGGAAGAATGCAAAGTCTTGCTATTCATGGATGGTATGTTAGTGTATATATAAGCAACCCCATATATAGTTGGAGTTCTATCAGAGAACTCCAACGGCTGATAAATACCTTCTGCAAAGTCCATGGATATGAAATTAACTAAAATAAAATATCAGTAGTCCTCATTTATACAAGTAATAAAAGGTATGAGAAAGAAATTAGGGAAACACCCTTGAAAATAGCCACAAATAATATAAATTAACTTCGTAAAACTCTATCAAAGCCAATAAAATATTCATTTGCCAAGAACTTCAATTTGCTAAAGAAAGAAATTGAAAAAGATATCAGAAGCTGGAAAGATCTCCTATGTTCATGGACTGTTAGAATTAACACAGTGAAAATGGATATCTTATCAGAAACAATTTAGAGATTCAATGCAATTCTCATCAGAATTCCAACACAATTATTTACATATCTAGACAGAGCAATTCTCACCTTCTTATGAGAAAGCAAAAACCCTTGGATAGGTAAAACAATCCTGAACAATAAAAACACTTCTTGAGGTATCATCATCCCTGAGCTTAAGCTGTGCTACAGAGCAATAGTAATAAAAACTGAATGCTTTTGGTATAGGAACTGAAAGGTTGATCAGTATAGTTGGACTTAGTCCCCTGAAGTAAATTTGTGCATCTATGGACAAATGATTTTTGAAAAGAAGGGAAGACCATACATTGGAAAAAAGAAATTATCTTCAGCAAATAGTGCCGGTCTAACTGGATATCTACATTTCGAAGAATGCAAAAAGATCTATACCTATCACCGTGGACAAAACTCAAGTCCAAGGAGATCAAAGTCTGAAACATAAAACCTGATACAGTAAATCTAATAAACAAGTGGGGGACAGCCTTGAACTCATTGGAATAGGAGACAACTTCCTGCAGCCTGGCAAGAATCCCAGTAGAGTGTAAACAAAACAATCCACAGAATATTTTACCCAAAATTTAACCTCTCTACAGGAAATGTAGGGATGAACAAAGACTCAAGGAGTGGCCAAGCAATAACTAGAGCAAGAAGAGACCCATTGCAAGTGCAAGTATCAATCCCTGACACCATTAATGATACTCTGTTACTTTTTCAGAAAGGAGGATAGCATGGCTCTCCTCTGAGAGGCTGACTCTTTTGGAAGAGTTCGGGGAAAGATTGAGAACCTTGAAGGTGATAGAAATTCCACAGGAAGGCCAACAAAGTCTACTAACCTGGACACTTGAGGCTGTCAGAGACAGATCTGCCTACCACAGTGCATACACTGTCTGGATCTATGCCCTATCCTGCACATATAACATAAGTGCAGATCTATCTTCACATTGTTCCTGAACTACTGGAGAGGAGGCTATCTCAAAAGATTTTGCCTGAATATGGTATATGTTCTTCTAGCCAGGCTTCCTTGTCTGGCCACAGTAGGAGAGGATGTGCAAAGCCCTGCAAAAACTTGATGACTGGGGAGCTCCCCCTCTTAAAGAAGAAAGGGAGGGAGTAGGGTCCGAATTGTGAGAGGGTGACTGAAGGGGGGACAGTGATTGGTATGTAAAGTAAATAAAAAAGGAAAATATTAAAAGAAAGCGAAAGAGAAGGACAGAAAGAAAGAATGAAAGGAAGGAAGGAAGAAATAGAAAGAGAATGGCAAATGAAAGAGTTGTCTTAACATCTTCCAGCATAAAGTAAATATTTGATAAGTATTAATTCTACCCTAAGTAGAGAAAGAAAAAAATCCAGCTTGTTGTTTGCTGTTACTTATTAGATTTAAATGTAGCCAGATGTATACTATATACACAAAAAATAATACATTCAGATCACCTACTTTCCTGAGTGATGTCAGAGATACCTGTTGTAGCCTTCGTGGGAGTGACCATGAAATGACCAGAGGAAGGGCAGCCTTGAGTTTTGCTGCTGCAAGAAAAATGTATGTAATGTAGGAACATATTATTCAGGCTAACTCAGGCTACAATGGAATAACAACACCTTCCTTGCTGATCTCAATACTTTAGTTCAACACAATAAACATTTATTTACCTCTCATTCTCTAGGTGCAATAGTTCAGTAGAAGGCTTTGCTTTCCACAGTCTGCCATATCTCTGGGGTCATGCAAGTTCCACTATCACAGAGTGCCTCTGTGACACACAGTCCTAGTGGCCAGGTGCTAGAGTGCAGAAAAAGGATACTGGTGAGTGCTGCTTCTTGAGTTAAATACCTCAGACTGCAAATAGGAAGCAACAATTGAGTTCTCAGTCTGTTGTAGGCCTTTCTGGTCCTTTGTAATTTCCATGAACAGACAAATCCTTCTTCATGCATAGGGGAGGAGAAATGAATTTTGATGACTACTCCAAGATGTTGCTCAGTTATGAGCTTGCTTTTGTTTAGTTGGCTTCTTATTTGTAGCTTAGATGCATACCAGAGAGGAA
Organism: Uromys caudimaculatus; assembly: GCA_028551405.1. NCBI lineage: Eukaryota > Metazoa > Chordata > Mammalia > Rodentia > Muridae > Uromys > Uromys caudimaculatus. The sequence goes on along the minus strand of CM052711.1, from coordinate 72,636,735 downwards.
CTCGTTTTTTCTAAAAGAATTCCAGAAAGCATCCTGTCTTTTGTTCTGCAGAGAGACAGGTAGCCTCAGAGGGTTATATGACACAAAACACTAGAATTCATTCACAGAAAAAAGTCTTTTGCATGAAGATTCTTAGAATCAGATGTCAGGAAGCTAAATTTAAGAACAGCCTGTCCCACCTCCTTAGAAGTCACACAAACCAGGCTTCTCTGATTGCTTTCAGTACAGCACATGGAGACCAAGGTTTTCGAGCAAAAGTTCTCAAACTTTCTAATGCTTCAACCCTTTAATACTGTTCCTCATATTGTATGACCCTCAACCATAAAATTATTTTCATTGCTACTTTATAAATGTAATTTTCTTCTTTGACTACTTGTGATGTAAACACCTGAGTCAGTAACAAGTTTGCCACCCAAATAAGCAGACTGGACACACAAACATTCCTATAGCCCTAAGACTCTGGAAAGTCAAGGGCAGGTGGATTCCTAATGTTTGCTGCCTAGCCTGCCCAGCTGAAAGAGCAGCTCCAGATTCAATGTATGACAGTGTCTTCATGTAAAAATATTAAGTAGCAAGTGATTAAAAAAGGACAGTCAGTGTTGACTTCTGAACCTCATATGCAGGTACATACATATAAATGCATACAACCCCCCCCCCCCCACTCATGCACACAACTGTGTACTCATTCACTGATAGAGACTTCTACTTTGGTGCCTCTCTTCTGGAGTTCTACATCCAAATCTAGGGCCTCAATTGTCACTGACTAGGCCATCTCCCCAGCCGAGTAAGGAGTTTTATTTAGAAATGTGTTTGAAAAAAAAAAAACAGATTTCTCTCAAAATGTGCAAGTAAAGCAGCTCTTAGCCTGCCACAAACCCTGCATGAAGGAGATAACACAGGTTGTTATCTGTTTACCCCTTCCACATGCACACAGGGCAACTCTCTTTGACTTAGTAGGAAGGCAGTTCTATTTCCTGTATTTCCCATGTCCTATCAGACTCTGCACAGGCACCTGCTTGGCAGAGTCATATTTTCCAGTTTTGATGGGTTTGGGTAATTTGTAGGGTTACAAATTAGAAAGTGATTGGGATGGAAAGGACCTTGGCAAGAAAGTCAGTCAGAAGCTTGCCTGTGACCACAAGTTGTCCCTTGTGGCAGTATAGGCCTCTCTGTAACAGTATTTTCTATTGAATTCATCAACTCAACAGCAACATACTAAGTAAGAGGGAAAATAAATAGCTAATCCTTATTAATTTCTCACTCATATGCCAAATTACTATGCCCAGTGCTTTACACTAATTTCATTAAGGGGTAATTTTATGATTTGAATCTGATAGGTCCTCACTGCCTTCAGATTTAGATATTTGATCCTCAGTAGACAGAGCTATCTTGAGAGACTATAGAATAGCTTTCAAGTAGGCTCTAGTTGTGTATGTAGGTAGGTAAGTTGTACCTAGGTTACCAGGACTGGGAGGGTCTTTGAAGGTCAACCAACCCTAGTTCATACTTTCCCTTGGTTTCCTGGGCAATTGTGACATAAACCGTCTCTATACATTTCTGCCACCATGAACTCAGTGGCTCCACCCTGATTTCCCCATCACAGTGGACTGAGAACATTTGAGGCAATAAAGTAAATCTTAAGTTTTATATGATCACAACAATGCAAATATTGTATAAATATGGAAGGATGTTACCAACACCTGTGAACAGTATGGAAGAGAAGGGGAAAAAGCCGGCTGACTTTCCACATCCAAGGAAGACAAAGGTCTTAAGACTGCGAGGCCAGGTCTGCTTTGATATGTTAAATATGCAACTCAGCTGCTTGGCTCAGGTTTGAAACTTAACATAGGACAGTTTTCATTGTTAGGTTTAGCTTCTGGTTGGGGTCTCAAAATGTCTTTCATGTGATGTTTTTTGGAGGGGGAGAGGTCTCACCATGTACAACGCACTTGAGTCCCTCTGTTTTAGGTGTCATATTAGCTACTTTTCTTTCTTTTTCTTTTTCTTTTATTTTAATTTTTTATTTATTCTTTAATCTTTTTTTGCAGTCTAGACTTTATCCCCCTCCCAGGCCACCCTCTGACTGTTCTACATCCCAAATCTCCTCCTCTCTGGCCCCCTCCCTGTTTCTAAGAGGATGTCCCCTTCCCACCACCATCTCTATCCCAAAGAACCTTCCCACCTGCTGGGGTGTCCCGACCCGCAGGACCTGGTTATTCGTGGGTCGAGGTGAAT
>CM052711.1:72617284-72634000 GCA_028551405.1 Uromys caudimaculatus | reverse complement strand
TTAAACCCTATCTCGGGATTCCCAAGCTACCTGCGTAAGCACTATCTTGGCGCAAAAGGTCAGGCTCTTGCACAATGGGCGAGGTCAGAGGCCAAGCCCTGGCTCCCAACACTGGGGCCTCAAATCTCTTGAGAATTATGTGCGTCTTCTCCAAATGATTCCAGACCTGGCAGTCCTCTGCCGTATATGTGTTGGGGCCGCATATCAGCTGATGTATGCTGCCTAGCTGGTGGCTCCATGTCTGAAAGATCCCAGGGTTTCCAGGTTAGTTAAGACTGTTGGTCTTCCTATAGAGTCACCCTCCAACTCAGCTTCTTCCAGTTTTTCCTAATTCAACCCCACAGGTCACAGGCGTCTGTCTATTGGTTGGTATAAATGTCTGCATTTGACTCTTTCAGCTGCTTGTTGGGTTGGTATAAATGTCTGCATTTGACTCTTTCAGCTGCTTGTTGGGTCTTTCGGAGGACAGTCATGCTAGGCCCCTGTTTGTAAGCACACCACAGCCTCAGTAATAATGTCAGGCCTCGGGGCCTTCCCTTGAGCTGGATTCAATTGGGGCCTGTCAGTGGACCTCCTTTTCCTCAGGTTCTTCTCCAATTTTGTCCTCGCGGTTCTTTCAGACAGGAACAATTCAGGGTCAGAGTTTTTAACTGTGGGATGGCAACCCCATTTGCTACTATTCTAATGTGACAAATACCTGACAAAGGCAATGTAAGGAAGGAAGGAATTTTCTAGCTCAGAGTTTAATGGTGGCTGGAGTATGAGATAGCAAATCAGGAAGTAAAGGTTGGGTACAGATACCTAAGGATGGAATGGTGCCAGTCATAGTTAGGGCAGGTCTTCTTGTAATAGTTCAAGACAGGGCCCAGGTTCCTCTTTCTTGTATTCTTGGTGAGATCATTTCAAGTTTAACTAGAATTTGACCTCTTGATGTCAAGATTCCCCAGCTAATTTAACCTTTTCTAAACTGCCTGCTTGTGTAAAACTCCAACTAGCTAACTGCTTATCTTAGCTTTTGTTAAACTGCTTGCTTCTGTGAAGCCCCTGTTCCCTTCCGCAGCTGCTGAGGTTCACCAATACCTGAGTGTACTCCCAGATATGTGGGGCTTTCAATCAGCAATGAATCTAGTGGATTTTCCATAACATTTCCACACTAGAAATTAACTCATTCTAGAAGCAACCTCACAGACCTGCACAAAGCTGTGCTTCCTAGTTGGGTGTCAAGATGGCAGTCAATGCTAACCATCACAGCTGGTGACCAGGAAGCAGAAAGTGAACCTTGAACCTCTGAAATCTCCCAGGTCTAGCTAACAGGTGATAAGGCCGGAACACATTTACCCTGGGCCATATGTTCTACATTCAAGGAAACAAATTGGGAATGATCAGAGGGCCTCTTTCTTCTTTCCCACATCTCTTAGTTTAGATTGCAGAGGTGAAGAAGTGCCATTGTACAATCGAACCATACTTCTGCTAAAGGTCTGTCTGGCAATGCTGCTGTGGACCTTTCTATGAACTCCAGTTCTTATTAGCATGTCTATATAAACAGTCTGCAATCATTTGTACATGAAAAGATGAGATCTACACATACGAATGATGTTTATTCAAGTATCTCCCTATTATTTTGAAGAAGAAAGACAAACCCCCAGGAAATGTGGTGTTTTTGTCAAAATGCCAATATAAAAGTATCCATAAAGATTGGTGATGTGGAAGCTTTGACAATATATAAATATATATTCACATGATAAAAGTTAATGGTCATTTTATTTATAATGATATTGCAGATTGTTATTTTTATATCTACTCTGTCAATGGAAACATCTTTTTGTTTATTTCAGTTATGTCCCAAATATTTGCATGAGATTTTTAAGTCTCCATTTTGTGTCACAGTATAAGGACACAAGCTGCTTGCCTTACCATGGATGTGTGAATGTTACTCACTTGTCCTTCCAGGAACAGAGAATTCTTGTCCCCCAAAATTTATCATTCATGACATTATGAATCACAGCTTTGCTTGTCTTCTTTACAGATCACATTTTTCTCTTTCTACAATTTCACAATAGCAATCCTGGATTACCACATCTAACTTGGAAGCTAGAGACATTATATTTGATTGACATGAACGCCCCTGGATTAAGAATTTACTCTTATCTTAATCCTCCATATTACATAAGTATCATTTCAAACTGCCCTGTAAGCCTGGGCATGAGATAGACCCTCTGCCCTGCTCTACTCTAAAGTGGGCAGTGTCTTGATTTGATTATCTGACCTTTTATATCAAAGCTCTTTTGCTGAACAGGCAGATGTTGGCACAACTAGTAGAAAGTCAACTTGTGTTGACATTAAGCAGAAAGGGAAATTGGTGTCTCTACTACCCAGACATACTTCCTTCCAGATCTATGCTCCAGGGGTTTATCTTCACTCTAACCTTGTAAGAATTTAAAATCGTCATGAAAATCCATCTCTCAATGCATTTATGAACATGCTTTCACAAAAGTTTTACTGAGTAAGCAAACCTACTCTGAGAATGACAATACCATCTGACTGGCTGGCAATACCTACTAAATCAAAAAAATGAAGTGAGCTGAGGGCCAGCATTCACATTTCCCTGTGTCCTGGATGTGGATTTAATATGACACACTTATGTCACACTCCTATAACCATGTCTTCCACACCGTGATGAACTATATCTTCAGACTCTAGACACACACAAGCTGAAATTTGCAACCCCAATAAACCATATAAAAACACACAATGCAGCTATTGTGTGTGTATATATATAAGCTATATGCATAGATTGAGCACAACTAACACAATACAAGCTTATTCCACAGCTCTAACACACTTTGTAACTTGTGGTTTCTCCTGGACATGCGTATATGGTCCATTGCAGTTTCCTCCTTTTTCTTGGTCCTCTCTCTTTCCCCTCTCTTCAATTTATGCCTCTCTAACTGCCCCAACTCTCACTCTTCCAGTGCCATGTTTCCCCTCCACTGTCCAATCACAGGCTCTATCCATTATTAAGCAGTTTAAATGGGGAGAAGATTCACGTGAGATCACCTGAGTATGTGATGGTCGGCTCTTCAGAGACACTCCCACTTGAAGAAATAGAATTAGCATCATAATACAAACAGCTGCAGGAAAACCCATGACAGTACTTCCTGTGAAACAATGTCTAGATGACCCCAAGGCACCTTTGAATCTGAGTCTAACTAGCCCTGATAGAAGGCTTTCTAACATGATGCTCAGAAAAGCTGTTCCTCCTTATGCTCTCATCTTAGGGGTGCTGCAGAGCTGAGCTGGTCTTTAAAAAGCCAAGATCAAAGACAGTACTTTGACTTTCAGATGTTATTGCAATTTCTGGCATTCTTCTCCATTCCCTGCAGTTTGTAAACTTTCTCCTGAAATTTAAGTTAGCAAAAACTTCACTTAGTGAGATCATTGCCTACTTCTGTTCCGTGTGAGAACACAACTAGATGAAATTGCAAAGCAGGCACTTGACAGTTGCTTTATTAATTAGACTGCTTTATTTAGCAGACACTTTCCCTATCATTCTCACTCTTGCATATGAAGAGTAGTCAACTACTTATGTCTTGTGAATAAAACAGTGATGGGATGAGTGCCTCATCCAGAAATAGCTCTCTACTAGCTGTTTTTATATCCAGCATCTTTTGTAGGCAAGCTTTTATTATGGAACTAGTCAGTGAAACAGCACTGGAACATGTATTGTGGAAATAGCTAAACATTTCCTTTGTCCAACTTCATAGTTATCTGACAATTCTTTCCAAATCAGAATAATTTTTCAGATCTGTCATCTAGCTATTTTGTGGACATATCCAGTGGTCAGAGATTTCCCAGATGCAGATAGTTTATTTTTAGAATTCTGGGGTCTCTTGAGAGGATATAAATGCAAGTGCACCAAGAGGGGTGCAGTTGCTACTGCTCTTCCTGCTGGTGCTGTTAGCTGCTGCTGCTGCTGCTGCTGCTGCTGTTGCAGAGTGCTGGTTGCTGGTTGGGAACATTCAGATGACAAAGATCAAAATTTCCCCCAAGGAACTTGATGCCCATAATTAGCAGAGAACAAAAGCTAGAAGGGAAAGGAGATGTCAATATTGTTCTCTTCTTCCTAAGTTTGGTGGCCTGGAAGGGATAAAATTGGAGAAGAGTAGTAGAAATAGGAACCCAGGAAGTATCCAAAAATGCATCAGTAAATTCATGCATCTGTGTGTCCATGAATTCATACATCTGTCTACGATCTAGGCATGCAAGCATCCATCTTTTCATCCTTTTTGTATTCATGTATTCCTTTATGTATTTATCTACTAAATTAGGTATTTTCTGGTTTTGATACAGGATAGTGATACAGTGGCGAATCCCTTCCAATCCTCCAATACCTGGGTGTTGAGAAAGAAGGTTAATGTGACAAAAGGGCTTAGATCTCCTTAGACTTCTTCCTGCAGATTAGGGACATCAACTTAGTAGGGGCAAGTCTAATCTTCATCATCAATATTCCTCGAATCAGCAATCTAGCCTTCCAGCAATCCAGAAATCTAGCCTTCCAGCAATTCAACAAACCAGCAAACAACAAAACTGCAATTCAGCAACACAGAAAAATGGCAAGCACATCATAAATACCAGCATCATCAGAAACTAGCAACAGAGAGGACAGCAGCAGGGCCAGCATAAGGGGCAGCAGCAGGAAGAATAACACCCACTTGTAGCCTTTCAGGTCTCAGGTAATTTTATGCCATCTCAAGAATCCCCAGAATTTCTATTTTAAACTATTTTCAGACCATGAGACAAGTCATAGTTAGCTACTGTAGACAATGTGAATCAGCCCAATATCTTACACTTGGAATTAAGACAAAAACCTAAATTCTTACTACACATTAGGAATTATATTAAAGGGTGACAGCATTAGGAAGGTTGAGAAACTACCTCATAACAACAAGAACAAGAACAGAACATTTATTTTGCTATACAAAGTAGGAAAGTAGTAGACCAGTGTCTTGGTTACTTGGTCACTGTTCTATTGCTGTGAAGGGACACTACCAACAAAGTAACTTATAAAATAAAGCTTTTAATTGAATGCTAGCTTACAGTTTCAGAGGTTTAGTCCATTATCATCATGGTGGGGAGTTTGGCAGCAGGCAGACAGGCATGGTACTAGAGAAGTAGCTGAGAGCTTTTATCTGACCTCAATATAAAAAGAGAGGGGGGAATGGGCCTGTTGTGGGCATTTGAAACCTCAAAGCCCACCCCAGTGACACCCACCTTCTTCAATAAAACCATACCTCCCTATCCTCCAATAAGACCACACAAGTATGAGTCCAATGAGGACAGGAGTCCATGTTCCTAATACCCACATAAGTGGATATTGTGTGGAGGCCCATCTGAAGTCTCAGGATGTGTAGGTGGAGACAGGGGATTCTTAGAGTATCTGTGAGCCAAAACATGCCCTCTCTTTAGTTTGTGTCAGATATTTTTCATAGCAATGAAGAAAGTTTAACTAATACAGTTATTGTGTGTGAATGTCTCTTCTTCATGATGGCACTTCCATGTTGGTTTCCTCAATGGCACTAAGAAAGCTGGGTCCTGAGACACTGGATGTGGGTGTACATGTAGCTCTGCCCTGTAATGGTTGGACCTTGAATCAGTTCATTTACATTAAGGCTTAGAGGACTTTTATTACCTTACCCCTTCTGGAATCTATTACCAACCAAAGAAATGGTCACATGGAAGTATATGAGTCACTGATACTACTTCCGATGAACTGATAATAATTCTCTTCAAATTTATCTCAACATTTTTTTTTTCAAAATGAAGGCCATAGGATGAGGAAATGATTTGGTTGTTTAAGCACATGCTACATAGTTGAAAGGCCCTGTGATTGATCAACAGTATCTGTGTAAATAAAGCTGGGCATGGTAGCATGTATTTATAATTCCAGTGCTGGAAGCTAGAGAGGCAACTTCTGGCATTTTTCCCTAATTAGTAGCCTCCAGGATCCAGGAAATGAGCATGTCTTAAATCACAAGGTACAGTACACCTGTTAGGACAGCACCTAGTGTTTTATCTTCCTCTGGCTTATATAAACAACTTACAAACTTGGCTTTGTATTTTTCTTACCAAGTTGCCTTAAATTGTAATACATACTACAGATGTTGACAAGATCATGTACCTTTCCCACTCTGATAAATATAGCATGGAACTGGAATTAGTTTCCTGCTGAAGATGAGCAATATGTTCAAGCATCTCTTCATTTGTGGAAGATCCTGGGCACCCTGCTCTCATCTAACATGAAGGTAGCATGGAGAACTTGGAAAGTATTAACAAGATCTGGGTGCAAGTAGCACACAATGTCTGGGAAGTGCTTGAATGCCTTTGCTTCTAGCACAATTACATTGAGAATGAACCATTTTTTGAGATGTAAAATGTTTCTTCGTAAACTTATCATCTAGACAAACTCTTTCACTAACCATCAGGGAACTCTGATCTCTTTAGCAGTTGAAAGGAATACCCATTAAGGATGAGAAGTGTGGATGCTAACAGCCTCATTTCTCTGTTTCCCTCTCCACAGCCGTGGTATGATTCATGGCTGGTCTTCCCTATGTCCCAGTACCACCTATCCTGGTTATTCATACCTTATGGGTTGATTTTCCAATGCCTCACATTTTCTGCTTTTGTTTGTCTAACATTTCTGAATGAAGACAGTTGACTGCTTTTCTTATCATTATTCTGTAATTTCACAAATGTTGTAGCTTCAAAGATCCCTTGTTGCATAAGATCACCAGAATTTGGAATGAAAGAGATGTCTTAGGGGAATGTTCTCAAGAATTCATTCAGCAACAGGCCCTCAGAATCAATGTAGGGTATGAGACAACTCACCAACATCTCTAGCTACTGCCTTGGACCATCATGTGTTTGAGCAAGGACATACTCTCTATGATTAAGTCCCAATATGAAAAACTGAGTTCAAACTAGAATGTGAGGTAAATACTGAATAGATTTGAAGCAATTGCTAAGGAGATACAGTGCTGTGTAGGTTTGCAGTGGTTCATTATTTTCATCAGATCCTTTGGGGTTGATAAGGTTTGAAGTTATAATCATTGTCCTTGTTCTCCAGACAGGGGAACCAAAGTTCAGGTTGCATGTCCACTCACTCATTCACTTAACTTTTTCTAGTAACTACTGGTTGTCTTGTACAGTGCTAAGCACTGCAAATACAAAGAGGAAAATGTCTTTACAATCCTTGGTGTATTCATGTTTACTTCTAAACACAGGAGAAATACTTTTTTTTTCAATTTTTATTTTATTTATTCACATTCCATTCATTGTCCTCCCCCTCCCACAGTTCCTTATCCCATTTCTCCTCCTCCTTGTCCTGAAAGGGTGCTCCCCCAACCAGGATTCCTCTTTCTGTGGGGCCTCAAGTCTCTTAAAGATTAATCACATCTTCTCCCACTAAGGCCTGACTAGGCAGACCTCTGCTATATTTGTGCCAGGAGCCTTGGACTGGCCAGTGTATGCTCTTGGTTATTGGCTCAGTCTCTTGGAGCTCCCTGGCGCCTGGGTAAGTTGAGACTGCTGGCCTTATATGGGGTCACTCTCCCTTTAGCTTCTTCAATCCTTCCCCTAATTCAACCATAGGGGTCCCTAATGGTAGTTGTCTGCTTCTGTCTCAGTAAGCTGCTGGTAGGAACTCTCAGAGGACTACCATCCCAGACTTACTTCTTCAAGCACATCATAGCATCAGTAATAGTGTTAGGCCTTGGTGCCCTGTCATGAGATGGGTCGGTCATTGGATTGCCCTTTCTTTAGTCTTTCCTCCATTTTTGTCCCTGCAGTTCTTCTAGACAGAAACAGTTCTGGGTCAGAAATTTTGACTGTGGGTTAGTAACCCTGTCCCTCTGCTTGAGGCCCTATCTACTGAGGTGGACTCTTTTGTGCTCCCTCTCCCCAGTGTTATGCATTTTGGTTAAGGTCATCCATATTGATTCTTTAGAGTCTCTCTCTTCGTGGGTCTCTGGTACTTTCTAGAGGGAACTCCACCTCCCACCCCACCCCCATGCTGTTTATCTCCATTCATTCTCTTGCCTTCTGGGCTTCTCTCCTGCCACCCCCATACCTGATCCTGTTTCCCCCTTTTCTCTTCCCTTCCCCTCTTCCACTCAGGTCCCTCACTCCCTCTGTCTCTTGTGATTATTTCCTAATATCTCCCTCTCCCTTCCCCTCTCCCTCTCCTTCCCCCCCCCCATCTTCTATTCACCTCCTCTATATATGTGTAAGTATTTGAGGGTCAGATGTTAGTGTTAGGTAACTTTAACCTGATACCTTCGCAACTGGTTCACCCTCTAACTTCCTGGAGATATTTACAGTCTTTATCTGAACCAATAGTTTACTGATTCCCTGGGACCAACAAGTCCCTGGAATCCTGTGCACTGTTCTGTTCCTCAGTAGTGGAGTTACATGCATGCTGCTGTACCCAGGTTTTTTATACATGGGTGCTGGAAATCCAAACTCTGGCCTTTCTGCTTATGTGCCCTGCCCTTTATAGATTGAGCTTTTACTCTAGCCCCAAAGTACGTTTTTCTAGTCCCAAAATTGTCTGAGCCTTTTCACTGAGAATAGAAAAGATTCTCTGAATATAGGGATTCACAGGGAACTTTGAAGTGGGAACTAAATAAAGTAGAATATTTTCCTAAAATCTGTGTTCAACTGGCTGTTGATATATCATTAAAGACTTTTAAAACAAATGACCTATGTTTACAGAACATCTACTGCATTTGAAAAGATCTTGAGGCAGAGTTCTTTGGATTCTACATAAGCCCTAAATATGCCATCTATGGATGCTGCACAGAGCTCATCATCTACACTGTATCTCAGTGACTTCCTGAACCATTGCTTCCCTATTCCTTGTTTGCGCACTATACAGGTGCTTCTCTTCATTAGGAAAGAAGGGCTTAGAAGTGATAACCTAGTTCATTTCCTATAATCACATAATATAGCACTCAATGTAATAGTTTGTTCAGATGCATTTTTACTACTCTCTTGAAACGTTATTAAAATGATATTTTTCAAGTGATAATGAAAACATTCATATTTGCTTCTTTATAGGTTATGCTGCCCTAGTTAAAAACAGGACAAGAATGAGGTAGCATAGAAATACCCTATTCTATGGTCTAAAAAATCGTAAGAGCCAGAAGCTTCAAGGAAACTAGGAGAGCATGGCACACCCTTAAGTTAAACCTTATAAAAGTGAACATTCATTTGGGGCTGGCTTAAAGATTCAGAGTTTTAATTCACTATCATTATAGCCAGAATCATGGAAGCATGCAGGAATACATGGTACAGAATTAGTAGCTGAGATTTCTCCACCTTGATCTGAAGGCAGCCAGGAGGAGAGTGACTTCCAGGCAGCTAGGAAGAGGTTCTTATTGCCCATGCTCACAGTGACACACTTCCTCCAAGAAGGCCAAATATTCTCCAAAAAGTTTACATTTCCTAATAGTGCTACTCCCTTGGCCAAGACTATTCCAACCACCATGCAGCATTGTCTTTTCATCCTGTTTTAGGGATCTGAGAAAAGCTATGTGTTGTATTTTGTGTCCTATTTTAGGGAAACGGTTGGTCAGTTTTTTCTGGAGTTTCCTTCCTTTCTAAGAGCCCAGGTCACTTTCTATAGGTAGAACATCTCACCTCGCTGTATACTCATACCTGATATTGGGGATTTTCTCATGGGGGCTCTTAGGTCTTATCTACCAAAGACTGTTCTCAGAACTTATGCACAAAGGCTTCACACCCCTTGCGACTTGCTCTGAATGTTCAATATTTCTGTGTTCAAAGAAACCTTTTTCTGGAGAAATAGCAAGTGAGTTCTTACTTACATATTGGGGATGTTAAGCACGGGCTTTGCTGAGTCTCTGTCTCTTCCAGAGAAAGGTGACATGTAGCAGTGGGCAATCCACCATTCTGATTTGATGGCTCAATTATTGCCAGCAGAGGCCAAGGGCAGGAAGATCTCTTTGGATGTAAAACTGCTCTTGGCAAACTAAATCAACTGTGTCTTCCAGTTTTGAAATCTTTTATTTGATGCCACTTTGTTATTGACAAAGGATCTCTCTCTCTCTTCTTAAAGGATAGTTTTCTTCTGGCCATTTGTCTTGTGAATCTTTTCTTATTATTCTCTCCACTTGCTATTTTGTGCTGACTTTTTGCAGGTACATCCAGGGCCCATAGCTATCTATCAGAGTGATTGCCTGTGAATTGGTTTCTAGACAGCTCCCTGGATGTAATTCTTTTGTCATGATGTGATAAGATGACTTTAAAAGCCAGATTCCAGCTGTTAATCTGTGTGGAAGAAGTGGGAAGTTCTGATGGATATTTTTTTCCTTTCTCATGATAAGACCAAAGCACATGTTTGTTTGAAAAGATAACTAAATGCTGTCTAGCATTTTTGTGTGTAGATGTGTTTTTGTGTATGGAAGTATGTGTATATGTGGGTACATGTGTGCATATGCAAAGAGGTATATGAAGGCCAGAAGTACAGTTCAAGTGTCTTCTTCACACTCTATCTTTTTTTGAGGCACAGTCTCCCTCTGAATTTGGAACCCACTTACTTGGCTAACAGTGATCCCCCTGTTTCTGAACCCTCAGAGATGAGTTTACAAGTGTAACACCAACACCCAGGTGTTTTGTTTCCGATATTTAGGGCTCAAATTCAGGTCCTTATGCTAGTGTGGCAAACACTTTACACAGTTCATCAGCTAATATTGACACAGCTTTCTTCTATAAAAATTGCCTGAAAAATTTGTTACTTTCCTTCCATCAAGGGTCTCGAAAAAAAGAAAAAAAACCCACAATTGTGCTGCTGGGTACCATCTTCATATCTTACTTTATAGAAGCTCCAGAAGGAGTAGAGAGCATTGTCCTGGATACTCAGAGCATAAAAGAAAATTTAGTAGCAGATGCAAACCCTGAGAAGGTTCCACAGTAGCTTTGGTAGTTTTGTCTTTCAATAGTTTGTCAAATTTGTGACTTGTTTTTTTTTTTTTTCTAAGCATCATAAGGATCCTGGCATGTTTCTTCTTTCTTTTCTACTCATTTCTTGCAAGTAAGCAGTTATTTACATTAAAATACTAGCTTAATGCCAATGAAATTGATGATAATAATAGTTATGGTCCATTGACACTTTAGATTTCTACATGTGCCATTATGCTTAATAGTGGTCTGATAGAAGTTTTGTTGTGTTTTGTTCTCTCCAGAGTACACACAGGGAAAAGAAAACTCACAGCAACTTAGGTACCTGTCCAAGAATACTAATCTAGCATAAGTAGAATTCAGATTCAGAGCTTTAGAAAATTATTATTTCTTATTTTATGTATATAGCTATTTATGTTTGTATGTGTGCATCATGTATTTTGTGCATGCACTGCCCTCAGAGGCTAGAAGAGGGGTGTTGTATCCCCTAGACAACAGAACAACAGAAGTTATAGACAGTTGTGAGTCGCCATATGCTGGGTATCAAACCCAGGTTATGTGGAAAAAATAGTGGTCCTAATTGACAAGCCATCTCTCCAGCCTGTCAGGTGTTGTTGACTACTAACTTGTACCTTTTTTCTTCATTTCACTTGTGTGTGTTTATGAATGTGTGTGTGGGACAACCTCAAGTTTCACTCAGCAGGTATCACCCAATTTTCCCTGGAAGTAAAAGGATTCATATGGTCTGAAAACAAACAAACAAACAAACAAACAAACAAACAAAACAAAACAAAACAAAACAAAAAAACAGGTTCTTCAAGACTAGCCTCAAGTATTGGCCTTTTTTTTTTTTTTTTTTTTTTTTTGCCTTCTCAGTCCTGGGATAACAAATGCTCATAACAATCTACATGAAATTTCCAAATAGTTTGGGAGGCAGAGCCTCAGATGGATTCTTTGATTATGAAATGAAGCTTTCAGTACTGAGAATGAGTTATATTTAATCAAGTTGTTGACTAAAGGAGTTTCATGAGAACTTCCAAACATCCTGGGCTATTTGTGGCTCTCCCCAAACTGATAGCAAGACATCTATTTCTGAAGACAACACCTACACAATTCATTGAACAAGAGTAGTTGAGCAGTTACCTATCTATAGCCTTCACTCCTATGGATGAGTATTCAGTTCATGATGCCGGGCAAGCTTTCAAATGAGAGTGGTCAATACTTAACTACAAACTGGTTAACTTATAAGAATGACCTATATGCAAGTTATGCTGGCACAGTAGAGGTACAAAACTTGTGGGAATAACCAAGTTAAATCTGGTTTATTTTAGGCCCATTCCATAAGAGAGCACCCAACCACAACACTACTTGGGTAGCCAAGATCCTGAGGCTAGGTCAGGGACCTAGAGGAAAGCCAAATTCCACTGCTCTGCTGAAGGAACATAGCAATACAATTACTCCTAATGACATTCTACTATACACATAGATCAGCATCTTTCTCAGTTATAATCACAGACACTTTTCCCTGCATGAGATGGCAACAAATATAGAAACCTAGAGTCAAGCAATATGCAGAGCAAGAGACTCCAAAACACTCATCCATGAAAGGGATGTCTTCATAAAATCCTTCGACTCAGGGCTCCGAGAATCCTACAGAAAAGAAGGCAGAAGAAGCATAAGAACAAGAGGGCAGGTAGAACCCCAAAGAGTCAGGTACAACAGGGCGGGCAAACATGTGAACTCATAGAAACTCTGGCAGCAAATGTAAAACCTATATGGGTAAGCACCAGATGGAGTCTTAGAGTTAGAAGAAGAAATGGATAAATGCCCCTATTTGAACCCATAACCTATTTCTAATTGATAGCCATTTGCAAATGAGAAATTAGTTTTCTTCAGTTGAGTCTCATTGGGGAAACAAGCTACTCTTGAGGGTAGGTCCCATGTCAAGCAGTAGATGACTAACACAAAATGAACTCACTGGCAACTTTGGAGGTTCTTTGTCTTATAAAGGTAACAATTTTTCTTAACTGACAGATTCCTTGCATTATATATTGATTTTTGGTTTTGTGCTTGTATGGGATTCCTATGTGTTTTCCATCTATATATATTTAATGTGTGTGTTTGTGTGTATGTGTTTGCTTGTTTTCTTTTTGATTGTTGATTTTGTTTGTTTGATTTACTTTGCTTTTCTCTTGTTCTGCTGTTTTCTCCTTTCTGATTTGTTTGTTTGTTTGTTTGTTTTGTTTTATCATTTCTAAGATGTCTGTTTGTTTTCTAAAAGGAGATAGAAAATTTGTGATTACAGATAGGAGAGATGGTGAGTAGCAGAAACCATAATCAGAATATTTTGTATTAAAAAATATCTATTGTCAATAAAAGAAAAAAAAAACAAGTATATACTACAATGCTCATTTTAAACCGTAAGTGATTTATAGGATTAAATTCACATTCTTACACATGCTAGACAAGCATTTTACTAGCTGAGCCATTTCTCCCAGTTCTTCCTGTTCCTTAATTCAGTTTTCTTATGTGGCTTCTCTTTGCCTAATCTTCTGTCAATGGTTATACTACATCTTTGATCTTCAGTAAAAGCCTTAATAAGGAATAAGTCAGATTTGCAGTGTCATCCCATAGTAGATGGAACTATATCTCAAATTGATAGCACAGCAGAAGGACTCAGTAAGTGTGAGATAGTTCTCTCTCACACAAACACACCACAGTTATTTATTAATTTTTCTTTTGGTGGGGATATTTGAATTCATGTAAAACTTTCAACTACTGCAAAACTATTTGGAACAATATCACCCAAAGCCTTGTACAAATTAAGAAAAATTACCAGTGCTCATGGCTCACTTTGGCAGTTCATATTGGAGGTTCAGTATGAATTTTGGGGGTGTTATGTAAGTGTACTGATGATTCAGATCCCAAGCACTAACTCAGAAATGTGGCTTCCTTAGGCTGTCTATTGCATAGTTAAGAACTATGAATAAACCAACTTGGGGAGGAAAAGAATTATCTTATTTACCAAGTCCTTATCACAATTCATCACCAGAGGCAGTTAGGGAAGGAGCTCAAAGAGGGCAGGAACCTGGAGGCAGGAACTGATTCTGAGGACATGGAAGAATGACAGTTATTGGCTTGTTCCCCTTGGCTGGCTAGCCTGGTTTCCCTCTCTCTCTCTCTCTCTTTCTCTCTCTCTCTCTCTCTCTCTCTCTCTCTCTCTCTCTCTCTCCCTCCCTCCCTCTCTCCTTTCCTTCCTCCCTTCTTTCCTCCCTCCCTCCCTCCCTTATCCCTCCTTGTCTTTCTTTCTTTCCTCCCTCCCTCCCTCCCTCCCTCCCTCCGTCATCCCTCCTTGTCTTTCTTTCTTTCTTTCTTTCTTTCTTTCTTTCTTTCTTTCTTTCTTTCTTTCTTTCTTTCTTTCTTTCTTTCTTTTATCCAGAGAAGATTTCTCTATGTAGGCCTTGCTGTCCAGGAAATTACTCGTAGACCAGGCTGGCTTGAAACTCAGAGATTTGCCTGCCTCTGCTTCCAGAGTGCTGGAATTATAGGTGTGCTTTACCACTGCCTGGCTAGTCTTGTTTCTTATAGAACCCAAGACCACCAGTCTAGGGCTTGTTCCACACACAATACGGTAGGCCTATACACCCTGATCACTAGTTATAAAATTGCACCACAGGCTTGCGTGAAGTTGAATCATATGGAGCCATTTTCCCAATCTCTCATGACTTTTGCTTATGTCAAGTTCGAAAAAGACTAGTCAGTAAAATTACTTCCTCTGAACTAAGGCTAATATCAAAGCAGTTGTTTGTCTGCTACCTGACAATGTATATATAAATGAGTCTTTCTCTATTCTGGTACATTGTAACTCTTCCTAGCTAGGAAATAAGGCTGTCATTGGTACATTTACAGAAGCATTGGAATGGAACATGACAGTATGCTTCAAGCGGTTCACATTACTTATAAAAGTTTTCATGGAAAATATTTAGTACATTGCAATTTCCCATACAATTGTATTCACATCTGTTTTAAAATGTATCAATTATTTGAGAATTTCATGCATGTATTCAATGAGTTTTGATCATATCTACTCTCCATACACACATACGCAACCTTTCTCAGACGTCCCAGTCACCATGTCAATTTTATATCTTCTTTTAAATTTCATATGAAGTGCCCAATGTGCACCTCAAGTAATCAATTATTGAGGCCCATGTGCACATGAACTAATCAATTGGAACATTTGCAACTTATAATCAACCATACCCCTAACTGAAACTGATTTCCCTGTCCCTGCACCTACCATCTGTTGACTATAAATAGGTCATTAGCTGGATCTTCTCCCCAACTTAGGCTGGAATGCTGATTGTTTTTTGCAGAATGGTATAGGCAAGCACCTCTCCTCAGAGCTGATGAATACAACAACAATTCTATATCCAGCAGTCATTGTTTCATAGATATCCTCTTGGTCCTCGGTATCCTAGTCATTTGGTGAGCTATCATTTGATATGATAGAATAGATGTGTTTGCATGTCAGGCATGCTTGCCTGCAGATGGGACTCTTTTTCTTAGAGAAATGTAAAGAGACCAAAAGAGATAGTATAGGCTAACAGTAGAGAGGTGGCTCCATGGCTAAAGCATTTGCTGTGTAATTGTGAGGATTTGAATTTGGATCTTAAGAAGTCAAGTAATAGTGATCATGGTAGTACATGGCTGTAACTCTCGTGCTTCCATGGTGAGCTGTGATTTTGGGAGAAGAGGACATTTGGAATCTCATGGACCAGGCAAAACTTGCAATATGCTGTGGTGAACAAAACTCAACCTTGTCACAAACGTGGTGGAAGTCAAGGAAAGTCATTTGAGAGTGTCCCCTGATGTTGACATAAGTGTTTTGCCATGCACGTGGCTGCACTCCTGCACATGGATATGCACACACACAGTCTCCCTCTCCCTCTCCATCCCCCTCTCCCTCTCCCTCTCATTCTCCCTCTCCCTTTACCTGACCCTCTCTTTCTCTTCCCCCCCCAATAGTTAAAGATCTATCAACTATGTCTGGTTTATCATATGCATGTAATAAATTCTATATTCCTTTTTCTTTCCTCTGAGTATTCTTTTTTACACAAGATATTGTAATGAAAGCTATGGAGAAGTTGCTTGACATTTTCAACCTGAGTACAAACTTGCTTTGTTTTGTCTCTTCAACGTGATGAATTGTGTGATGCTCTGCCTGGTCCCAGTGAGGCACATGATCTTTCAAAAAGACAAACAAACAGAGAAAAAGGACTACTTAGGTCAAGTGGACATGTCAGTGTCTCTATCTTCAAAAGATTCCCATGGTAAGTTATAAGTGGATTAAATTACTGATGTGGCCCAAGGATGCTCAATTATCTAGTCTGACTGCTGCCATGGAAAGACAACTGTGGCTTATGGTTAGAAGACTGGTAGAAGACTGTATAGACTGGTAGAAGAATATGCAAAAATGTTCCTTGACCTTGTCTGTGTATCTCTTTAAATGTAAATAAAACCCATATATAAAAATAGTTAAAACATGTGGCAATCTGTGGTTATACAACAGCTTCCTGGCTCATGACACACAATCCAAATAAAGCTTTTCAAATGCCTCTCTCTCCCAGTATCACCTCTTTAGCTTTAGTCAGTGATAGCTGACATTGGGGAACTTCACCAGTTAGCTCATCCATCCTCTAACCTGTCAACTGATCTGTGGCATAAAAAAAAAAAAAA
>CM052711.1:72592217-72616784 GCA_028551405.1 Uromys caudimaculatus | reverse complement strand
TACCCAGAAGATGCTCCAACATGTAATAAGGACACATGCTCCACTATGTTCATAGCAGCCATATTTATAATAGCCAGAAGCTGGAAACTACCCAGATGTCCCTCATCAGAGGAATGGATACAGAAAATGTGGTACATCTACACAAAGGAGTACTACTCAGCTATTAAAAACAATGACTTAATGAAATTTGCAGGCAAATGAATGGAACTTAAAAATATCATCCTGAGCGAGGTAACTCAGTCACAAAAGAAGGAACATGGTATGTACTCACTGATAAGCAGATATTAGCCCAAAAGTTCAGAATGCCCAAATTTCACTAAACAGTAACCGCCGGACTGAGAGTGAGATCCCAGATGGAGGCGTTGGAGGAAAGTCTGAAGGAGCTGAGGGAATTTGCAGTCCCATGGATGGAGCAAGAGTGTCAATGGGCCTGACTCCCCCCCCTGCCCCGGTCGTCCTGGAATTTGGACCACCAACCAAAGAATACACATCTATGGACTCACGGTTTGGACCACATATGTGGCAGAGAATGACCTCGATGGCCATCAGGGAGAGAGGAGATGCCCTTGGGCCTGAGGATGTTAGAGGCCCCAGTAAAGGGGAATGTCAAGGCGGGAATATGGGGATGGGTGGGCGGGTGGGTGGGAGGTGGAATTCCCTCATAGAGGCGGGTTGAGGAGGGGATAGGGGGTTTCCAAAGAGGAGACCCAGAAAAGGGGAAACATTGGAAATGTAAATAAAGTATCAAAAATAAAAAATAAAAAAAAAGACATATTTGTATCTTCAGCTTCAAAGTTTCCTTTTTCTATGATACCTATATGTTCTTTTGCCTATCACACTACTTGTAGATGTGGCTTTAGAAGGACTGCCTTGATGGGACTTCTGATTGCATTGTTCTACGTCTATGATTTCCTATAAATACTCATTTCACCCAGGATCCCTATCTACTGCAGGCTAATAACTGTCAATTCTCACAGGACTGAGGTGTCATTACATGAAAAGTCTGTATCAGTGTCTGACACACACACTAAACCCTCAATAAATGCTGCCTCTTATTCTTTTCACACCCTGACACTTAGTTTTAAAACTATCTACACTGGCACATGCAATTTTGTTCTCAAGGCTCCCTGTGCGTCTATAGCCCCTCAGTTCTTTTTACTCTTGGGTTTACTATGAAGAATACTCCAGAAATTCTCTATTTTGTGATTTTTTTCAAGTAATGAAAAAAGTTGCTTTGTGTAGAGAACAGCTGACCATCTTGCTTAAATTAGAGGAAGGAAAATAGCAATCCTTAAGTGGGCAACTGCTGCTTTTGAATATGTAGGTGACAAGGTCTTCTGTGCATGCTTTGCTTGACAACAGGCAATTTAGTACTTCATACAGAGATAATAACAAAGAGGCTGCACAAAGCTTTGGAATTGGCGGGTAGGTGTGTGAGTGAGGATGTGCCTGTGTAAATGAGGGATTAAAATATCTACATTTATTTGACACAAACCAGATGATTTTCTAAATGTATTTGCCTCAAACTAATTTCATATTAGTCAATGTTTCTACCTCTTCTATGCATTATTCCAGATTAGACCATAATGAATTTTAAACTGCTAAATATTTTCATCTATATCTCAATCTCTCTGCTATCCAACATATATAATAAATATTGATTGCATGTTTATAAAATATGTGAAATGTAAATATAGGTGTACATGTTTGTATAAAGTACTTTAGGAAATAAGATGGAAGTAAGTATGATGATCCAAGTTCTAATGTCCATTATTCATGTAAATGCTGAGCATTTCTATGTAATTGCAGCCCCAGCACTGGGGTCAGTGGTGAAAGGTAGATGATTAGAGATTGATAGCCACCAACCCTGGCTTCAACCCTCAGCTTTTGACTCAGTGAAACATCATATGTCAAGGAAACAATTGCAGTAGGTGACATTTTGTCATGTGCATATTCAATAGTCCCCTGACATATTGTTCTGTCCTCTGCATGCATGCATTGATGCAAGTATCCACTGGTTTAGGTGCAGGAACCATAATACATGCGCGCACACACACACACACACACACACACACATAGCACACTTATATACTTATATATCTTATCACATTTATACATTTTCTTTTAAAAAGAGATAAAGCTGTCACCCAAGAGACTTGGATGGAGGATTTGGAGAAGGGACTGAAGGAGCTGAGGGAGTTTGCAGCTCCATAGAGGGAGCAACAGTGTCAACTGCTCAGACGCCCTGGAGCTCCTGGAGACTGGGCCACCAACCAAAGAATACAAATGGAGGGACCCATGGTGCTGACCACATGTTTGAGAGAGGAGGACCTTGCTGGCCATTAGTAGGAGGAGAGGCCCTTGGGACTGTGGACATTAGATGTCCTAGTGTAGGGCAATGCTAGGGAGGGAAGACAAGAGAGGGTGGGTGGGTGGGGTAGCACCCTCATAGAGGCAGGGGAAGGGGGATTGGGATTGGGAGTTTCAGAAGGGGAGACCTGGAAAGGGGAAAACATTTGAAATGTAAATAAAGTAAATATCCAAAAATTAAAATTAAAAATGAAAGAGATAAAATCCAGCAAGCTTTCTAGTTCACTTTGTCAGGAATCTTAATTTCAGTGTAGATTGAAAGTAGAAGGTTTTATGAATAAGAAAGGCTCTACTGAGATATGTGATGTCATACAGAGAAACCATGTTCAGAACTCTGTAAGACCAAGACAACTCTTTCTTTCCAGACATTCCTTTATTTCTCAAAGAATAACTGGATGAGAAGGTGAGAAAATCAAGGTTCATGATGTGTTAATGAGATAGGACTTTGAGTGAATACAAATAGAAAATAAAAGAAAAAGTATTGCATGGTAGAAAGGACAGAGAATTTAAAATCAGAAAACTCATGTTAGGCTTTGGGCCTCCCGAATGATCTTTGGTAAACCCAAATCTGTTTCTCTTCTATCCTATACTTCTACTTCCTTGTAGAGTTAGCTGTAGGATGCTGTCTGCCCTAATTGCTCAGGTACTTAGCCAATTCTGTTGTGAGAATCACTAGATGCAAATATCACTACTTTGTGGTTTTAATTATAGAAAATTGCAAACATGGGGTCAGCATGATGACCTGATGGGTAAAAATGATTTGTATCAAGTCTGACAACATGAATTTGATCCCTGGGCCATACATAGTGGGCAAAATGAACTAGCCCCTGCCAAATTGTCCACTAATCTCTCTATTATGTGCCACGGATGAGTATATCAACTATATAGAAACACACATAGAGTAATCATTCTAGCTAGTCATGTTGATTTCTAGAACATTTTGGGAATCAGAGGGACATTTTAGTTCTGCCTCAGAAATACCATATCTTTGTATTTTTTATCTCTATCCCAATAAAATACTAGCTTATAATGAGAAAGTAATATTTCTAAGACATTGTTCTTTGTAAAGAAAAGAAAGACACCTGTTCCCCTCCATACAGATCACCCCAAACCATTCTGCTCTGGACCTGGATCACCACTTCCCTTTTGAGCCCAACTACCCATTGTGACTTGCCAGATATCTGCTACCTCCTCACCACCAGTGGCTCTCCTAATGACTCATATGATGAGGAGACCCATATAGGCTAACTGTATGTTCACTTTTAGGCCCCTTCCATTTCAATTACTCCAAAGCTCTAGGTATAGTTGCTTGCAAGGGAAGACAAATTCCTCTCATGTGGTTGAGAGACCCAGGCCTTTACCTCTGTTTGGATTACACCAGAGCCCTGACTTTGATCATGAATTTCCCCCACTTGACCTTATAACCCAAGACACTACACTGCCTATTGGAATGGGTTCCAGACTCCTTTACCAAGTACCGACTGTAAATAGATGCTGTAACAAAAAAAAAAAAAAAAAAAGGCAGCAATTGACATCTCAACCATGCTATGGATCAGGTCCTTGCTGAACATTTTAAATACTTCTGTAAACAAAACAAAGCAAAACCAAAAAATAGAATAACAAAGAACAAAAAGGATAGATAAAAAGAAAAATTCCAACAAATTTAGGAAGGAAAACTCAACCAACAAACTATGTCCATTTGTAAAAATCCCAGCATGGAAATAAAAACCACACACACACACACACACACACACACACACACACATACACACACATACACACACACACACACACACACACACCTCTATCTATCTATCTATCTATCTATCTATCTATCTATCTATCTATAACTATCATTCTAATGAAATGATCCTTAATGAAAAAAAATTAGGAAAGAATTTAAAATAATTCAAAAGATCCAACAAAAATGGAGAATTATAAGACAATAACCCTGATGCAATTTGACACAAAAATATCAGTACAATACTTGCAAACCAATTTCAATTATATATATATATATATAATTATATATATATATAATTAATTATATATATATATATATATAATTAATCAAGTCAGCTTCATTAAATAGAATGTAGGATGCTTCAATGTAAGTAAATCAGTAAAACAAACATAATACCACTCATAAATTTATGCAAGTACAGAAACCATATGATTATCCCATTAAACACAGAAAACAGTCTTCATATAACCAATAAAAATAAATAAATAAATAAACAAGAAAGAAAGAAAACCTAATATCTCCTTACTGTAGAAGTCCCTCTATATAGAGATACCAGGGAATATATTTCAACACAGTAAAGGCATTATACAGGAAGTTTACACAAAACAAACTAAATGAATAAAAATTCAAAATATTTCCACTAAATCAGGAGCAAGGCAAGGATATCTCCTCTTGTCCATTCTACTCAATGTAGTGCCTAACTTCTTAGCTATGGCAAAAAGACAAGAGAGGAGGAAATGTGGGCAGAATATAAAGTATCAACAAATAAAAATCAGTAACCTTTTTCACAAACAACAAAAATACCAAGAAAAATATTGGGTAAACAATCCCATTCAAAAGAGGCTAAAAATATTTTAAGAAATTGAAACCAGGAAGTAAGTGATGCTTATAATGGAAATATTAAGACATTGAAGAATGTGAGGAGGAAAGAAATATATCCTA
The DNA here is from genome assembly GCA_028551405.1 of Uromys caudimaculatus. Lineage (NCBI taxonomy): Eukaryota > Metazoa > Chordata > Mammalia > Rodentia > Muridae > Uromys > Uromys caudimaculatus. The sequence goes on along the minus strand of CM052711.1, from coordinate 72,611,728 downwards.
TGCACATGGACTGGTAGGATTAAGATGAAAATGTAAATCCCACCAGAACCAGTCTATAAATTCATTGCAATCAACATCAAAATGCTATTTTTCACACAAATTTGAGAAAATGTTCTTAAATTTCATTAGGAACCACAAATATCCAAGTTATTAACAAACAAACAAACAAACAAATAGAGAAACAAAAATTAAAACCTAAACAACAACAATAAAAACAAAAACAATGACTACACCATTGTCCCAGATTTCAAGTTATTCTACAAAGTTATAGTAATATAAGCAGCATATTTGTCATAAAAACAGACGCAAAATATAATAGAATTGAAGATGCACAACTAATCCTATACTCTTACAGCCTCCTGATTTTTGATAAAGTGGCAAAAACTACACACTGGAGAAAAGAATCCATCTTTAATAGTGTTGTGGATCAAGCTATATAGCTACATGTAGAAGAATGATAGCATATCCTCATCTTTCCCCCTACACAACACTTAACTCCAAATAAAGGAAGGACATCAATTTAAGACATGCCATAAATCTGATAGAAGTAAATTAGGGAATCTTCTTGTATTTAGGCAAAGGAAAGGCCTTTTTGGAAGGCTCCCCTTAGCATATACATTAAAGACTATTGACGCTATAGCAAAGGACACTATCATTAGACGGAAGGGGCAGCCTACATAAAAAGAAAGAAAAATATCCTTACTGGCTATACATCTGACACAGATTTAGAAGCTAGAGTACACAAAAACTAAAGCAACTAAATAAACATCCAGAAATCAAACAAGCTAACTTAAAATGGGGGCATGGAACTAAACAGATAATTCTCAAAAGAGAAAGTACAAATGGGTGAAAAACATTCCAAAAATGGTCTACATTGTTAGACATCCAGGAAATGTGAAAAAATTACTTTGAGATTTCATTTTACCCCAGTCACAATGGTTACAATAGAAAAATCGAAATGACTAAGCATGGTGAGACATATCTTAACCCTACTGGTCATTGGCAGAGAAAGGCAGATGTCTGTGAATTCATGCTCAGCCTCATCTACATTGCAAATTTCAGGCCAGCCAGAGTAACATAGGGAGAACTTGGCTCAAACAAAACAAAACAAAACAAAACAAAACAAAACAAAACAAAACAAAACAAAAGACTACATATCCGATGTAAATATGGGGAAAGAGGAGTACTTATTCTCTACTCAGAAGATTGCCAAATGGTGCAGACACTATACAAATCCTTGTAAAGATTCCTCAAAAATCTATAATCTGATTTACTACATGATCCAGCAATACAACACAATTTGCTTGAGGCAATCCAGACTCAAAAATACTCGTGTTTTGGATCATTTATGGATGTTCACTTTGAATCTTCAAATACGTAAATTTTATTTGGAATACCCACAAAGGGAGAAAATCAGTAAGGTAGCCTAGGTATATTAAAGAGAGGGGAAGTAGAATCCAGTGTTATAAAGGGGTAAAGAGAAATAACAGAACAGGAAGTCACATGGGGTGAAGAATATGAAGGATAAGTAAAGGCAATTAATTACCCTGTGTAAAAGCAATAAAGTTATAATTGTTGAAACTTCCTAAAATACATGCACATAAAAATAGTTTAAATTGAGTTATCCTATAATGAGGACATGAGGGTCAATGTGTCTTCTAGACACCACAGGCTAAGAAAAAGCACAATGAAAGAAAACAAACACCATGACAGTGTCAGAAATGGGGTTAGAGTTCCTCAGTTTTGAAGACATTTGCCCAGTGAGGTCCCATGGACTCTCCAGCATCACAGGCTTTTGCCATTGCTCTTAGTTACTCTACAGAATTTGATGAAATGATCCTATTGATGAAGACACCATATGCTTGAGTCATAGAATATGGACAACCCACACTGGTTAACAGTCTAGATGGTTCATATCAACTGGCTAGCTTACAAAGTGCTGGGAGTTACTATGAATACTACCTGAGGAGAAATATAGTCATTAATTTGCCCAGAACAGATGACAACAGACTTTTAGAGTGCTTCTCTGTGGTGGTTTGAATAAGAAAGGCCCCTACAGGATCATACACTTGAATGCTTAGTCATCAGGGATTCACACTAATTGAGACAGATTAAGAAGTGTTACCTTGTCAGAGAAAGTGTATCATGGGGAGTGAGCTTCAGGGTTTCAAAAGCCCAAATCAGTCCCAGTGTCTTCCAAATACCAGAGAATACTGATAGAGAACTCTCAGCCAGTTCTCTATCACTATAATTGCCTGTGTGCCACCATTTTGACATTGGACTAAACACCTGAAACTGTAAGGAAGCCACAGTTAAAAGCTTTGTCTTATATGAACTGCGTGGTCATGGGGGTCTCTTCAGCAATAGAACACTGACTCAAACATTCACTAAGGCTACGTTTATAACGTTTGTTGCCTTGTCCTGCCCTTCCTCTGGAAATGGCTTTGTTATATGATGACCATGATTCAAACCTCTGAGTGTTTTACAGATTTATAAAACTATATAAAAGATATACAGGTGCATCTCAAGGAACAGGCATGGGACACTAGTCTGCACAAGGTACTAACTTCAGACACACCTATGAATTTCTTGGAGGTATTATGGTCTGGTAAGCTTTATTGATTAAATCTGTGCCTATAGAACAGAAAAAAGGTAAAAAACTAAAAATAGCTCTAGGAAGCCCCTGAAACTGATCAGGTTCTTTAGGTCCCTGGATCCCAAAAGTAAATAATAAAGATTGCTGAGGGAAACTCTCAGACAAGCCAATCAGCAAAGAAGACTCGTAGACCAGAGCATGTGGCTGGAAGAAGCAGAAACCAGCAGAGATCACTGGCGGAGGTTCAAACTAACCCAACCACATTGCAAGGACATTCTCCAACAACCGGAGCTTTCAGGAGGCTGTACAGCATGGTCAAAAGTTCTGAATGTTATCACCTTTCCCTCATGTAGGGGTGAGATTTGTTGATGCAGCTATGTCTGAGTCATTTCTGCTCTTTTAAGCAACTCTAATAAAAGAAATTGGTTCAGTTAGTTGTACTCCAATGAGACATTGATTCACATTCCCTCTTCCCAAGGGTGAGGGATCTTTGTAAAAGAAAAGATGGAAAGATAAGAGCCAGAGGCTGTTGATAACTCCTAGAATACAGCAGGGCATTCACAATCTGAACTCAGCAGTCTTGTTAGCATACATAAGACCTGTGAAACCTCAAGCCAGGAAATCTTAGCCTGGAGGGAATAGAGCCTTGAAATCTCATGCCTACCTGAGGAGGTATTCACAATAGACAGCTGCTGGGAGAGGGAAAAGACAGTTTTAAGGATGTGGGCTCTAGTAATTTCTTTGGCCATTGTCTTCATTAGGGTTTTACTGCTGTGAACAGACCCCATGAAAAAGACAACTCTTATTTGGACAACATTTGATTGGGCCAGGGGCATGGCAGGATCCAGGCAGGCATGGCGGGAGCTCAGAGTTCTACATCTTCATCTGAAGGCTACTAGTGGAAGACTCACTTCCGGGGAGCAAGGATAAGGGTCTTAAAGCCCATACCCACAGTGACACACTTACTCCAACAGCATCACACTTTCTAATAATGCCACTCCTTGGGCCAGGCATATACAAACCATGACAGCCATGATTCAGAGGGTGGCCACATGTTCAAGAATATATGGGAAATATAAACTGAAATTTTTAGGTTCAAGAAAACAATGAGAACTGAGTCTGGAGATCTGGGAAGAGGGATGGACCTAGGGGGATTTCAGCAGGGAGTTAAATATAAAAAAGCTATTGTGGAAAATTCTCAAAGACTTAATATATTTTTGTTTTCAAAATAGAGTAAAGAATAGACTGGAGAGATAGCTCAGACAATAAAACACTTGCCTTGCAAGTATGAGAATCTCAGTTAGAGTCATAAAACCCAGAGAAAAAATGGATGTGTTGATACTAATTTGTAATCCCAGGTCTGGAGAAGAGGAGATATGGTGTTTCTGGAGATTGCCTACCAGCCAGCCTACCCCAATCAATGTGTTTCAGCACTTATGACATCCCAGACCTGGGTTGTTAGCCAGGCTTGCATACAAGGTGCCTGCAACAATGTAGTCTCAAATCCAATCACATGGCAGTTTGATAATAGTAAACCTGTTGATACTGTAAGAATATATGGGATTGTGGTTATGGACATGAGATACATGAGGATTTTAGGCTGATCTCCAGAACTAACATAGACAAAAAAACAAAACAAAAATCTGAATGTTGGTCATGTGCTTGTAATGCCAGTGCTGTAGCAGAAAGAAAATGAAGCTCCCTGAGGCATCAAGTATTTAAGTAAACTCCAGGCCACGAGGGACCCTGTCTACAAAAACAAGATCAAACATTTTCAAACATTTCCTGACATTCTCAGCTTCTAGGAGTTGTTATTGCCGTTTGGGCTCCATCTTTACAACATCACATAATGGCCTCTGAGGGCCACTTTATAGGAACTCTAATCCTGCTACTAATTGCCTGGACTCAGCTGTTGTGGTGGTTTAGATGAAAAAATGTCCCCCATAGAGTCTTTTATTTGAACACTTGGCCCCTACCTGTTGGGCCTGCTTTTGGAGGTTATGGAACTTTTAAGACACTGATCTTTTCTAGCAAAAGGGGTTGGGCTTTGAGAGTTTATAGTTTTGTCCCCTTTAACACTTTCTATCTGCTATTTGCTTGTGGGTGAAGATGTGGTCTTTTGACTTCCTGCTCCTGCTGCCATGGTTTTCAAGCCATTGTAGACAACTAGAATTTTACATTTTTAGAACTGTAATTCAAACTAAATTCCTCAATAATTTGCTTTTGGTTATGCTGTTTTATAACAGCAACATATGAAGGTACTCTGGCAGTTTAAATGGGAATTACTCTCATAGGGTTCATATGTTTGAATACTTGGTCTCCAGTTGGTGGAACTGATTGCAAAGAATTAGGATGCATGGATTTGTTGTAGAAGATATATCACTCTTGGAAGGCTCTTGAGATTTCAAAAGATTCCCACTATTCATAGTGTATTCTCTCGGACTCCTGCTTGTGGATCAAGAGGTGAACTCTCAGCTCCTCTTGTCAATGTGCCTTTGATCCACCATAATTAATGCAAATCCTGAGACTGGAAACCCAATGAAATACTTTCTTTATAAGTTGCTGCTCCTGCGTAATGTTGCTAGGTGGAGACATAGTTTGGTCACTTGAAGCATAGCTATATTTGCTTCTGTGAGTTGTCCCTGGGTAAAACTTCTTAGGCAGGTGCCTTCAAGAACCAGGTAACCCTTTCATTTGAGCCTTTCACTCATCAAATGAACATGAATCTTCACAAGATAGAGTTTTGAAGGTGGGATTTTGTGGGACCATGAAAGGCAGCCTGGTTTCTGGTTGAGCTAAGATTTAAAACCCCAGGACACAGCAGGGGATATTCGTACAAGGGATGGTAGGCATTTTGCCATGCTCCTGGGCCCCAGGCTCCTGACAGGAGGCTGCAGTTCTTCATAGGCTGGTGACTATCAGTCATGTAGCCAAAGCCACTCCACAGGTAGAGGTGAGGTCACTTAGCCTCAAGACATTCCCATTTTAATGAGGCATCTAGAGGCTTAGCCAATAAACTCCCCTTCCCAGCCACTCCACCCTGCAAATAGTATTTCATTCTCAGGTCCGCTCAGAGCTTGTGGTGTATGGGGTTTCACTCATCACCACTCTCTAATGTGTCAATAAACGCCCTAGAACCATGGACTGTCTCTCTTCATCAGGATCCGCTATGGAGAACAATGGATCAGGCTTTTTCTAAAGAGCTGAGTCTAGTCTCCCGCAAAAGGCCTTTCAGCACTCCCAGAGATGGTCTCTACCAAACCAACCCAGCTAGCCAGTGACAAGCCAAGGGCCCTGTCCCTGACAGGGTCCAACCATGCTCCTCCCTGCTTTTCCCCCTCAGCCCAGGCTAGATCCAGGGGGAGGGCCCCGACTCCGTTCTCAACTCTTCCTCAGGATCCAGCAGCTCCTGGGATGCCCAAGAGCCTGAAAACCAGATGGAGCCGACTCAGTGCACCACCCAGTGGTGCCACCGGGTGAGCAAGGTCAAACTTCCTGCATCCTGTCTCTCCCAGAGGCCTGAGCCCCCCGGGGCAGACATGGGACACCTCTCACCATTAACCCAACAGGATTTTCCCTCAGGAATCTTTTTCTATTGTCCCAGTATCGCATAGATTTCTCTACAGTGGTGCCAATTTTTCTTACAATTACAGTTAATTTCTTATTCCAAATCTTACCCTAAATGTACAGTTGATTTCTCAGTCTAGCATCACAGGCTAGATGTTGTCCTGCCTGGAAATGTTAAAGAGAGAAGTCCAGTGTCTTTGTATTCAACTTCACTCAAATGGTCAGGATATGTGCAGAATGTGCCCTAACATTTGAAGAAAATCTCACAGAAATGGTGCCTATAGTTTTTTTTTTAGTCTTTGTTTTCCTCCAAATCCTCACGACCTTTCTCACAATTTTCTGCCTTTCTCTTAGCACTCTTATCTTCCAAGCTGTCACCAGAATGACTGGAAATAGGGACTGGGAAGTAGTGGGTAAATGGAGGTGGAGCTCACAACAATTATACACACACACACACACACACACACACACACACACACACACACACACACACACAGAGGCACACACACACAAACACAATTAGAGCATGTATATATTCAAGGGCAAACCATGGTACAGCAGGTATTGCTTAGCAGAATCTGACTCACCTGCCCATGAGCCTGTATGGGTCCAATTCCAAGCAATGATTTCTGTGAAGGCAGTAGAGTCAGCCACTGTCTTGACCTTGGATCCTTTATACTCCTTTGGCCCGGAGCCATACCAGATCATACACTGTGTGTAGTAGATCAGGACTCTTCAAGGAATTTCAGGATCCTGTGGTACCTGCTCACTGTCCCCTTCTTTCTCCAGCAAGTTTATCTCCACATCCCTCTCAAGGACTCAATAAACTCTGCTTACAGGACATTAGGTGCTTCATTAGCCCCAAATTCTAAATCTTTTAATTTTCCACGTACAAAACAGTTCTAAATGCAAAGATCCAAAAGATAAGGTTGATCTCAGAAACAGTTTCAACTCTCCATAGCATTTTCTTCCCTAATTTCGTTATGTGTTGCTATAATAAAACACTCAGTTACAATCAACTTGAGGAAGAAAGGCTGTATTTTGTTACATTTGAAGTGTATAGTCCATTATGATTGGCAAGTCAGTGTAGAAGGATACTGAGTTAGGTGGTTCTATCATGCTTGCTATCAAGGAGCTAAAGTTGATTGGTATATGTCCTATATCAATTGGTCTAGGTTAAGCTATTGGTTTGAAGCATTTAATGGGGACTATTATTATTTTTTAAAATAGGATTTATTTAATTTATGTGTATATGTGTTTTGCCTGCAAGTATGTATGTGCACTATATCCTTGCCTGGTACTCACAGAGACATTTCTATTCTATGGAACTAGAATTACTTATGGTTTTGAGATTCTGTAGTTGCTGGGAATTAAACTCAGGTCTTCTTGAATACCATGAAGATCTAGTTTAAACACTGAGTCATCTCTATAGCCCTATTCTGTTACATTTTTATATTCCTGATCTGTTGGATTTTATATGGAGTTTACTTTCTCCTATGTAGTATTCCCTAGTTATCATGATAGCATACCCCAAAGGCTGTGATGGCCTTATTATAGAGTGGATATACACAAAACTATTCCACCAATGAAGGGCAGATTTGGATCTCTATCCTCTTCTGAATTAGGTTTTTATGTAGAAGACATTGACAAAAGGAACAGATCAGGAGATTTAATATACAAGTGAACAGTGTTCAGATCACCTATACTAAACTGCATACATCAGTCCAGTTATTCCAGGAAGCCAAGGCATAACTTCTACATCATTGCTCTATCATGGTCCAAACTTAATCAAACCTATATGTGCACCAAACACATAGCCAGAGATTGATCAATGTTCAAGAATTCCCTTATTTTTTTTCTCCACATACAGTCTTCTTCCAATTCAGGAATAACCTGAGACAGTGTAGTTTGCAGGCCAGACTGACCTTATGAGATACTTTCGGACTGCTTAGCCGATGTCCACGTCCTTATGCCAACCTCCCATCACTGTGACTTGAAGTGTTTCCTTTCTCTCTCCTGTCTTATTTCCATGTTTTCCCTTCCTACTGCCTTCTTTGATTCTTTGCCAAGCTCAAGGGCTGATGGACAACTCCCTTGCTACAGAAATTTATGACTAAACAGATTGTTTGTTCTTGATTACATGGCCTTTACCTATTTCCAAAGTTCTTAGCAATAAAGAATAAAGGGCAATCTCACTAATTAAGAATAATGAGTATATGGATGTGAAGGAGGAGGAAGTACTGAGAAGGGTAAAAAAGAAAATGTTAGTCTGATTTAGTATAAAGGCTAAATAAAGCATATTTTTGGTTGTACTATTTTTAAACACCAAATGACTTTTCTTTTGGTACATAGTCTCAAACTTGATGGAACACTAATACAAGTTTGTTGAATGAATGAGGTTTATCAAGCCAGAGAATTGCTCTTCCTGCCTCTAATTGGTCACAAAAATCCTCAGAGCTGCTATTATCTGATGCTGTTGCTTTGCTGGTCCACCATTCTCATGGCAGAACTGTGATTAGTAAATTGTGTTTACTACTTGTTCTTTTCAAACCTCTTTCGATGCTAAGGTGGGCTTTGATGGTTATAGGGGCATTTGTATTTGAAAATTTAGTAAACATGTAAATTCAGTACTCTTGTATGGAATCCTCAAAACTGAAAAATAAATTAAGTTGTCACTTAAGTGGGTTGGAAAGATAGTTTATTGGCTAAGAAAACATACTGTTCTTCCATAGAACTCAAGTGTGGCTCACAACTCCTTTTGACTGAAGGTCCAAGGTTCTTGAAATCATCTTCTGGCCTCAACAGGCCCTAAGCTCATGTGAATCAACCCATATACAAATATTCAAACATGAACATAATTAAAATGAATTTCATATATTTTAAAATAAGATTTACTACTTTCAGTCAGGAGATTGGTTGCTGGGCAATGTGTTTGATCAGTATTTTTGCCAAGATATGAGTTTGAATCTTCAGACTCCACCTAAAAGATGTATTGAATGAATCCACAGCATGAGCCTGTAATTCTATGGATCCTAATGGAGAGAAGTGAGATGGTGATACGATCTGAAGCTCACAAGACATTTAGCCTTGTATTCACAATAGTGAACAAGAAATCAGGGGTAAAACAGGATCTTATACCCAAGCTGCTCTCTGATCTCCATGAACACACCATGGCATACCTGCACCACACTCATGCACATGACCAGGCACACACACACATGCAAGCCTGAAGACTAAACACTCCTTGTTAGATGCCTTATATTCAAGAGAAAGTCCCTATACAATTGTGAAAGGCAAAATGATTGATAGATTTTTTTTAAAGAAATCAGACCAATATTAATTAAGAATGTACAAGCTCTCATTCTAAGATTTTAAAGATACACCATTTGCTTTTATAGTAAACGATAATAAGAGCCTGATGATTTTATAATTTAAATTTATTTATTTATTTATTTATTTATTTATTTATTTATTTATTTATTTACATTCCAGTCATTGTCCTCCACTTAATTCCCCCTCCCACAGATATTCATCACATTCCTCCTACCTCTTGTCTCTGAGAGGCTACTCTTCTCCCTCCCACCAGGCCTCCCCCTTCCCTGGATCCTCAAGACTCTCAAGGAATAAGTGCATCTTCTCCCACTGAGGCTAGACCAGATAGACCTTTGCTACATATTTGCCAGGGGCCTCGAACCAACCTGTGTATGCTCCTGGTTGGTTGCTCAGTCTGGAAGCCTACCTGGATCTGGGTTAGTTGAGAATGCTGGTCTTCCTAGGGTCCCTCTCTCTTTCAGCTTCTTCAATCCTTCTGTTAATTCAACCATTCAGTCCAATGCTTGAGTGTAAGTATGTGATTCTGTCTTAGTCAGCTGCTGGTAGGGCCTCTCTGAGGACACCCATCCCAGGCTCCACAGTAAGCATATCATAGCACAGTAGTGTCAGGCTTGGTCCCCTCCCCCCTCCCCCCTGCATGAGATGGGATCCCAGGTTGTGTCAGTCATTGGATCTCATTTCCTTTGGTCTCCATTTTTGTCCTTTAAGATCTTTTACACAGAGAAAATTCTGGGTCAGGTATTTTGACTGTGAGTTAGGAACCCTGTCCCTCTACTTGAGGGACTACTATATCTACTGGAGATGGACTTTTCAAGTTATCTTTCCCCAATGTTGGGCATTTTGGCATAGGTCACCCCCAATGTGTCATGTGAATATCTCATCCCCTAGGACTCTGTTACTCTCTAGAGAGTCCCCACACATCTGACTCCTTAAGTCTGTTCATTTTCATTTATTCTTTTGGCCCTCTGAACTTCTCTCCTGTCCCCTTACTTGGGCATTTCTGGTGGTTACAGTTCTTATGGTCTGTGGGTTATATCCTAGGTATTCTATACTTTTTGGCTAATATCCCATTGTCAGTGAGTACTATCAATTTGCCTGCAAAATTCACGATGTCCTTGTTTTTAATAGCTGAATAGTATTCCATTGTGTAAACGAATCACATTTTTTTGTATCCATTCTTCAGTTGAGGGAGATCTTGTTTGTTTCCAGCTTCTGGCTATTATAATTAAGGTTGCTATGAACATGGTAGAACATGTGTCCTAGTGGTATGGTGGAAGATCTTTTGGGTATATGACTGAGAGTGGTATAGCTGGGTCTTCAGGTGGAACTATTTTTAATTATCTGAGGAAATGACAGATTGATTTCCAGAGTGGTTGTACTAGTTTGCCATCCTACCAGCAATGGAGGAGTGTTCTTCTCTCTCTACACCTTAAGCAGCATGTGCTGTCCCTTGAGTTTTGATCTTAGCAATTCTTATTTCTGTGAGGTGGAATCTCAGGGTCGTTTTGATTTGCATTTCTCTAATGAGTAAGAACTTTGTACATTTTTAAAGTGCTCTCAGCCATTTGAGATTCTTCTCTGTTTAGCTCAGTACCCCATTTTTTAATTGGGTTATTTGGGGTGTTGGAGAACCTAATGTATTTTTAAAAACTTAAAAGAAGGCAATGTAAGTGGAAGATATGATTTTACATTAAAATCTCTTTATGATGATATCTGTCTGGTTGGACACACTCCTGACTTGCCCTCTAAATAATGAATACTAGGCATGTGTGATATGTGAAGTTACACAGTGGACTTTCTTCAGTGATTTTCTTCTTGTTTTCTGGCTTTCACCAAAATCAGTCTTTTTTGCAACAGTTTTCATAATAGCTTAAAATTCCTAGCCTGTATTATAGCACTCTACAATGTCACCCCAACCCTTGCTAACCCACATATTTCTTTTTACATTTAAGATTTCTTTATATGTTTTGTTTGTGCACGCGTGTGTGTGTGTGTGTGTGTGTTTGTGTGCATGCACACTCATAAACGTTAGCAGGGTTTTCATCTGGGTGGCTAGTAATTGATTCAGTGTTCTGATGCTTGCATAAAATTCACTTACTGACTAAGCCACCACCCTAACCTAACAGTTCTGGCTTTGCTCCATTCTGTCAGTAGTTGACTCTCATGACACTCTCAACCTGTCTTTCTCATGTAGTTAGTCTAAATGACAATATTATACTTATTTCATGGGATAGGATTAAGTTTTGCCTCCACATATGGGTCAGGAGTTAAATCTGCTTTTGTTCATGATTTAGTTCCATGTTCAGCAGTAGGTGGTGGTTCAATAAATCATTACTGAATTAAAGGAATGCAAGTATTGCAATCATCTAATTACTTAGGTATTTTCACATATTTTTCCTCATTATGCAGTACTGTTTCCTCTAAAGCTAGGTTTGAGCCTGACAAACACTGAATGCTTAGTAAATACCCATTGTTGAAATGAACAGGTGGTGTCTGTTTGATGTCATTATAGCATCCCAGTGGGGAGTGTGGACTGATAAACCATCAATGAGCCTGATGAAGGAGTGCTCATGAGGAATTACAATGGAAGTGTGGTTCCATGGAAGCAGCTGGCTCCATTTCTTGGAGAAAATGAGCAGCTGAGCAAAGTCTAATTCAGTCTATGGTGTCTTATTCCTTAGTTAGATGACTAATGGTTATCTAACTAACATGTGTAGCTAGTTAATAATCTATTATCAGAGAATAAAGGGATACTGACAGTCAAAGTAATAAATACTCAAAGAAGATAGCCAGTAAGCCAACAGCTAATTCTCTCACTGAACCTAGTCTAACTTTTCAGTGAGAACCAGGGATACCTAAAGATATCATTTAAAAAATCTTTTAGATAAATAACCTTTAGATAAATAACTAGGAAATGTTCATTAAGATGTTGTAGAAAGGGCCCAGGGAAGTGTCTTTGAGTATAATATACTTGCTATAAAAACATGAGGGTTGCAGTTTGAGTACCCAGAACCCCTGTAAAAAGCTGGGTCTAGTGGCATGTACTTAAAATTCAAATTAATGGGGAGACAGAGTCAGGCAATCTCTGGAGTTTACAAGACAGCCAGTCTATCTGAGTCATTGAGCTCTAGGTTCATTGAGTCATGTTTCAAAATATAGGATAGGGAACTGTAGATTCCATCCGATGAGATATTGGACCTGCATTTCTGAGTTTGCTGTCTACATTACATTCTTTTCATCTATAATGAAGATGTTGGTATAAGCACTTTCTAAAATTTCTAACCCTCTCTTTTACTGTACCTTTTAAAACAAGATAGGATGAAACATATGACTTTTCTTTTAATTATTGATTTATTTACTCTTACAGGTTTTCTTTCACATTCTAAAAATAAAATATTTCAAAAAGAGTATTTAATATACAGAAAGTTGTTGACACAAAACAAGGCAAATATACTGAAACACAATAAAATTCTATACATACAGGGTAAGAGACATGGCTTCATTGATAAAGTGCTCATTGTGTAAGCATGATGTTTGAGTTTGCATTCCCAGCATGTATGTATAAAGCTGGCCTGTTGGCACATGGATGTAATCTTAGTCCTGGGGCACACAAAGACATGATGATCTCTTGTGCTCCAAGGACAGCTGCTAGTCTATGTTCAGTGAGAGGCTCAGCCCTTTGCATATTGGCTGTCTTCACTGAGAATATATTACCTTGGCTATCCATCGACCTTTTTCCTCTATGAAGAAATGATGGTGATATCTGAATCACATTGTAATATTTTCATAAAAATTATAAGGATTAATCAGCGTAGACAGGAGATGCCATGATATAGATCCTGTTCCACTTCTAGTGCCTTTGCGCAGTGGTTGAATTTAGTTGCTTCTTTAAATACTGTAACTAGGTGACTTAGAGGCAATGCAGAAACGACTGGTGCATTTTGGCTCAGAGTTTAGGGTACAATCTATCCTAGTGGGAATGGCATAGTGGCAAGAGTGTGAGGCAGCTAGTCACATTGCATCCATAATCTGGTTAAAAAACATTCTTTTTATGCAGCTCAACCTAGCCCTTAGTGCTGCCCACTGTCAGCGTTGGTCTTCCCACCTCAATTCAGCCAATCTAACACCCTCTAGCTGTGGTTCCCTAGAGATGCTCAATCCTATCCAGTTGACAATATTAACTATTACACTGGTACTTCATCAATGCAAGGCTTTGTGCAGTAAATGATTTCCTTTCTCCTTTGGAAATACCATACTTCACATATACAGTGATTTCCAGAGTAGGAGCTTAATAGAAGCTCATGGTTGGAGTGAATAGCTGTTCAATGTCAAGAAGCAAAACAGAATTGAAGATTGCTTTCTGCGGGTCAGGGAGTTAGGTTAGATGAAGAATAATCCAATAAAATGTGAATGCCATTACTGAAGACTGGTAACCTCACAAGCTGGGTAAAGTGCACCCATAGTTGTGTTCTCCAGATTGACTGAAAAACTATTACCCCTTAAAATGCTTTTCCTCTGGCTCCTTTTTCAAGGCTGCAGAGCTGTAATAGTGTCGTGCATTATTTCCCAGTAAGCCACAAAGGAAATGTTGTGGAATCATACAGAAAAAAATGTTAAGATTCATCACAGTTTATTCCTTTACAAGAACCACCTAGAAATCCATAATAGTCTGTCATCTGTTACATAGTACCATTGACCTTTACAGACATTACACAGTCTCCAGAGGCTTGCTCATAGCATAGAGGCTATACAATCTTTACAGAACCATGTTTAACTATATCTGAAATAGGTGAATCTTCTAGGGGTTCTTAAGTGATTTGGTTCTCTATATGCATATTTTATGCTTGTGTTTATATGTGCCTGTGTGTGTATATATGTTTGTGTATGTGTGTGTGTGTGTGTGTGTGTGTGTGTGTGTGTGTGTGCATTATATATGTTTGTGGAGCTATGTGTCCATGTGGAGGCTAAAGGCCAGCATCCTGTATCTTCCTTGAATGTCCTTTTCCTTATTATTTTGAAACAGAGGCTGGGCTGGCCCTTCAATAAACTCCAGGGTCTTCCTGTGTAGGCAATGCACCATTGGGTTTTCCATGGCTCTTGAGAGACTAAGTCAGGTTCTCATGCCTACTCAGCATGAGCTGGATCCCCAGCCCCAGTCATCTAGTTCTTCCATATTCTCTAAAGAAATTATCAAAAGTTCAGCAAAGGCTTCTGTTTGTTTGTTTGTTTGTTTGTTTGTTTGTTTTTATGACAGACAACAATCTATAAATAATCATTCCTTGACTTCAATATTTAAGGCCTTGTTCAGCTCATGTGTGACAGCATGTGTATGTGTCAATCTCTGAATAGTACACTGAGAACTTAAAATTAACAGGTGAAACAAAAATTATGGTGGAACATAACTAAGCAAAAATCACTCCTAACTTCCCAGTTATGAGCAAAATTTACTGCTTAATTTACTTCTAGAAAGTTAGCACCAACACACTGAAAAATGATAAATAAAAAAATCATAAATGATCCCTGTAATTAGTCTGAAAGTAATGTGTTATTCACTTATGCGAATGATATATCCTTTCTCTTCTCACTATGTCCATCTCTTTAATTTCTCTCCATTCTATTCTTTTATTTATCTTTCCATCTTTTCACATTTAATCACTCTTTTCTTTCTTTTTTCATGTTTGATGCATTTCCTCTTTGATAAAGAGAAAAGTAAACAACAACAAAAACAAACAAACAGACAAAACAAATAATTGTGCTGAAGAGATGGGTATAAATAAAGTGCTTGCTGTGACAGAACAAGAAACTGAGTTTGATCCCCAAAACTCATGTGCAAAACAAGGCATGGTGGCAATAGTGGGATGACTGTTTCAGTAGTGGCATGGTTGTGTTAAGAGTAACCAACAGCTTTATGTGTGGCTTTAAATGCTTCCCCAAAAGTTCGTTATACCCAAGTTTCACTTTACAGTAACCACTGGACTGAGAGTGATGTCCCAGATGGAGGAGTGGGAAAAGGGACTGAAGGAGCTGAGGGAGCTTGCAGTCTCATGGAGGGAGCAACAGTGTCAACTGGCCTGAACCCCCCTCTCCCAGTACCTCCTGGAGGCTAGACCACCAACCAAAGAATACACATTGAGGAACCCATGGCTCGGACCACATATGTGGCAGAGGAGGGCCTTGTTGTTCATCAGGGGGAGGAGAGGCCCTTGGGCCTGAGGGTGTTAGAGACTCCAGTAAAGGGGATTGTCAAAGTGGGAATATGGGAGTGGGTGGGCTGGTGGGTGGGAGGTGGAATACTCTCATGGAGGCAGGGGAGGAGGAGGGAATAGGGGGTTTCCAAAGAGGAGACCTAGAAAGGGGGAAACATTGGAAATGAAAATAAAGTATCAAAAAATAAAAATAAAATAAAATAAATGCTTCCCCACCCCAGAGGTAATTTTTTTTTTTTTTTATTGGAGACCTCATCAAAAGCCTGTGCCTTTGGAGGTCTTATAACATACTACTCATGTCTTACTAAATGGAAATGATATACTTGTCAAAATAAATTGCAGTGTTTTTAACCGAGAGTTTTCACTTGTTAAATAGACAGTATTAACTAAATCCAAGACAAATTAAAGGTGCATGAATTACTGCTCACACACTATTCAGTATTTAAGTAATAATTTTTAATAACTAGAAACATTTCTCACAGAATATAGCAAAATATAGTTGAACAGTATTCTACCCGCCTGTATATGAACCTAGAGTTTCCAGCATTCTTAGACCTGGGTAGTACAGAGAAGACAATGCCCTGAGGTCAGCACTCATTACTACCTGCTGCTGACTGCTTGTGTGCATTTGATTCAGCTCTTTGACACCGTGCAGACTTCCTCACAGAAATAGTCTAATCACAAGACATATTTCATTAGACTACAGTTGAAATTCAACTCAACGCATGCAAGCATGTGGCGGAGAGACAGAACGGTTGTTAATAGTTTTGGTATACTTTGGAGGGACTTTGGAAATAATAGAAAGTCTGAGTTTCCCTTGATACCAGAATAACTGTGTCTTAGAAAACTTTTCAGGAGATGCTTAGCCAATCAGCAAGGAGAGAGATGACTCTTAACTTGAACTTCTTGCTATCCACACAAACTAAAATATATCATAGTTGTTGAAAATCTCCTTGGATGTCTAGATGTCTTTAGCTTTATGAAAGAGGAAATTAAGAGCTCCTTTAGATCATAAATATAAGACTAGCTTGGCAATCGTCAGCAGATACATTAAATGATTAGATGAATAAACCATTTAGATAAAAGGACCAATTTACTTAATAGTCCAAGGTAACACTTCAGTGAGACAGGGTTGTAGTACAAGGAGGGCTCTCAATGCAGGGAACACGTGGTTGAACAAAGACAAAGACCACCAGATTCTTCTGTAATCCTGCCACAATTACTCAGAGCTCAGGCATGTCAGCTTTCCTCCTTCATAAGTGCAAGCAGGATCCATTTTCATTAAAGCCAAAGATAACAACAGGAAGGACATTAAGTAGTGGGAAGGTTTTGTAGATGTTTTCAATTAAATGGCAATGACTTATTTATGTAATTACTTATTTAATTTCTTTCCTTGGAACATAATAAAGAATAACACTACAGAGTGACACAAGCATTGTATGACACCAGGAGCCTGTGAAATAAACTGAAAAATGGGAAATGCATCTAAGAGCAGATTTCAGCTTCATTAGCATTTTTTTAATTGGCTCTATTCCCTTGGAGAATTTGCAGTTGAATGCTCTGAAAGAAGAAAGTGGATTCCATTTTGTTCACAATGAAAACATGGCTAATTTTGGTGCTGTGCTATACTTCTGTCACCCAAGATTATGTTCCCTATATCACAGTTAAAGCACTATTCTTATCCCTATCCCAGGGGCATTCTATTTGTATTTGCAATGGATTCTTGTACTAATCATTCATTAGAGAAAAATACTGTTCCATTACACATTAGCCAAATACACCTGCATGAGTCTCCATTTTGTGCCTGCCTTTTTCCCAGACCCCATACTTAGTGGAACTTCCTGTTATTCTGATACTGAAGGACCTATATAGAATACAAAAAAAAAAAAAAAGTTCTATTATGTGATGGCTACTGTACTGCATGTTTGAGTTTTGTCATCGGTTAGTGATGGAAAATATTTTAATATTTTTCTATATTTGGATTTATCCTAATATTGAAATTGGATATCACAATCTACTTTGTAGTTTATAAAACATAGCTTCCAACAGACAATGTATTCCCCTTTTCATTTATCCCTCAGTGTCTGTTTTACTTTCCTGTCAGAGATCTACATTAAAATTCCAAGTATTAATTAGCAATGACTGTCTTAGTATTTTGAATTTTATTTTTCTTTAATAAATACAGAATGATATGGTTGGTAGTTTGTGCCTGTTATTCCAGGTCCTCAGGAGGCTGAGGCAGGAGGACTGCAAGTTTCAGACTAGCTTGAGTACCTAAAACCATATTATAAAAATTAAATAAATATACAAGAAAGTAGGATGATTAGATAAAGAGCTGTTATCAACATGGTATGAGGTTTTTTCTGCATTAGTGATGTATGAGGTTACATACACTAGGTTGTTTTTCTATTTAATGCTTTATGTGAATAAAAGAGATTAGGTTCAAAAATTGAATGATGCATGGATCAATATACACATATAATTAAACTAATAACATATTATAAATCAATGACCCTGTCTCATCTGAAGCCTTAAGATAAGTGTAGTTAAAATTGTGTCCTGCATAACTTCTGTGACAAGTTAGTCTTCTCCATGCTCAGTACCTAATCCTCATGAGGAATGACCACTGAGCATGGGCCCCTACATATTCATACAAAATGACACTTGTGGGCCGTGAGGAAGTACAGCAGGTTAAAGGGTGTTCTGCAGATGCCTGACAACATGCACGTGCCTGAGTTTCATTCTTATACCTACTGAGAAAGAAGAGAATGAGCTCTTTAAGCAAGTTGTTCTCTTCACTATCCTGGGCTCATAGGGGTTCCAAGAGACTGGTCAGCCAACGAGGGAGCCCACAAGGATCTGACCTAGACCATCCACATATATGTTACAGTAGTGTAGTATTCTTGTGGGACTCGTAACAGTGGGGGCTGGGACTGTTTCTGACTCTGCTGACGGTCTTTGGGATCCTTTTCTATAACTGGACTGCCTAGCCTAACCTTAATAGGAAAAAAGGTGCTTAGTCTTATTGCAAGTTAATATGGCAAGGCAGGTTGATATCCATGAGAGTTCTGCTCTTTTCTGAGCAGAAAAGTAGAAGGAGTTGATGGAGGGAGGGGAAGCTGGGAGGAGAGGGGAAAAAATTGTGAATATGTGTATATATATATATATATATATATATATATATATATATATATCACCATATTTAACCATATATATATTTAAAAAATCACATATGTATTTTTACAAAAAGAAAGTGTTCTTTGACCTTTAGACATGCACTATGGCATCTGCACATGAGTATTCATGAATACATAATTAATAAATAAATTACTTTTAAATTGCAACATGGCCATATTTTATAGCTTATCTGAAGACTGAAATAAATAAAATGTTATGACACTACTTTGATCTACATTTCTTGAAACTTCTGAGCAGATATAAAGATACTATATATTTTTTAAAAGTAATTTCTTTTTTTTTTCCTTTTTTATTTTTGATACTTTATGTACATTTCCAATGTTTCCCCTTTTCTGAGTCTCCTCTTTGGATACCCCCTGTCCCCTACCCAACCCGTCTCTAGGAGGGAATTCCACCTCCCACCCACCCCACCCCCGTCCAACCATCCCCATATTTCCACCTTGACATTCCCCTTTACTGAGGCCTCTAACATCCTCAGACCAAAGGGATTTTACTCTCTCCCTGATGGCCATCGAGGTCATCCTCTGCCACATATGTGGTCCAAACCATAAGTCCATCAATGTGTATTCTTTGGTTGGTGGTCCAAACTCCAGGAGGACCGGGGGGGGGGG
>CM052711.1:72588677-72591717 GCA_028551405.1 Uromys caudimaculatus | reverse complement strand
GAACAGAACATCAGTGTCTTATGCTCTAAGATCAAGAATAGACAAATGGGACCTCATGAAATTGCAAATCTTCTGTAAGGCAAAGGACACTGTCAATAGGACAAAACGGCAACCAACAGATTGGGAAAAGATCTTAACCAATCCTATGTCTGATAGAGGGGTAATATCCAATATATACTAAGAACTCAAGAAGTTAGACTCCAAAAAACCAAATAACCTCATCAAAAATTGGGGAACAGAGTTAAACAGAAAATTCTCAACTGAGGAAATTTGTGGGGCTGAGAAACACCTAAAGAAATGTTCAACATCCCTAGTCATCAAATAAATGCAAATCAAAACAATTCTGAGATTCCACCTCACACCATTCAGAATGGCTAAGATCAAAAACTCAGGTGACAGCAAATGCTGGCCAGGATGTGGAGAAAGAGGAACACTCCTCCACTGTTGGTGGGACTGCAAGTTGGTACAAAACTCTGGACATCAGTGTGGCAGACCCTCAGAAAAATGGACATAATACTACCTGAGGACCCAGCCATACCTCTCCTGGGCATATACCCAGAAGACACTCCAACATGTAAGAAAGACGCATGCTCCACTATGTTCATAGCAGCCATATTTATAATAGCCAGAAGTTGGAAACCCAGATGTCCCTCATCAGAGGAATGGATACAGAAAATGTGGTACATTTACACAATGGAGTACTACTCAGCTATTAAAAACAATGACTTAATGAAATTTGCAGGCAAATGGATGGAACTTGAAAATATCCTCCTGAGCGAGGTAACTCAGTCACGAAAGAAGGAACATGCTATGTAATCACTGATAAGCGGATATTAGCCCAAAAGTTCAGAATGCGCAAATTTCATTTAACAATAACCGCTGGACTGAGAGTGAGGTCCCATATGGAGGAGTTGGAGAAAAGTCTGAAGGAGCTGAGGGAATTTGCAGCCCCATGGAGGGAGCAAGAGCATTAATGGGCCTGACCCCTCCCCCCGGTCGTCCTGGAGTTTAGACCACCAACCAAAGAATACACATCTATGGACCCATTTTTCAGACCACATGTGTGGCAGAGGATGACCTTGATGGCCATCAGGGAGAGAGGAGAGGCCTTTGGGCCTGAGGGTGTTAGAGGCCCCAGTGATGGGGAATGTCAAGGTGGGAATATGGGGATTGTTGGGCGGGTGGGTGGGAGGTGTAATTTCCTCATAGAGGCAGGGATGGGGAGGGGATAGGGGTTTTCCAAACAGAAGACCCAGAAAAGAGGAAACATTGGAAATGTAAATAAAGTATCAAAAATAAAAATAAAATAAAAAGAGACAAAGGACTTTTTATATCATAGTTCTTTTATTATTTTCCTGTATTTTTGTTCAATTCCTATTTTTAATTTCTAATGTTGTTTATTTTCTTTTTATTTTTTTATGTACATAGGCTGCCCATCCTCAAAACATTAAAAATATACTTGGTCACTAAATGATTTCTTATGCTATATAACTTATTGTTTTATTTTTCTAATTAATATGTGTATTCCATTTTGGACTGTTTCGCTATTTGTTTCTTCCTCTGTATAATATATATGTCATTATTATTATAATTTTATTGATCTTATTGGGCAATACTAATATACATACATAACAATGGATGTCCTAGTTACTGTTACCTATCATTTAAACACATACTAGAATCACCTAATAAGGTAATATGCCTTAAACAGCAATGGCTGAGCATTTCCAAACCTCCACACGGCTAGCACACTCTTTCCTCTGATATTCCTGAATTATTACTTTCTAAAATCTATATTCCATCTCTTTTACCCCAGACCCAACCGGGAGAGTGTACCCTAGGGACATTCTGTCCCAATTCTTACATATTGTATGCTTTCTCTCCAGAAGCTCTGAGACTTGATCTTCCTGCTCCCCTGTCATGGCAATTCTGCTTTTCTCTCCTGTTCTTTTTGCCTCAGATTCCTAAAATTCCTGGCTCTGTCTCTCTGCTCAGCCATTGGCCGCTGGCAACCTTATTTCACAATTAGAGCCAACTGGTTCGTGAGTGAGTGATTTGGGGAACTGAATTAGCACCGATAGCATTTGAACCGATCCACAACAGTACAGGGAATAATCCACCAGGAGTACTGGGAACTGAAGCTGGTCCTCTACAGGAAGTGCAGGTCTTTTATCTGCTGAGCTCTTGCCAGTTCCTGGCCTCTTTATCTTATACTCTTTATGAGAGTCTGTAAAGCTTCTCCTCTGCTGTCAGGCCTTTTCATTAATATTATTATTAATATCAGTATTTTGTTGATATAGTAGAATATATTTAATGACATTATTTGGTTATAAAATTCATGCATACTAATTAATGTTTGACTATGAAAGATGAACTAATTAACATGTTGTATTTCTTTTGCTGTCATTTGCTTCATTGACCTCACCTCTGACCTTTATCCTGTTCCAAGGTTCCTCATAGAGGAGCACCATGCATGATACCTTTGCACTTAAAGTAACACAGGCCTGAGCATGCACTCATGGTTGTGAGGTGTTCTCCATTCATTGGATAGGGTTCTGTGAGAGAAAAAGAAGGAGAGTGCTAATTTATTTTATTATGTTCTAGAGATTTATTTATTTATTTATTTATTTATTTATTTATTTATTTATTTATTTATGTATGTATATGAGTACACTGTAGCTGTCATCAAACACACCAGAAGAGGGCATCATATCCCATTATAGATGGTTGTGAGCCACTAAGAGTTTTCTGGGAATTGAAGCCAGGACCTCTGGAAAGAGCAGTCAGTGTTCTTAACTGTGGGGCAGTGATCTGTGACAGGCAGTCTAGCACCCAGTTGAGCACAGGCGTAAACCCTGGGCGATCCAGCAGAACAATCCACAAGGTACCAGAAAACATTATGCCAATGCTCCCAGGAGGCTTTGACTCTGGTCATGGTCACGTACCATCCCGTCCTCAGGTAGATGGGTGGCCACGCCCTAGGTAGAAGTGTAGCCACACAGCCCCAAGTTGTCCCTATGTTAATGAGACACCTAGAGGC
>CM052711.1:72513677-72583677 GCA_028551405.1 Uromys caudimaculatus | reverse complement strand
TGAAAACAGCAGAAGTCCTACCTACAATTGGAAGCTAAACAACTATCTCCTCAGTGATAACTTGGTTAGGGAAGAAAGAAAGAAAGAAATTAAAGATTTTTTTTTTATAATTTAGTGAAAATAAAGAAACAAAATATCCAAACTTATGGGAGTGCCTGCATAAAGAAATCAAAGAGATCATACAGTAGCAGCTTAACAGCACATCTGTATCTCTAGAACAAAATAAAGCAAATACACCCAAGAGGAGTAGATGGCAGGAAATAATCAAATTCAGGGTTGAAGTCAAGTAGAAAGAAAGAGAACTACATAAAAAATCAACAAAACTAGAAGGTGATTCTTAGAGGAAATCAACTGGGTAGATAAAAACTTAGTCAAACTAACTAGAAGGCACAGAGATAGTATAAAATTAACAAAATCAGGAATAAAAAGGGAGACATGCAGACAGAAATTGAGGAAATTAAAAAAAAATCAAATCCTACTATGAAATCTATATTCAATAAAACTGGAAAATCTAGATGAAATGTATGATTTTCTACAAGATATCCTGTACCGGAGTTAAATCAGGATCAGACAGGCCATCTAAATAATCTAACAACCCCTAAAAATAAATAGAGGCAGACATTAGAAACCTCCCAACTAAATAAAAGCTCAGGGTTACACTGTTTTAGTGGAGAATTCTATCAGACTTTCAAAGACAACATAATACTAATATTTCTCAAACTATTCTACAAAATAGAAACAGAAAAAACACAACCCAATTCTTTCTATGAAGCCACAGTTACACTGATACCTAAACTACAAAATGTCTTGACAAAAAACACGGACTTCAGACCACTTTCTCTTATGAATATCTTTACAAAGATACTCAATAAAATACTCACAAACTGAATCCAAAAACACTTCAAAATAATCATTCACCATGATCAAATAGACTACATCCCAGGAATGCAGGGATGGTTAAATATACAGAAATCAATCATGGCAATCCACTATATAAACAAACTCAAAGGAAAAAACACATGATCATCTCATTAGATGCTGAAATAACCTTTGTCAAAATACAAAATTCATTTAAAAGTGTTGGAGAGAACAGGAATTCAAATATACTTAATATAATATAATATATTAATACACCTAAATAAAATAAAAGCAATATAAAACAAACCAAAGCCAACATCAAACTAAATGGAAATAAACTAAAAACAATCAAATTAAAATCAGGGACAAGACAAGGCTGACCACTCTCTCCCTACCTATTCAATATAGTACTTAAAGTTGTAGCCAGAGCAATTGGACAACAAAAGAATATCAAAGGGATACAAAATGAAAAGGAGGAAGTCATGATATAATTATTTGTGAATGATATGATACTATACATAAGTCACCACATAAATTCTACCAGAGAGCTTCTACAGCTGATAAAGAACTTCAGGAAAGTGGATGGATATAAAATTAACTCAAAAAAACCAGTAGTCATCCTCTACTCAAAAGATAAACAGGCTGAGGAAGAAATTAGGAGAAAAACTCTTTACAATAGTCACAAATAATATAAAATTTCTTAGTGTGACTCTAAACAAGCAAGTGGAAGGTCTGTTTGACAAGAACTTCAAGTCCCTGTTGAAATAAATTGAAGAAGACCTCAGAAGGTGGAAAGGCATCTCATGCTCATGGATTGGCAGGATACATATAGTAAAAATGGTCATCTTATGAAAACAATCTACAGATTCAAGTAATCCCCATCAAAATTCCAACTCAATTCTTTATAGAGTTAGAAAGAGCAATTCTCAAATTCATTTGGAATGACAATAAAAGAAAAAAACAGGGTAGCTAAAGCTATTCTCAACAATAAAAGAACTTTTGGGGAAATTTACATCCCTGACCCCAAGCTGTACTGTAGAGCAATAGTGAAAAAATCTGTATGGTAGTGGTACAGAGACAGGCAAGTAAATCAACGAAATAGAATTGAAGACCCAGAAATGAACCCAAAGATCTGTGGTCACTTGATCTTTAAAAAAGTAACTAAAAAAATCCAGTGTGGGGTGGGGGTGGGGTGGAGAAACATCATTTTCAGAACATGGTGTTGGTTCAACTGGTGGGCAGTATGGAGAAGAATGCAAACTGATACACTCTCATCTTTGTACAAAGCTCAAGTTCAAGTGGATCAAGGATCTCCACATAAAACCAGATATGCTGAATATAATAGAAGAAAAAGAATGGCAGAGCCTGAAACACATGGGCACAGGAAAATTTCCTCAACAGAACACCAATGACTTATGGTTTAAGATCAATAATCAATAAATGGGAATACATAAAATTGAAAAGCTTCTGTAAGGCAAAGGACACTGTCAATAGGACAAAATGGCAACCCACAGACTGGGAAAACTCTACATCCAATAGAGAGCTAATATCCAAATTATACAAAGAACTCAAGAAATTAGAGACCAGAGAACCAAATAGCCCTATTTAAAAATAGAGTTCAGAGCTTACTAAAGATGTCTCAACTGAGGAATCTTGAATGACTGAGAAGCACCTAAAGAAGTGTTCAACGCCCTTAATTATCAGGGAAATGCCAATCAAAACAACCTTGATATTCCATCTCACAGTAATCAGAATGGATAAGATCAAAAACTCAGGTGACAGCACATGCTGGTGAAAATGTGGAGAAAGAAGAATGTTCTTCTATTACTGGTGGGCTGCAAACTGTTAAAATCAGCTAAAAAATGGAAATAGCTCTACCTGAAGATCCAGCTATACCACTATTGGGCATATTCACAAACGATTCTCCAACATATAAAAAGAACACATGCTCCACTATGTTTATAGCAGCCTTATTTATAATAGCCAGAAGCTGGAAACAACTCTGATGTCCTTCAACTGAAGAATGGATACAGAAAATGTGGTATATTTACATAATGGATTACTACTCAGCTATTAAAAAGAATGATTTCATGAAATTCATAGGCAAATGGATGGAACTAAAAAAAATATCATCCTGAGTGAGCTAATCCAGACATAAAAGAACATGCATGGTATGTACTCACTGATAAGCTATTAGCCCAATAGTTTACAATACCCATGACACAACCCACAGACCAGAAGGAACTTAAGAGGAAGGAAGACCAGTGTGTTGATGCATCAGTCCTGCCTTGAGGAGGCAACAGGATGATCTCGGGAGGTGGAGTGAAGGGGGGCCTTGGATGGAAAGAAGATGGGGAGTAAATAAGCTGGGGCCAGTATCATGTACTACAGGGGACAGGAGAGATGTGCAGAGTTAGGAAATTTGAAAAAAAAAAAAAAAACATATAGCAGTAGGGGATGAGGAACTGGGGATAACCACTGGAGGGTACTAGACTCAAGGGAAATGAGAGGCCCCAGGACCCAATGGGGGTGACTTTAGTAGAAATAAGCAGAGAAAGGGAGATAGATCCTGTAGCGACCACCTCCAGTAGATAGGCACAGCCCCTGTTTCAGAGGTATGGACACCCACCCATCTCAAAGTTTTAATCCAGAAATGTTCCTTTCCAAAGGAAGACAGGAACAAAAAATGACCCAAAGACTGAGGAAAGGGCCATCTGGAAACCGCCCCACCTGAGGTTCCATGCTGTCAGCAGACACCAAACACAACACTGTTGCCATTGCCAAGAGGAGCTTACTGACAGGAACCTTCTCTGGCTGTTCCTTGGGAGGTTTGGCCAGCGACTGACGAATACAGATGTGGATACTTGGAGCCAACCATCAGAAAGAGCTAAGAGACCTTGTTGGGGGAGCTGGCAGTAGGATTGGAGGATCAGACAGAGATTGCAACTCCATAGAACAACATCGACTAGCCAGATCACCCAGTGATCCCAGTGACTATACCACCAACCAAGGCATGTGCAGGGAGGGAATCCATGGCTCCAGATATATATGTAGCAGAGGATGGCCTTGTCTGACATCAATGGGAAGGGAGGCCCTTGGTCCTGTGGAGTTTCGATGCCACAGTGTAGGGGGATGCTGGAGTGGTGGGGTGGTAGAGGGTGGGTGGGTAGGGCAGCACACTTGTAGAAGCAAAGGAGAAGGTGGATAGGGCAGATGTGGAATGGGGGTTAGTGATGGGGTAACCAGGAAGTGAGATATCATCTGAGGTATCAAAAAATGCAACGATTAAAGAAAAACGAGTGAGCAAGGTAACCTACCAGACTTTATTTCAAAATATATAACCCATAGCCCAAAATTAAATGATCATCATCATAATAGTAATGACTTAAAAAGGAACCACTGTACAGTTCTTTTCTATATCATATAATGTAAGGTGATATCAATAAATAATATTTTCCACTGAGCTTTGTACATGATCACCCCGGACTGTTGTTATCACTTTTTTTGTGCAGATAAATATTTATATAATAAATAAATTGATACTACAGAAAAAAGAGAGAGAGGGATAGTGAAAGAGAGAGAGAGATGAGAGAGAGAGAGAGAGAGAGAAAGAGAGAGAGATATCAGCCTAAGAAGTAGTAGAGTCTGAGAAGCCTTCAAAAAAAAGCACTGAGGATATGCTGTTTTTTTCCCACTGGATGGTTTTAGCTCCTTTGTCAAAGATCAAGTGACTGTATGTGTGTGGGTTCATTTCTGGTTCTTCAGTTCTTTTCCACTACCTGTCCTGTCTCTGTAACAATACCATACAGTTTGAGTCACTATTGCTCTGTGATACAGCTTGAGGTCAGGGTTGGTGATTCCCCCAGAAATTCTTTTATTGCTGAGAATAATTTTGGCTATCCTGGATTTTTTTGTTATTCCAAATGAATTTGAAAATTGATCTTTCTAACTCTATGAAGAATTGAGTTGGAATATTGATGGGGATAACATTGAATCTGTAGATTACTTTTGGCAAGATGGCCATTTTTACTATATTAATCCTGCCAATCCATGAGCATGGGAGATTGTTCCATCTTCTGAGATCTTCGATTTTTGCCTTCAGAGACTTGAAGTGCTTGACATACAAATCTTTCACTTGCTTGATTAGAGTAACACTAATGCATTTTATATTGTTTGTGACTATTGTGAAGGGTGTCCTTTCCCAAATTTCTTTCTCAGCCTGTTTATCCTTTGAGTAGAGGAAGGTTATTGATATGTTTGAGCTAATTTTATATCCAGCCACTTTGCTGAAGTTTTTTTTTTTTAATCAGGTTTAGGAGTTCTCTGGTAGAATTTTTGGGGTCACTTAAGAATACTATCCACAAATAGTGATATTTCGACTTCTTCCTTTCCCATTTGTATCCCTTTGACCACTATTCTTGTCTAATTGCTCTAGTTCAACTGGCAGTCAGCATGTAGAAGGATGCATATTTATCAATTCTTATCTCATTGTACAAAGCTCAACTACAAGTGGATCAAGGACCTCCACATAAAACCAGATACACTGAAACTAACAGAAGAGAAAGTGGAGAAGAGCCTGGAATTCATGAGCACAGGGGAAAATCAGAACAACAATGGCTTATGCTTTAAGGTCCACAATAGACAAATGAGACCTTATAAAACTGCAAATCTTCTATAAGGCAAAGGACACTGTCAATAGGACAAAATGGCAACCAATAGATTGGGAAAAGATCTTTACCAATCCTACATCCAATAGATGGCTAAAATCCAATATATACAAAGAACTTGAGAAGTTACACTCCAGAGAACCAAATAACCCTGTTAAAAATGGAGCACAATACTAAACAAGAATTCTCAACTAATGAATATTGAATGGGAGAGAAACACCAAAAGAAATGTTCAACATCCTTAGTCATCAGGGAAATTACAAAACAACTGTGAAGACAGTTGCTATCAAGGATGTGGAGAGAGAGGAACACTCCTCCACTGTTGGAGGGAGTGCAACCTGGTATAACCAACTCTCTGGAAATCAGGCTGGTGGTTCTTCAGAAAATTAGACAAAGTATTACCTGAAAACACAGCTCTAGCACTCCTGGGCATATACCCAAAAGATGCTCCAACATATAGCAAGGACACATGTTTCACTATATTCATAGCAGCCTTGTTTAAAATAGCCAGAAGCTGGAAAGAACCCAGATGTCTCTCAACGGAAGAGTGGATATAGAAACTGTGTTACATTTACACAATGGAGTACTAGTCAGCTATTAAAAACAAGGACTTCATGAAATTCTTATGCAAATTGATGGAACTAGAAAAGATCATCCTGAGTAATGTAACCCAGTCACAAAAGAACACATATTGTATATACTCACTGATAATTGGATATTATCCCAAAAGCTCAGAATACCCAAAATACAATTCACAGACAACATGAAGCTCAGGAAGAAGGACGACCAAAGTATGAATGCTTTGGTCCTTCTTAGAAGGGGGAACCAAATACTCACGGAGGAAATATGGAGACAAAGTGTGGAATAGAGTGTGATGGAAAGGCTGTCCAGAGACTGCCCCTCCTGGGAATTCATCCCATATACAGTCACCAAATTGAGATACTATTGTGAATGCTAAGAAATGCTTGCTGAGAGGAGCCTGATATGGCTGTGTCCTGAGAGGCTCTGCCAGAGCCTGACAAGTACAGAGGCAGATGCTCACAGCCAACCGTTGCACTGAGCATGGGGTCCCCATTGGAGGAGTTAGAGAACGGGCTGAAGGAGCTGAATAGAATTGCAACCCCATAGGAAGAACAATGATATCAATCCACCAGACCCTCCAGAGCTACCAGGGACTAAACCACCAATGAAAGAGTACACATGGAAGGACCCATGGCTCTAACAGCATACTTAGAAGAGAATGGCTTTGTTTGGCATCAGTGAGAAGAGAGGCCCTCGGCCATGTGAACAGCCGATGGCTCATTGTAGGGAAATAAATGGGTTGTGAGGTGGGAGTGGTTGAGTGGGTGGGTGAATACCTTCATAGAATCAGGTTGTGAAGAGGTTGTGGGGGGGGGGGTTACCAGGAAACGGGATATCATTTGAAATGTAAATAAAGAAAATAACCAATAAAAAAAGAAAGAAAAAAGAAAACAAACAAAAAAGAAAGCACTGATGGTAGGTGGTCATTGTTGATTCAAATTGGCAGGTGGCAATTAATTATGTACATTTCTGCAGCATGCTTTTGCAGATGGTTTTGGTCATGATCTGATACTAGTGAGATCTCTTTCACATCTACATCAGTACACATGCAAATAACCTAAGCAAAGCATCATGAAACAAGACATAGGTATACTATACTTCAACATCAAAAGCTGAAATGTCTTCTTCTACTTTATTATATTTTACATAATTTAAAACCTAATTTTATGACTTAACTATCACTTAGACACTATCTAAAATACAACACTTTGACACAATACAATAAATCAGTGAAGATATGTGATTGACAACTTTTAGAGAAAGAGAAAATAAACTCATCATTAATCAGATGGCAAAGAAACTGAAGAGTGTTATGAACATTGACTGAGTGTTTTGAAATCACCAAAATTTGTGAACATGGTAATGAAGGAAAGACAGCAATCCACAGTTAGAATCTTGAGGGCCTTTGTGAAAATGGCCGGTAACTGTTACAGAAGTATGGTTAATATAAACTTAAGAAGTGAATTAATCTGGAGGGTGTATTTCTTTACCCTATGCTAGTCCCCAATAACCACACAGAGAAACCAATATTTATCTAAAACTGCACCCCACTAGCTCAGCTGTTAGATGATATACTGTAACCTCCTATGGTTATCTGGCTACTTCCCAGCCTCATCCCCTGACACTTGCTTTTTATTTTTGGTCTGTCTCTTTGGGCTTCAGATATATTTCTGTGATCTCTTTGGACCCCTTCCTCATTGCTCCGATTCTGCCATCTTCCCAGCTAATCTGATCTTTCTCCCTCTCTCTCCCCTTCCTCTGGCTGGTTTTTTTCTTTATTCTACCCCAAAAGTGGTTGATCAGCATTTGTTGACAAGTCAGAGAATAAATAGAAAAAAAACGTTTATACAAACTTGAGAC
The DNA here is from genome assembly GCA_028551405.1 of Uromys caudimaculatus. Taxonomy (NCBI): domain Eukaryota; kingdom Metazoa; phylum Chordata; class Mammalia; order Rodentia; family Muridae; genus Uromys; species Uromys caudimaculatus. The sequence continues at coordinate 72,575,710 of CM052711.1, read as the reverse complement.
AGGCATTCTTGGTATAAGCACTACAATGCTAAGTCAGGATTGAAAGAAGATATGAGGGCAGAGAAATCAGCATATCAATAACAGAAAGGTAAACTTTTCGAAGGGTACAATAACATAATGCCTTTAAGAAAGAAAACAACTAAAAGTGCTAGGAGAGATTTAGGTTTCTACACCTGATAGGATGTATTCCAGAGGAATTAGAAGTCTTGATTAGCTCTTTGTTTTATTGCTATTACAAAATACCTGACAAATTATTGTAAGGAAAGATGGGTTTATTTTGGTTCACAGTTTGAGGGTACAATACACAAAGGCAGGGAAGTAATTGCTGAAAGGTCTTAAGACCAGTGATTGCATTGCCCTCAAAGTTAGGAGGAAAGAGATGAATGCTGACGCTTAGCTCTCTTTTGCCTTTTTATTCAATCTGTGATCCCAGACATGGCACTGACTGTTTTAAGGGGTCTGTCTTCCAATATGAATTAACTCCACCTAGAAACTTCTTATAGATATGCTAAGAGGGTTGTCTTAGGTGATTTTAGACCTTGTCAGATAGAAATCGATCTTAAGTATCACAAGGTGTTTAGAGAGTAGGAAGATTGTGTATGAGAAACTATGAAGAGCAAGAGGGAAACTGTCCTATATTGTGGGAGAAACAGTATTCACACTTGAGATGGTTCTGAAGGATGCCGGGGAGTAAAAACTTACATAATGATAGCATGTCAAATGTATAGAATAAAGAGAGAGGAGAAAGAGGCACGTTGCATTTCTATAAAGATTTCAGGATCAAGAAAGTTAAGAGTTTAAGTCATTATAGGAAATATGCCAAACCTTCAGGAATTCCATTCAAGAGATTAGTCCTATGCTCCTCAACATGATCAGGCTGAAGGTATAATGTGAACAGTGGGTGTGCCGTGTAGAACTCTTCAGAAAGGGGATGAGCATTCTCTGTAAATCTCCTGGACAGTATGTATAACTGAGTCAGGATGTGCATGGCTGTTATTCATACCAGGAGTAGGTAACAGAGTATAATAGAAGAGGTGGTAGAAAAAATTTATGAGCCAGGTGATGAAAAGGAGTGTTGTGTAATGTCTTCTGGAAATGACATGGCTATTGTACTAATGAATCCATAGCCTCCACAGGATTTCTACAAGATCAAGCTATCAGGAGAAATTTGAGCATAGATGGGAAAGAACTCTCAAGGTCCTGCCCCTAACAAAGGAGCTATAGGCAGTTGATTGCTGCTGGAAAGGAAGAGTCATTTTTTTGTGGTATAGCCACTTGTAGGTTGTTCATACTCCACTGTACAATCCCATGCACATGCATATATGAGTAGTATTAATTGGACCTCAACGGTTATTTAAGAAAAAAGAAGGCATGAAATTGGAAACATCCAGAGCAAGCTGAAATGGGAATTCAAAAGTGGGTAAGATCATATCTCATTGTATACATGTATGAAATTCTCAAAGAATACATTTTAAAGAGAAAATGAGTGAAAGGGATAAGATAGCATTCATCTCTATCCCTTATATAAACACTTAAATGGTTGGTCCAGTAATAAAATAAGACAAAATTAACCACTTTGAGAGTAAAGAAACACTTTCTATTTCTAATTACTTGGAAGAAGGTAAATCACATGGAGAACTGAAAATCTCATTTTGAATTTGAAGAATGTTAGCACACCTTGTTATTAAAACAGAGTGAAGTAGTCCAAGAAGTAAAAGATGTCTTTAGAAAAGATAGATGTAAGAAACTGGTTGGTAAATCGAGCAAAAGGCCTCCAATGCTGTAATGGACTCAAGCTAGATGAACATGTGGCTGAATTTCTCCTCTGTGATAAAACACTCTTGACAAAAGTCAACGTAAAGGAGAATACATTTATTCTGCCTCACAGGGCATGAAGTCAAGGCATCAAGAATATGAAACCATTGGACACATTAAATTTGTAACCTGGATACAAAGAACAATAAATACATGTTAATGCCCAGCTCCCCTTCTCCACTTAGATTGTCCTTTATACCATTCAAGGTAAACTGGCAATCACAGTGTGGGGGTCTTCTCACTTCAACTCATCAAGATGATCATCCACAGGCATGCCTAAAATCCTATCTTCCAGATGATCCGAGATTCAGCCTACTACTAACTGACACACTAGATGTCCTTTACATTTTTTCTTCTCCTTTCGTTATTCCATGGAATCTGTGAACCTATAAGTAGATTTCTTCTCCAGGGGATATGGTTTATGTACAGGGCCTTTACCTTTAAATGTCTACCATCAATCATGAGACAGGACCAGAGCCAGTTGTTCATAGCTATGACTTTGTAAGTGTCCCTCCAGGGTGACAGCTTCAGAAAGGGAATTCCAGAATTATGAGGAGGATGATTAGACTTTGGTGATTTTCCCTAGGGTACAAAATCACCTGTCATTCATTATTCTAACGAGCACTCATTGTGCAACATTTAATGAGGAAGAAAATTGTATCACTGAGAAAACTTCCTAGAGGAACCCAGAACAGAACTGGGTTTTGTCAGTAGCTCAGAATAAATTGAAAACTTTAACCCATTGGTGTTTCTGCATTAAAATTAAACTAGTAAGCCAAATTTAGAATGACTTTTAAAGTATAGAATATTCTACAATATAAAATACGAGGTAGTAAAATGGCTTAGTGAGTGAATCTTTGCCATGCAGGCGAGAAAACTAGAATTTGGATTCCAGGAAACCATGAAAATCCAGAGATACAACAACAATATATAATTCTAGTGCTCCTAGTGCAAGATGAAAAGGGTGTAGGGAAGAAAAATCCTCAGAAACACATGAGTATGAGAGGCCAAACCTATTCCATCTTGAAACTGCCGATCTTAGGGAAAAAAAAAAAGCCCTGAGAACTTGGCCCCTGCACTCAAGTACCAGGAAGGACCCCAAGGCTTGTCCCTGGCTAGAGTTACTTCCTAGCTTCTCCCTAGTAACAGTTAGTCAAAGATTAGTCTGATTGTTTCAGAAATACTTTCAGATCTATTATGATAATATATATTCTTGTATCAGAGCATCCACCTGTCAGTTGCAATAGAAACTCTGTTAGATGCTTGCCAAGCTAGAACCTACCTCACTTATTTCCATTTTCTATAAATTCTTGTCCCAAGAGGTCAGGGGTGCCTCACCAAAAACCATCCTCTGGGCAGGTGTTGAGTAAGCCTAAACTCAAGTTTGTAATAAAGAGACCTTAATGTGATTTCATAGAAAATGTCTCCTTGGTGGTCTTTTGGGGTTCACTATGCTTCCCAGAAGAAAAGGGACAGGTATCCTGGTGTACACAGTAGAAAACAATAAATGTTCTTAACATGAACCTTGTGGAAGGCAAAGACTGACACCCAAGGTTGTCCTGTGACATTGATACATGCACTATGTGTGGGTAAATGCATTGTGTGTGGGTGCAGGCATGAGTGCAGACACACACACACACACACACACAGGTACATGTATCATATATATGTATCATAAAATACACAAAGAAAATGTAATCTAGTTCGAAAAGGTATCATATTCTAAAGAATTTACGTGATGGACAGCTAGTCACTATACTTCCTGGAATGTTATCACTGTATGTAGATATACGATTCATGACAGTCTCCATCAAGAGGTTGTGTGTAAAATTTTCCTGATAAGAGGAGAACCAAAGTCTGTTCACCCTAGGTGAGAAACTAGTGACTAACCAAAGGAATGGTTCCATTCATTGGGGTTGTTTACAGAAGTGTGGAGGATCCCAAAGCAGTTTCCTCCTTACAAAGCCCAACCCATCATAGATGATGGCTTTATGGAGGCTTCATAACAGTTTCCCTGTCAGTAATCTTCCACTTTCTATATACTCCAGCATTTGCCAGCATCCCTTGCAGCTGAGGAAGGGCAGAAGGGAGAACAATAGCTGGACTCCTCACCTAGCTCCTTCTAGAAAGTATCAATAGTTTTGTTATGATCACCATGGATCTAGCTCTCAGGTTATTATTTATTAAGTAACCATGGTTACCAGATTGTGATAATATCTTCTCCAACATGGCAATGGGTTGATCATGCCATGTCATAAGAGGAAAAAAAAGACAGTACAACTATAGGTAGCTCTCCCATAACCTCCTTGAGCTTAAGTTTTCATAGTCTCCCTTTGTGGTTCAGCATCCTCATCTATAAGGCAGGGAGCCTTTTAGTTAACATCATAGCACATCTAACAGCAAATGACTGTAATGTCTTTTATGTTTATTAGACCCAATAAGATGACTCAGAGAACAAATATTCTTGCTGCTGTATAAAATATATTTTCTTGGGTCCAATTATTAGTAAGCATGGTTAGAGGCCATTTAAGAGTCACAGAAAAGCAGCAGGTGATAGCCATTTTCCCCTAACCTATGGGAGTTTGAAAGCTGAATGCACATCATGGCTCAGAGAGTTGGAAAGCTTCAGGTTGTTTGTTCTGTGAATGTGCCCACAATGAGACAAGGGAGCAGTCTCAAGGCTCTACATATTCATTACAAAGGATTTTTTTTTTTTTTTATCTGAAGTCAATATGAGGGGGAATTGAAAATGGGGCTGGGACAGAAGGTCACAGAGATTCTAACTCTCTTAAGTATCAGGCTATGGAAAAAAGAGAGTAAGAATTCCTTGCAATTAGGGTCTTTAAAAGCCACTGCCTTGTGTCAAATAAGCATACTAGGCAATTTTTGACCCCCTATGTACTGTGTCACTTCCCACAGAAAAGAATAGTAAAATCACCTTTTGTCTTACTAGGCTTTTGAATATAATTAGAGATCAAAGGTCTCGCTTCCCTAACTTCCCAACTTGTTGACCTAAATTCAATCCTGATGATGAGAACTGTTTCTTTCAAGTTCTCCTTTGACCACTACTCATATGCTCCTTAGTGTGTGTGTGTGTGTGTGTGTGTGTGTGTGTGTGTGTGTGTGTGTCCCATTACCTACAAAAAATGTGCAACACATTACAAAAACAAATATTTATCTAAAGTTATTTTTCTTATGAGGTCAAGTTATTAAACTCATAGTATGTATTGATATAATATAGTGTCCTTGAAAACAAATATTGTTATATTCATCTCTAACTATTAAGTGGCAACAATGTAGCAGACTAGGGAATTACGTTATCTGTCATATAAATAATGAATTTAAAAAAGTAATTTCTTTTAAAAACCTTATTGAGATTGAGTAGATGACTCTGCAGCTACATTGTTGGCCGTGCACATGTGAGAATTTGAGTTAAGATTTCTAATTCTAGTGCTCCTTGGGGTATATAGGAAAGGGCACAGGAGAAATCACAGAAGGTCATAGGTCAGCCTGGCATATATAGTGCTAAACTGCAAGAGGTATTGTCTCAAGCAAGGAGGAACATGAGGATCAACAGATTTGCCCGATCATTTCTGCAGGCTTATGTGTGTGCATGTATGTGCATGAAATATTTTCTAAAACGCTATGTTAAACGATAGCTGTGGAATGAACGAATGATCTTAGAGGTTTTTAGAAACCTGCATAGAGTTGAAATCCTTTAAGTAAGCAGGAAAGACAATGATGTATATGTCTCCTCACCCTCAGTTGTTATTTTATTTTTCTGATAGCTCATTTATCCAGATACCTCTCTCCTGTGAAGTTTTGTAAATGACCAGTTTTGTACAGTTTACTAAAAAGAAGTAGAGTGCAATTTTTGATATTTCAGGGAAATATTTTCCTGTAATGGAATGACTTAAAGAATGGTACTACTGATAAGGTTTCTAACAACCTCCTAGAGATTAGAGAGAAAACTGAATAGAAAACACGCTATCTCTACGTTTAAATGTGCATGGATAAAACTGAAGGCTTAGAAGTGGGACATGGCAGACACGCAAACCTTTTGCGCTATGTTCATCTACTGTTACTTATCATCAGGAATAAGCAATAGACTGCAATTCCGCTTCATTTTTCTTTATTGATTAGGATTGTGGCTACCTGTCTGTAAGGAGAACCATTGTTTTAATGTTAAGTAATAGATAAAACTAGTTGATCTGGGCATCTGTTCCGAGGTTGTTTTGCATGGTAAAAAAACATTCATAGAAAATAGAAACCCAGACATATGTAGTTGTTTTAAGAATGGAAAATGTGCATGAAACCAGTAGTTCAAGGATGTTGCATAGCAGCTTCCTTTGTTTTGAAGCCTTTTCCCCAGGTAGGTGGGGAGACTCAGGAGGCTGAGGAAGCTGAAATTTGGAGGATTCTCTAGAGCTCCACCTTTGGATCTCCAACCCCATCTTACCTCCTTGACACCAACCACCCAGGGTACAGAATGAGTGAACCTTGCTGGGGGATGAGAATGACCTGCAGTGCTGCTGAGGAGAGAGTCTCAAACCTGGGGCACTGGTTCCTGGTCCCATAGACCAGAATTGCTACTTCTCTGAATTTTCAGAGTGTTAGGGTGCACTTGCAGAGAGGCTATGGCTTTAATTGTTTCTTATTCCTCTTAATTTGGATCAAAAGAAGGCTGAGAAGGGTTAAGTAGAGACCATCTTCTAGTCTGCCTTGATGACTCATAAGAAAAACTTCTGCAGGACATATACGAGTAAAACTATAGACATAGGACAACAAGTGTAAAGAGGGTGTGGTGGGTCATGTTGTTGAACATTCTTTGTCCTATGGTCATTATGCTGTGAGCACATCCTATCTTGTTTCTGTGGTTTAACAGTGTAGGAGGAGTATAGCTCAGCTTCCTGTGCACTGTCTGGCATTGTGAACCATTGTTATGACGACCTGTAGTAAAATACATAGATAAAATACAGACGATCCTCAAATTGCAGTGGAAATTTATCCTGACCATTATAAATTTTACCTCCAAAGTACATTTACTATACTAAGGTGAACACAATTTAACTTCAAAGTATCTTTACATCACTAATGCGTTAAATGACACAGTTCATCTTTCCTTACCTTCAGTATTGTCAGAACATTTGTAATAGCCTACAGCTGAACAGAATCATCTGATACAAAACTTATTTTGTCAAAATGTTTAGCAATCCCCATGGAATTCATAAAACACTATTGAAAATAGTTTTCAGAGTGGCTATTTAAATCCCTTTTCTCAGCATGATAAAAAAAAACGTTAAAATAATAAATTTGGTGTGTATGTGTGTATGTCTGCATGAATTTATGTGTACTCAATGTGTACCTGGTGTAAGCAGAGATCAGAAGTGTGTACCAAATACCCTGGAAGTGGAGAACAGAATGGTTGTGAGCCATGACATGGGTGCTGAGATCTGATCCCAGATCCTCTGGGAGAGCATTAAGTACTCTTAAGCATCAAGTCATCTTTCCAATTGCAAGTTGAAAATCTTCAAGTCAAAACCTTGAGATAAGAAACTTCTTTGACTGCTGTGGAGACTGCTTAGTATATAACCACTTATCATGCAAGCATTAGGACTGGAATTTGGATCTATAGCCCCCACACAAAGCCTAGGCAGACATAATAGCTACCTATAATTCCAGTGCATAGTAAATAAAGACAGTAGGTCCCCTGGTAAGCTAGATCACCTGAATTGGTGAACTTAAGTTTCAGCAAGGGACTCTCACTTTGTAAATAAAGTGGTGTATAATCAAAGAAGACAGTGTCACTCCACTTACTCATGTACACATATGCACCTATCCCCATACAAATGTGCACCCTCACACATATGCATCCACATACATTCAAAAACATATACATAGCACACACAAATACACATACAAAATGAAAAAATAAAAGAAAGAGAACAGAAGATGATTTAACAAACAAAACTTAAGACTAGTCACATCTGAGTGACTCAGGGTATTGGCTGTGCAATCTGTTCTAGAAGTCCTGGGCACCATTGCTGGTTTTGCTTGCTTCATTTAGGAAATTGAAGAATTTCATTATTTGGAAGCTTGTGGTGTCTCTCTGTTCAGTTAATATTTGGTGTAGCTCCATTGGAGCTATGGAAGCACCATTCAGCCTTTCCTTGTTTTGAATGTTTCCTGTTAAAGTTCTAATTTTGATTTCCCCCTTAGCCCAGTAATTAATAAAACACATGATCACCACCCAGGCATACGGATTTTCTTTGAGGTAGAATTCTATTGCTCCTTGAACTGAATTTGTACAGTGAATATAACCACTTTGATTTCTGCTTTTGGAATTTGCTGAAATTACCTTAGTGGATTAACACATGATTGTTTCTGTCAAACCTTAATTTGTTTGAAAAGAAAGTGCTTTTCTGTCAGAGAAGTTTCCACATATGCATGGATGTTATATCAAGCTTTTTAAAGTTTTGTATTTTAAGCATAATCTATTTTTTTTCTTGTTTTTCAAATTAACCTTTGATAAGGTCTATTTGAACCTACTTTTATGCATTTGTCTGTCAATTTCGTCTGCATTTTGATTTATATGTGATACCATGTACTTAGAATGAGTTGTTAATATTCTATAAATGTGTATGTGTGTACAAGTATAAAAGTGTGTGTGTGCATATGCATACATGTGTACACATAATCATGTGGAGACCAGAAGATTAGCAAGGCTTTCCTTCCTCAGACGCCATCTTCCAAATTAACTAGGCAAGTCAGTTCAAGTAGGTTCTGTGAACCTGAGGGATCCGACTGTTTCTGCCTCTTTAGTTCTGAGATTACAGTCACACTCTATCTTTCTTGGTTCATTTGATATGTGTTCTGGAATGTTGAGCTTAGGGGTTCATGCCTGTGATGCAAAAGCCTTACCAACTCAGCCTTTTCCCTTAGTCCTACGTACATTTAATTTTGATTAACTAAAAAGCTTTCCTTTAGTATCTAAAATATTATATGTCCATAAGCAATGTAGAAGAATCTTTTCTTTACCAGGTCCTTGTGAGCACTTGTTATTTTCTGTCTGTAGTCAGTGGTATTAGTTACCTTTCCACTATCATGATAAAATACCATAACCAAAATCAGCACAAAGGAGAAAAAGTTTAATTTTGGCTTATGGTTCAATTGGGATAAAGTCCATCGTGGAAGATAAGGCAGGATAACAGGCAGTGAAAGCATGACAACAGGCACCAGAAGCCAGCTGACCACATCTTTATCAACACATAAGAAGCAAGTAGGACAAGGTCATAAAATCTGAAAATCCACTCCCAGAGACATACTTCTTCCAAAAAGCCTACATTCCTAAAAGTTCCACAACCCCTTAAAACATCATTAACTAAGGACTAAGTGTTTAAATTCATGAACCTGTGTGGACACATTTTCCATTCTAACCACCAAAATATATCATCCTAGTAGATGCAAAGTGACTCAGCTGTATTTAGATGGGTTGGTTGTACCTTCTTCACTGTTTGCATCTTCTTTGCAGAAAAATCTATTTGAGTCCCTCACTCATTTAAATTTGAGTTGTTTCTCTTTTGCTTGATGATAGGAGCTCATAATGTACTATTCTACATATTCCACACTTATCAGATATTTGATGTACAACTATTTTTAGTTTTATAGGTTGTGCTGTACTTTCTTAATAATTCTCTTTATTTTCCCTCAAATTTAATTTTGATACAGCCCAGTTAATTCCATTTTTGATTTTGTTATTCTCATTTTAGGTATCATGCCTTCTAATTCTACCAAACTCAAAGTCAAATAGATTTAAACATTTGTGTATGTTCACGTGCATGTGTACATGAGAGAATATATTTTTATATATGTATCTTTTTATATATGAGCTTTTGTGTATCTATCTATCGATCAATCGATCTATCTATCATCTATATATCTATCTATCTTGAACAAATTGCATGCCTGTGTGTAGTACAGACAACAATCGCAGGATTGATAATTGACTTCTACCTTACGTAAGGCTGTATACTAGTTTTGGTACTATTTATTCTAGAGTAGCTGGTCTGTGAACTTCCTGGTATTTTTTTGTCTTTGTGTCCAACTTTCAACCAAAGCTCTAGGATTGCAGATATGTAGAGCTATGCCAAGCTTTATGTGACTTATAATAATGTGACCTCATATCCTCTTCCTTGTGTAGCATGCTTCCTAAAACCCTAAGTTTATATATATATGTATATGTATATGTATATGTATATGTATATGTATATGTATATGTATATGTATATGTATATGTATATGTATGTATGTATGATGTGATAGAGGGACACAATTTTCTACTATTTCATTTGGTTATTCAAATGTTCTAATGTAAATTGTAGAAAATACCATCACCTGCTCATATTCTCTGGATTATTGTCACTTATCAGAAAACAAGTGACTGTGGATAGATGTCTCTATTACTAACTTCTCAATTCTGTACTATCTGCTATGTTTATCTCTCCCAGTGACTGTAGCTTTGTAGTGAGTTCAAATTCTAAAAGACTGAGTTCAAATATTAAAAGGCTAAGTTCTGTCAAGTTGAGCTTTAAAATAATTAGTGAAAAAATTAAGTAATTTTTATTCAGTTCCAAGGATATATTTTAGCATTATAAAACACAGCAAGTAAATTCAAATTCACATTTTCAAATTCCTGGTATGTTACTTCTTGTAACTTGGGAACAGTAAACCTGTATTCCCTAGAATTTTCATAAACCACAAAATTATTATAATTTTAAACATACTCCTAACAGTATTTGAACAGGTAGAATTTATTTTTTAAAGAATAAACATTATACACACACACACACACACACACACACACACACACACACACACACACATATACATACACATCCTTCAAAACCAAAACCAGCTACTTTTTTGCAAGGTTATCTGTGCTCTCTTGGGGATTCCTGGTTTCTTATGAATTGGAAGATTGTTTGTTTAGGAAGCTATTTCCTCTGAATATAAATATTTTTCTTTGGTCTTCTTTTTTTTTTTTTTTGGTTTTTCGAGACAGGGTTTCTCTGTGTAGCCCTGCCTGTCCGGGAACTCACTCTTTAGACCAGGTTGGCCACGAACTCAGAAATTTGTGTTCCTCTGCCTCCCAAGTGCTGGGATCAAAGGTGTGCGCCACCACTGCCTGGCTCCTTTGGTCTTCTTAAGGTTCAGTAAATTCAAAATTAACCCATTTTATTCTAGAGAGCTTAAAACACAGCAGTTAAACAATTAATAATTCTCAAGAATTCCATGAAACTTAAAAGATTTAGGAAGATCCTCCAAGTTCAAGTGAGGACTGCTGAAAAAAGTAGACTCTCTGAATTGTCAAGCTGCCTGCATATATGCATGAAGCTATAGGATTTTTTAATCATTAATCAGAATACAGGCTAGGGTAAGCTTTTCAGCAATATGGCTGCCTTTGGGCCATTCCCATAAGTAACCTCTATTTATTATATTTTATTCCTAGAATAATATAAATACACTCATTGTTTTACTAGGTTGGACTTGGATGGAAAGGTAAACTTTGTCTCTCACTGATTCTTTATCAGGTATAAATGTATGTTAGTTTATGTCTCCCTGGAAAAAGCAACTGAAGGGAGAAAGCATCCTCTTAGAACTTCCAGTACACAGTATACTATTCTGGAAAGTCAAGGAAGCAGGGACTTGAAGCAAGTCATCATATAATTTCCACTGACAAGCAATGAAACAATGAATTAATGCTAGAGCTCAACTTGTTTTCTTCACTATTACATAGTCTAGAATTCTCTTTCTAGGACATGGTTCTACTCAGAGTGTATAGATCTTTGCATATCAATTAAAATAGTTAATATTTTATTCCACAAACATATCCACAGGACAGTCTAAACTAGAAAACTGAGACAGATGATTCTACTATGTCAAGCTGACAATACAAACTAACTACCAGGGTAAGGGTTGTTTTAAATATTCAGATGGTTTTATATAGTATTAATTTCTTACCACAATTAAATATTCTTACCTAAAAATGTACTTGTATTTTCACTCTGTGTCTATATATAATGTTACATTCATATATGAGGATTTGAGAGTGTGTGTGTGTGTGTTTGTGTGTATGTAGAACATAGAAAGTTTTTGGGTATCCTGCACCATGACTTCCTACATTTTAGCTTTGAAAATATTCTCTAGCTGATCCTCGAGCTAGATTGCTGCATTTCGATGCTCGGCAATCCTTATGCATTTATTCCCAATAACTTTAGAAGTGTAGGGGTTACAAGCATCTGAACTTCCACTAGTGAATTCTTACATACATTCTTAAGTTTGAACATATATGCTCATGTTTGCTCTCTGAGCCATCTCACTACCACTGTCCTTTAATTTATTTAGCATTATTCTTGATAACATATGCATGTAACCAACATAAATGTATATTATTGGATAAAGAAAATGTGGCCTCTATACACCATGAAATCTGCTCAGCTATGAAAAGACAGAATTATCTTTTCATTTGTGATTATATAGATGGGTCTGGGGGATACTATATTAAGGAAAATAAGCCAAGATCATAGAGATAAATGCTATAGGGCCACATACACTTATGTATCTTATAGAAGTATACAGTAGAATAGCTGTCATCAAAGGCTGAGAAGGCAAGGAGAAAGAGAACATGGGGAAAGGTTAATCAGTAGATAAGGTGAGGTAAGAGTAAGACAACTGGATTTTTTACTGCCCAATAGGGTGACCACAGAAAACTGTACCATTGTAAATGGGTTATCAGAGACAGAGCTTGGTGCTTGTCAACCTTAACAAAATAGGCATGGCTACTTTTCTTTTTCTTCTTTTAATTCATATATATATATATATATATATATATATATATATATATATATATATATATATATATATATATATATAAACAGTCCAGACATTATTCTGCTTCTGCTCCACCCTCTGACTGTTCCATTTCCCACACCTCCATTCCCCATCTCCAAGAATTTGTTCCACCACCCCACCATATTTCCCCATTCCCTAGAACCTCAAGTCTCTTGAGGGTTAGGTGCAGCCTCTCTTACTGAGTTCAGTCCCAGCTCTCCTCTCCTGTATATGTGTTGAGGACCTGATATCAACTGATGTATGCTGCCTAGTTGGTGGTTCAGTGTCTGGGAGATCCAAGGGGATCAGGTTAGTTGAGACTGCTGGTCTTCTTATAGGATCTCCCTCCTCCTCGGCCTCTTCAAGCCTTTCCCTAATTCAACTACAGGGGTTAGCAGCTTCTGTCCATTGGTTGGGTGTAAATATCTGCATCTGAGTCTTTCAGCTGCTTGTTGGGTCTCTAGGAGGACATTCACGATAGGTCCCTGTTTGTAAACACCATAGAATTAGTAATAGTGTCAGGCCTTGGAGCCTCACACTGAGCTGGATATAATTTAGGCCTAACACTGGACCTCCTCTTCCTCATGCTTTTCTGCATTTTTGTCCCTGCAGTTCAGAAAAAATTGTATCTTTCTCTTTCCTAATATCCATTTTTCTCTTTTACAGCTGTTTTTATTTTGTTTGTTTGTTTTTGTTTTGTTTTTCAATATAGGATTCTAGCTATATTGTTTGGATTCCTTGAAACTGGATATATATATATATATACACATATTTGTAAGCCTCCATATGTAATTCCTAGGAACAGAGCTTGGGTTACTTATAAAAGAAACAAGCACTTTTATTTAATAAGTCAACTTTCCAATCCCACAAGGAATCTTTAGGATAATCACATATGTCTTTTTGGTGGCTTCTGAAGTTATATCTTAGAGGTTGCTACATTATCAGCTTAACACAATATAAAAACTTGACACAATGTAGAATCACCTGGGAAGAGATACAATAAAGCTGTTTAGATTAGGTTGGCCTGTGGACATATTTGCAGGTAACTCTTTTCATTGTTAAATTTTGACTGAGCTCACTATGGGCAATAACACTCCCCATGTTTGTGTCCTGGATGGGGAAAGAGTGGAGGAGGTGAGCTGAATGACAACTGTGCATTCATTAAATTATTTTTCTCTTTGCTCTTGACTGTGAATGTAATGTCTCTAGCAGCCTCAAGCTCCCACTCCTGTGACTTCCTCATGTGATTGACAGTAGACTGCAATATTGAACTAAAGTTAACTCTTCCTTCCCTAAGCTGTTTGATTTTATCAAAGTGGCAGGAAGGTAAGAAAGTTGACAAGAGTATTTATTTTTTTTTTTTTTTTTAAGAATGTGTTCAAAACCACATTTGGTAGGACTCAGTAATCATTCTTATGGGCACCGATTTCTCAAAGACCCCAGCCAGGCTACTCTCCAGCTCTTCCATCCCATAAAAGAAAAAAAAATTGAAGAACATTTAAAAAAATAATGATGGCTGATGGCTAAGGAATGTGATTAATAATAACAGGTAGTGCAAACATAGCAATATTTCAGTCAGCTTCACTGGCACTCTCTTGAGGCTAGCCAAGCCTGGCAATGCTCTCTTAAACAACACTGTCTGTTGATAACTAAAAATTTGTCTTCTTCTAGAAGCTTACTGGCTTTGTCACAGTTTGGGGTACAAAGGATATTCTTGGTATTTTTCTTTTGATACAAATTTCAAAGAATTTAAAATGTTTATTTAAATTCAGAAATCATATATATATATTTACTGATTCATTGTAAATTTTTACATCATATACTCCAACCCTACACATCTCTGCATCCCTTCAAATTTGTTGTTTCAACTTATCCCCCAAAACAAAACCAAAACCAAACACCAAACAATCAAGCCAAACTATCACTACCACCAGCACCAGCAGCAGCACCACTGCCAACAACAACAATAAAACAAAAACAATGTAGCTGTGGAAGCTGTAGTATGTCACACAGTATATAAACCCTTTTGCCCAAACAGCTTTACTTGCGAATGTTCATTGTAATGAGTCATTAGCTTGGTTTGAGTCTCTACTGTCAGATGTGCCACCTATATTGGATCTTTGCTCAGAGTCCTTTTGGATAACCTGTTGTTGCCTTGTGCCTGGACATCTGGCAGCTTTAGATTTTCATGACTGGCCTCTTCACAAGTCCCAGCAGCCCATAGATGGGTAGATGTTGAGGGGGCCCACTCAGAATCTTGGATCAAGGACTGGGTAGAAGCTGAGTTGGTCATCCCACCAGCTTTCCGGTGCCCATACCACCAAGGTAATTTTTACAGTGCTCCCCAGAAAAACTGCAGGGTTCACTGTCCTGAGCCCTGCAGCAGCAAGAGGTAGGGCCATCTCTCTTGCAACCATACCTTCAGAACCAGTTCTCTAATGCTTCCCAGGTGGGTGGTGAAGCCAGGTCTGCACAGCGTTTGGATATCAACAAGGTCTGACTTTACTTTGCAGCTTCCACCACATATATTCCATGGCCTTTGGTGGTAGGATGCACTTCAGAGATCAAGAGAGATTTTGGCTGTGATAAGACTACCATGGACCAAGATGTGGCTCCTGTTACCAGCAGAACCCTCAAACATCTACACATTCTCAGATGGCAGCTCAGACCACAGATATCCATATGGCCTTTGGTGGTATCTTGGGCCATGAATATCAACACAGACCCCAGGTGAAATAGAACCACAGGCAACATAGGACACACAGATTTGTTTGGTACTTGGAGACACTTTGGCATCTGACCAACAATGTAGTTTCAGGCAGTAGCATGGACCACTGATATCCAAATGGCCTTTGATTTCAGCCTGGTCCCAGATATCACCATGGCCATGGGTGGTTGCACAGGCTCATCATGTCCACCTGTTCCTCACCACCATGGAGTCTCCAGTTTCATGTGTCTCGTCTATGCATGAACTACTCAGCTTCACTTTCTTTCCCATCTTACTATTATTTACTCCATTTTTCCATTCTCCACCACAAATTTGCTCATTAGAGTAGAGCCCACTATGGGGCTTCTAGGAGGCAGCTTCTGTGTCCCTCTCCAAAATCTCACAAGAAATTAATAGAAGAAACAGTGGAAAACTATTATTATTTGTCCCATGATTGTTGATAACTATGGGGCAGAATAGGGATCAGATCTTCTGAAGCGTGAGTTAGAGGAAGTTGTTGTCTGTCTAAAGTGGGTGATGACAACCCACCCTCAGTGTTCTAAAAAGCAGCAAACACTCTGAAATTCTAAGCAAGTCACCTCTCCAGCATGGACCTTGTGTAGTCTTTTCTTTCTTTGTTTCTTTGTTTCTTTGTTTCTTTGTTTCTTTCTCTCTCTCTCTCTCTCTCTCTCTCTCTCTCTCTCTCTCTCTCTTTCTTTGTTCCTTCCTTTTTTCCTTCCTTAGTCCCTCCCTTCCTCCCTCCTTCCCTCCCTTTCTTCCTTTCTTTCTGTTTTTAATAAGTGAAGTAACTGTTTCCTGATGAGGAATGGTTCTAGTTGATGTAACACAGGATGGCAGGGGAAGCTGGTTTTATGTAAAACAAATATTTGATCTAGTTTGTTTGTTAGAAGTCCTGAAAATATCCGGAAAGAAATACAGCCATATCTAAAGATCACAGATGCTTAGGCCTTAAACAGGTTTCACTGCTACTGTTATATTCTCTATAACAGAAATGTTATCCCCATGTCAGCAGCCTTTGCAGCATATGTTGTTGGCTATGCTAGAATTCTTGATTTTCTGCTGGAATGAGGTCTCATTCTGGTGCCTCTCACTTCATATGTCTCCCAGTTTTCCCAGGTTATACTTCAATTTAGTTGTGGTCTGCTTGCCTAGCATGAGGCTTTGTGGTTAATAGCAAGTGAAATTAAAAGCCAAACCATGACCAGAAACTTCCTTTTAATGAAGAAACCATCTCTGCTGTTGTTTATGGCACAGTCCAGACCCACACAACTTTACCCAAAGTGGTCTATAGAATTTAGTGTAGTCAATGTTTTTCTAGAACGTGACGAACCAGAATCAAGAAGAAAAACTCAGGAATCTCAAAATTAGAAGTGAGGGGTTCTGTCTACTTTTGCAAAACAGCAAAGAATTTTCTAGAAGATGTACCTAGAGTGTGGAGTCTTCCACTAAGATATCTAGACATACTCAGTCAGCCCATTGTCACCTCTTCCTCATGGACAGTTGGCTCTTTTCACTACTAGGCTCAATGAAAACATACATTTAAGGTTGCAGGTCAGCTTTCAGTAAAACTCTTTATCTTTCCAAAGACCTGGAGTCATGGCCATGGCTTCTCTTTGGCTGGGTCAGCAAATGTTTGATGTAGTGAAAGCAGCCATGGATAGTACATCATAGCACTATTTATAACAGTGAACTCTTTATGAGTCTCTATACTATATTTACACTCCTGTGTCTGAACTCAAATTATTTATCTAATGTCCCCTCTTCACACTAATTAGTTGTTTATTTACTAAACTTATTTTTGTTTTAAAATTTGGTGTGTATGTGTGTTCAAGTATGTTTTTAGCATATTAATTCAGTGCTTGGTAGAGGACAGAAAAAGGATATTGGGTCCCTGGCCCAGGAATTGCAGACAGTTGTAAGCTGAATGATTTGGGTGTTGGGAACTGATTCCTTTAAAAGGAGCAAGTGCTCTTAATTGCACAACCACCTATCCAGCCCCCATTCTTTACACACACATGACACATGCACATGCACACACACACACACACACACACACACGCACACACACACACACACACACACACACACACACACAGCTCTAGTCTGCTGAACTGAATTGATATAAACATTTATATTAATTGATAGCAAGAGTCAGACTTGAGTCTTTTTCTTCCATTCAAGGCAATTTTTGTTTTAAGTTATTTCTGTTGTGTGTAATTTTAAAAAGCCCATGTTAGCTCCTTCTAGTCTCTTCAATAAGTCACTTCCTGTTCCTGCTTGCCCAGTGCCAAAAATGGCCATCCAGCCTTGGTTCCTGAGGCTGGATTGCTAAGCTGCTCAATGCCTTCCTTGAGAGAATGACTGGAGCGACCTCTTACATTCCACAGACTGGCTACCCTAGCAGGTAGCTACACCGACTGCCAATGACCACTCTGTGGTTTCACCCTTTCTCTTGCTTGCCTAAATCATGACAAATGGAAAACACCAGATAACTTTAATATTTAATACCAGCCAGATTTATATCGGTAAATCTCAAATCCCAATATGCCCATGCAAAGAACACACAACTTAGGTATAATATTTGTAAGCTTTATGACTAGATTGGGCAGATATACAACTACACAACTCTGTTTCCCAGCTATGAGCTCCCTTGTTACTTGAGGCTCCTCCAGGCCATGTGGTTCTGCTCCAAGATCTAACTCCTCTTCCTTCATTTTCCTTTCTCTGTTCCTCCATCTCCTCGTCTCTTTCCTCATTCCTCAATTTCCTTCTCTAAAACTTCCAGCCCTGCCTTTCCCTTCTACTGCCCAATCACAGGCTCTAGGCTCTATTTGACCAGGAAAAATGAGGAACAGATTAAAATGGAATCATTTGAGCAAACAATCGCTCCTGGTTGGGGATACAGTTAGCATCAAAATACACAGAGCACCAAAGCAATCCACATTGTATTTCCACTTTGTTTATTGAGGTTTGCTTGTTTATTAACATATATAAACATATGTATAGCTTTTGTACATAGACATGTACAAAATGTGCATATGTGAATGGTGTGACTGTGGGGAATAGAGCACAACTAGTGGGAGTCAGTTCTCTTTCCCATGTGATTCCCAGGAATTGAGCTCAGGTCATCAGATTTGACAACAATCTTTCCCTGCTGAGCCATTATAGCAGTTATTTCTATTTTAAAGGAGATCATGAGTGATGGTTCCTTGCAAATGTACAAGCTAAAATTGTGGGCATGCCTTTGGTTATCTGCTGCTTCTCTTGGTGTAGCAAATAATTAATGCATTGGTTTTTGACATCTCCTTGGCCTCTATTTGGCCTATTATTCCATCTGCTTTGCACTGCACTGCCCTAAAAGTCATAGTTCAGATACTACTGTAAGTTATAGGCTGCAGTTGTTAATGTACATTTTATATTTTATGCTCTTAAGGAAACATGATGCGATAAGTATAGAAAGTAAAAAAAAAAAAATAAATATTTTCTAACATCATTCTTCAATGTGTAAGTAAATATTAAATCATTATATCATTGGTTTATATTGTATTCAACTGTGTGATTTAAAAATTACCATTTCATTGCTGACTTTAGTCATGAAACATTATTTAGTGAATTTTGGCTTGGGAGTTGGAGAGAATTTCCAACCGTTTCTTCATGAGTGACCCTAAATATACTTCTGCCATTTTATACTACAAATTCTTTCAAAGTACTATCCTTAGTATTGATAATGATAAAACTGAAATGCTGATCAATATTAACAAAACCGAAAGATGCTACAAATATGGAAGTTCCAAATATTTTCCCAATTTTTTTCTTTATTTCATTTATTTATTTATTTAATTTTGTTTTCCTGAGAAATTGTTTCTTTGTGTAGCTCTGGCTGGCCTGAAACTAGCTCTGTAGACCAGGTTCATCTCAGACTCATAGACCTACTTATGCATTTGTCCTAAATTCTAGGATTAAAGTTGTGCATCACCATACAACAATTTCTTCTAATAAAAATAATAAGCTCATCATCTCGAGAGTACGAAACCTTATATAAAAGCTTTAATAAGCCGGGCAGTGGTGGTGCACGCCTTTAATTCCAGCACTTGGGAGGCAGAGGCAGCTGGATTTCTGAGTTCAAGGCCGGCCTGGTCTACAGAGTGAGTTCTAGGACAGTCAGGGCTACACAGAGAAACCCTGTCTCGAAAAAACTGAAAAAATAAAAACTTTAATAAATGGTAAAAATACATATACATCAAATAATCATTTGAAATACATCACTGGTTATCAATACATATTTGATTTGTATGTCCATTGTATGTAAATGTGCAAATAAATATTACTTGGGCATGATAGAAAAGAGTTTAAGCAACCCTAGGCTAGAGGAGTTCAGGCATCTGAGGCAATCACTGTCCCAGAGAAGCCTTCAGAGTGTCCAGTGTGACAAGAAATCTGAATATTTATTTCATTTCACTGTCCAGAGCACTTTCTCATGTCAACACCAACAGGATTTGAAAACTTGTGTCTATGGAGGACACAGGGAGCTAAAACAATACTTTCTTTCTTCTTTTCATGTTTTATTAAAAAAAAGAAACCTTCCAAAACCAAAGTTTTAATTTAATATATATTGACTTGAAGCACTTCATGTCACCTAGAAAGCATATCGCTACCTTTTGAAGGGATAACTCTCACTGACATTTGGAATCTAGGATGTTCAGGCCATGGTTTTTGTTTGTTTGTTGGTTGGGTTCGTTTTCCCTTGAGGATCTGTGCAGTTATTTGGGATTTGATGGTGTTCCTAAATCAAGATACTCATTCACCAATAACACTGCTGTTGCTTAGTGTCAAATACATTCAAATTTGAAAGGTCTTGGTAGGGATGGGAGCTTCTAGCCTGTTGTGAGGCTCAACAATCCCTATTTCTGAGAGACATA
The DNA here is from genome assembly GCA_028551405.1 of Uromys caudimaculatus. Taxonomy (NCBI): domain Eukaryota; kingdom Metazoa; phylum Chordata; class Mammalia; order Rodentia; family Muridae; genus Uromys; species Uromys caudimaculatus. Next base: position 72,555,358 of record CM052711.1, on the reverse strand, counting down.
CAGACCATTAGACATTATTTTGTAATAGAAAATTTCCCCATTTCTCAGCTTTTTTTGTGTGCTACTTCAGTAAACACTCTCACAACATAACTGAATTTGGAGTGAGAAAATGAGAATTTCTGTGACCAAGGAGTTAAGGATATAGAATATCACCAGGCAGTTTTCAATTAGTTAAAACCAAGAATGAAACAATTGATTGTATGTAAATAGGATAAAGTAAGACCTAGGAATACAGAAAACATATGCATTGTCTTGGGAAGACAGAAGGAGGATGTCAGAATTAGGGATTAGAACCATAAACCTCATCAATACACAACTGTGCCTTGCCATAAAAGACCATTGTATAGATTATACTGGGCATAAAAATCTTCAATGTTTTCTTCCAGGCAAAGGAGGGACCTGAAACAGAATTGCACATTTAGGAGTTAGTATAGTTAATATGTTTATGACTAAAGCCCAGACTTATAAAGTTTTTTTCTGTTCTTTGTTTTCTTTGTTGGTTTGTTTGTTTGTTTTTTCTGACTCATAGAAAGAATACACCTGTACAATGATATAGTGTTACTAAGCCATTCAAACACAACTGATACAGAATACAAAAGCTTTGTGAGTATTTACATTTACCCTATTCAATTTCAGATTCTTCTTTCTGTGTCTCTTAGATTATTTTTTACTTCACTTACTAAAATGTTCATGATGAAAATCCTGGTGGGGGAATGAGATTGCTAGAATGGAGCAAGGAATTGTTGATTACTAATTTTACTGAGAATAGAGAAGAGGAGTATTTACTCCATCTGTCCTGTCCTCTCAGCATTTTTTCCTGCCTGCCAATTTTTTTCTGTTTTCTGTTCACTTGTTGCAAGATCCCATGTTTATTCTCTAAAAAAAAACTAATTTAAGTTGTTCTTAGAAGTCAAATGTGACTTCTGATGTGACTGATAGTCACGTGTTGGTCTGTAGTTTTTGTATTCTTTGATTCTTGGATGTTCCTATAAAGTTATCTTAATTGGTATTTTAAACTTTAGTAAATGGTGGCTCAATAAAGTTGTCTATGTTTGTTAAATTTTCTCATTTGGTGAGTAGTTGATACAAGAATTTCTTATGATTGATATTCCCTTCCACTATTCCTGCACATAACCCATCTCCTGTAGATTATTATATAATCTGAATATAAATGTGAATTTAGCACAGGGTTCTTACATAAGTAAGCTAAAGGTATTTCAAATGTGTAGTGGCTAATTAGGAAGAAAGGCGTTTCAAACTACCAGTCAATTTTTAGCCCTTGTGTTAGGGTGGTCATCTAGGGGTACTACTGAGTTTGTTCTGTGGGATAAATAAAGAAGACCCACTCTGAGAGGAAAATGGAGTGACCTCTGGAGAGTATGGGACAACTGACAGACTGAATGCTAGAAATCTGAGCCAAGGACCTGAAAGCAATAGCTGGCAGCTCAGGGCCCCAGACACAAAGTAATACATAGTGATCCTGAGGTGCCATCCAGTTGTCTCAGGTCCTAGACTGGATAAAGAGAAGAAAGCATCTGAACCCCAAAATTTCCCTCTCTCTCTCTCTCTCTCTCTCTCTCTCTCTCTCTCTCTCTCTCTCTCTCTCTCTGTATTCTTGCCTGTGGATGCAATGGGAAAAGTGCTTCAGACTCCTTTCATCGTGCATTTTCTGCCATAGTCGATAGTACCTTAAAAATATAAGCCCTGCCCCAAAAACTCTTTTTCTTTCTTAGGTTATTGCACCACAGAAGCAAGTAAAGTTTATGGGAGACACAAATATTATTTAATCCAGTGTGAATAGTTGTGTAGTTTCAGAAATCCTGAGCTATGATAATATTTTAAAGGAAATATCAAGGGGAAGTCTGAGGGTCAAGTAGTTAGAAAGAAGACATGAAGGAAAGATAACTCCTAGAGTTTTCATGACCAACTGAGTATATGGTGGAACCATTTGTAAAAATAAGAAAGGCTGGAAATAGGAGTATGTGCTATAGATCGGAGAAAGGTACAGAAATTAAACTTTGTAATTTAAAATTTTAGTGTGTATATGCACATGTTCATGTATATGCCAGTACAGATGAGTGAAGGTTTGTGTGAATTCATGAGTTCATGATGACATAAGAGACAATTTTGGTATTATTCTCAAGAATTCCTCCACCATATTGGAGGTAGGATATTTCTTGACTTGAAGCTCATCAATTTGCCTAGAGCTTGATATCAAGTGTCTTCTTGTTGAAGTTTGCTTTCTCTTATTGTGATAAATCCTATGACTAAAAGAAGCTTTAGGAAAGTAATGTTTATTTGGCTTCTATTTTGTGATTACAGACTGTCATCGAGGGAAGTCAAGGCAGAAACATAAGCAGGAGAAGAGCAAGAAGAAAAGTTCTTTATTGATTGTTCCCTTTAGTTTGCTCAGGAATCTTTCATATATAGCCCAGACTAACTTGTTTAGGAATGGCATTAATCACAGTGTCCTGGGACCTCCTACATCAATTAATAAATGAATCAATACCCCAAAATATTGCAGACTAATGTTATTAGTCTTAGTTGCTCTCCAGAACTTGATCATAAGAACAAATTTGTGTAAATACCACATACTTGAGTCACATAACATGGATAAATTAACTTAATTCCTTCTTGCTAGATTTTATACTGTGGAAAGATACTATTCATGCTACTGGTAGAGAAAAATAGTCATTACATATACTTACCAACCTTGAAACATATGTGCTATCATAATGATTGACTAAGCAAAACATGCCCACTAGTAAGATTGTGACACAAACATTGTGGAAGTATCCAATTAAGTTCTGATTGAATTTAAGACTTACTTCATATCTGGTGCCATTACTGGCCTAAGAATTTATGACTAAACAGATCACAGGCCCAGGGGAGGCTTTACTACTATTATGCTGCTATTCAACTGACTCCCTTTTTATTCTCATCCAACATATTATGTACAGCAAATGTTGATTTACCCAATGACCCACAAGTGTGAGAGAATAGCTTCTCCATCCTCTACATCATGCAGAAAGTGTTAAGTATAGAGAACATATGAGTTTTAAGCCATTCCGGAGTGAACTCATAGGTAATGCAGCTAGCTGCCTTTGAGTCATCTTTGATTCTGGAAGCAATCTTTCATTCATACTCCTTTTAATAATACAAATAAAAGTTTTGATTCATCAAGGTGGACTTTCATAGGATCTTACTTTCATGTGCCATGTATTCCCTATCTAGAGTGGGTAAATGCACATGTGTTGTCTCCTCAGGAAAAATCTCACATAACACATTCTATGTAAAACAGTGCTCTGTGAATCTTATCCTATCAAAAATATCATAAATCACATTAAAAAGTGCAATTATTCTTTCTCTACTAGTTTACATGTCATCAACAAGTGGAAGAATTGCTAAGTTCTTCCATGTTAAAGCATTCATCTGTCCCAGAATTAAAGATGTCACAACTTTAAAGGAAGAAGTGGTCTTTACTTTCTTTTTGAGTTAGATATCCTAGTCTCAGTGTATCCTATGATGAACATTTCTGTCTGCCTTCACTTTTATCCACATTCTCTCTTTGATCTCAGCCAGATTCACACATGCCAATGGCACCTATTAATGTATCTAGACACAAGCTTCTTCATTGGGCTCCTTAGTATTCCATTTTCTCATTTATTCTATATATTTTCTTGAATGTTAGTAGTCCTCTCAATTTGCCTCAGGAAAAATGAATTTTGGAGCATCTGGGGAGATAGTATAATTGGTAAAGTGAGGATCTCTATTCAGTGTCTAGAATCTATGTTCAAAGAGTTGAGTACATAAACACACACACACACACACACACACAAACACACGTAATAATAATTAATAAAAAACCAAGACCATGGTGGAATTTTGGGGGTCACTTAAGTATACTATCATATCATCTGCAACTACTGGTATTTTGAATTCTTCCTTTCCATTTTGTATCCCTTTGACCTACTTTTGTTGTCTAATTGCTCTTGCTAGTATTTCAAATAATATATTGAGTAGATAGGGAGAGAGTGGGCAGTTTTGTTGAGTCCCTGATTTTTCTGGGGTTGCTTCAAGTTTCTCTCCATTTACTTTGATGTTGGCTCTATATTGCTTTTACTATGTTTATATATGGTCCTTGAATTTCTGTTCTTTCCAAGACTTTTAACATGAAGTGGTTTTGAATTTTATCAAAAGCTTTTTCAGCATCTAATGAGATGATTATGTGGTTTTTTTTTTACTTTGTTTACACAGTGGATTACATTAATGGATTTCCATATATTGAACCATCCCTGCATCCCTGTAAAAAGAGTGCAAGAAAGGATAGGAGGATTTATGTGAGGGATTTTAGGGAAAATGTGGAAGAGGAAAATGATGTTATTATATTTTACTCTCAAAAAAGGAAAAGAAAAAGAAATTAAAAACTAAAATGCTAAAAATAAAGTGAGTGTTGTGGTGTGAACTATAATTCCAAAGCTGGATTGGAGGATCCCAAGGTTTGCTAGCTAGTAGTCTTGAAACATTACTTAGGTTTAGGATTAGAGAAACAACCTATGTAAAAGTAAATTAAAGCTGGGCAGTGGTGGCAGACACCTTTAATCCCAGCACTTGGGAGGCAGAGGCAGGCAGATTTCTGAGATCAAGGCTAGCCTGGTCTACAGAGTGAGTTCCAGGACAGCCAGGGCTACACAGAGAAACTCTGTCTTAAAAAACAAAAACAAACAAACAAACAAAAAGTAAATTAAAAAGCAGTGTAGGAAGCATGATAGTTCAATTCAGCTGTCAGGTTGACACAGGTTGGAGCCTCACCTCTCTCTTCAGATGGCATATTTGCAGATGGATGATATACTGGTCATAGTATCCTCTCTTAGTAGTTCTTTACAGCATCTGGAACCTGGGGAATGTAACTGAGAATCTTCTAAAGCTGTACTTCCCAAAACTATCATGGTTGTTTACTTCCCAAGTCTCATGAACTTCCTCTTGCTTTTAGGAGAATGTGACAATTTGGAAAAAAAAATTATGCAACCTTATTAAAAAAAAAAAAAAAGAAAGATCCTAAAGTATGATTTTGGTTTTGAGGGACAAGGGCTGTCACAGGTGCTAGATCCTAGAACAGAAGATAATAGAGGTATACTGTGCAAAGTGCATAATATCATCAGAGAAGTCAAGAATATCTTCCCAGTGAAGTAGCTCTATGATCAGTCCTGATGTCTGAAGGATGATGATGAGTGAGGTAGTCAAGAAAGTGGGGAGTGGGCAGTTTTTAAGGAAGAGGGAACACTATGGGGAATACTGGCATATTGGTGTGCTAAGGGAAGTTGAAAGTTAGGAAAAGAAACCAGGGCATCATGGATCAGTGGTGTGAGGCAGGTTGGTAGAGCTGAAGAACCCCCAGATACCTGAGTTTACAAGATTCACAATTTTCTACTTTATATGCAACAAAGATGAGAAGTTGCATTTCATTACTTTATCAAGTATATTGCTTTTGAAATTTCATACATGAGTCCAAAATATTGAGATAATATATACCCCTCATCCTTTCTTCCTCAACTTCTTCTGAATTCCTCCCTTCTCCACCTCAGTTTTATATTCTGCTCAAATTTACATGGGTATAGGGTTATTGGATGGTGTATGCTCTACCCAGCTTGGGCCACATCCATGAACAGAACTGACTCTTCCTCCTTTAAAAGCCATTCACTCTCTTCAGCTAGGATGGGTTCTTTTTTTCAGCTCTGCTAATGTCCATGAATGACTCGAAGCTGTCCACAAATTATGTAGGTGACCACAGCTACTGTAAGTTCATGAATGGTCATGTCATATCCAGAAAACAACAATATTCAACAGTTCTTCCTGATTCTGAGCCTTTACAATTTTACTTCTGTAATGGTCCCTGAGCCAGTGGTCTACTCAGAAGAGACTGTGATATAGAAGTACAGTTTAGGTCTCAACATTAAGAGGTTTTTCTAAAAGAGAGTTTTGTGGCTTTGAAGATTTATACAGATAATGCAAAAAGGTCAGACAGGATGTAGACAAATTTGGCTAAAATATAAATGAGAAGGCTTTTGCTTTGTCCACCTGAGGATGACAGAGATGTACTCTCTGGCATTTGAGTCAGTGAAATATAATAAATGTATGTGTGTTTATGTGTGTGTGTGTGTGTGTGTGTGTGTGTGTGTGTGTGTGTGTGTGTGTGTATCTCCTGTAACTTGAATTAGCATCCTTTCCTCTATATTTAACTTTAATTAAATTCCCTCCTGTTCTTCTCTATAAGCCTATTTTCAGGCTGCCATAATTTCTTCATTCTATCCTTAAAAACAATTAAATCAATTTTCATTTATGTCTGTCCTATTTATCTGATTGTAGGAACCAAGCAGCCTGTGCCATCTGACTCTTTCTGCCATCTGGTCAGCATGTCTCTTTGCACAGCAGAGGCTCCCAGCACCTCCCAGCTCAAACTCTCCAGGGCAGCTTAGAAGACTTTGAGAAGGGCTTGGGACAAATTCTTGTCACCCAACTTTGTCTGGTTTGGCTTGGAAACTTAGTCATGAACCCCAAAATTATGTGCACTGAATTAGCATATCTTTTGTCTTAGTTGTGAACCTGCATGACTTGGGGAGGAACTGTGTGGCTCAGCTCAGCTTGGCAGAGAAACTAATTATTACCACATCCTAATCTCACATCATCACTCATGTTTTCTATTTGAGAATCTCCAATTAATTTTTTAATAGTGAGTTTGAGCCATACCTTGGGAATCATCTGTTGCATTATTAGATTAAACACACTCAAAATGACTGGGCAGTGGCAGCATGTGTTCCTCTTTATGCTACCTGCTTCAGTGTTCTAAATTCCTGAATGAAAAGCACACACACACACACACACACACACACACACACACACACACACACACGCTACCTCATATTTAATATGCTCAATTGAGTCTTAATCAGCTCAATTGTTGGACCACTCCCAAATTTCCACTTTGCAAACTCCTCCCCTCCATTACTCCTGAGATATTTCTTACAAAAATCTATATTGTATCTTTGCTACCCTAGACCTAAGCAGGGGGAGGAGGGCTGGGCTGCTGTTGCCCAGGTCTTACATGATTGGTTTGCTCTCTCTTCTGGAACTCTCAAGCCTGGATCTTATTTCTATCCCTAGCATGGAGATTTTCCTTCTTTCTCCCGTTCCCCTTGCTCACAAATCCTAAACTCCCACTCTTCAAACAGTCATTGGCCACAGGCAACTTTATTTATCAATCAGAACAAAAGGGATTCAGTGACCCTCAGCATCTTATACGCAGGATTTTTGTGCAATTTTGGGAACACAATTAATGTAATACAAGTGTTACACCAAATCTACAGCAAGCAATGATGTCAGAGAAGCCTTTTCCAGAAGGAAACAAACTCAGCAACATCACTCAAATCTGCTTTTCCTTTAGGAGTGAGTATGTTTTTTGCATTTCATAACATCTCATGTTAATTTATTTTCTTGACTGATTGTTCTTTTGTGAAAGTGAACTCATTCTCCACTAAGTTTGATATGTAAAATTAATCAAGTGTCCCTAAAAGGCACCCAATAACTAAAAGCCTCAGACAGTTCAGGATTTCATCCACATGTATTAACACTAGCTTTGACAGTACCTGAAGGGAAAGGGGCAGTTGCACTGATTTCTATCCAAAAACAAAATAGTTCTTGAGGCATGAGGGCATTTAACAGGATAAAAATATTTCACTGGGCAAGTTGGAGATGCCAAGAGTCCTGAAGGAACTGTTCAATAAAATTTCAGAGCTTGCATCTGTAGGTGGAGACCTCTGCCTGGGCCAGCAGGAATCCATAGCCAACAAGTGCCAGGAGAAAGCTACCCTCCCAGGAGCTTGGAAAAGCCGCGAGTGGGGTTAAGGGGAACAATACTACTCACCCAGACCCACCCGGATCCAGCGGGATACAGGGCCTGAGGAGAACTCGGGGACAGGAAACCTCTGTACTTTCCGGTTCCATCTGTGTGGGGGGAGACCTCTGCTTGGGCCACCAAGGGTCTCTGCCTGGGGACCTTAGCCTGGGCCACAGGGCTCCAAGAGAGAGCAGGTATCCCAGGAGTGCTGACACACCTTTGAGCACAGGCAAAACCACCACTTCTGTTCAAACTCACTGGATCAAGAGGGACCCTTGCAGAGCCATCAGGATATAGGAACCAAGGGACAGCTGGAGACAAGATCCTTCTGATTTCTTTCTGCACCCCCGAGCGGACCCTGTGCCACAGCTCTCCAAACCCAAAAACCTCTCAGAGAAAGCTGGTCTTCAAGGAGTATTGACACAGAGGCCTGCAGAAGGGGAAAGCCACAACCAGACAGAGTAAGATCAGCTAACATCAGAGTTAACAAGATGGCAAAAGACAAGGGTAAGAACATAAGGAACATAAACCAAGAGTACTTGGCACCATCAGAACCCAGCTCTCCCACCACAGCAAGTCCTGGTTACCCCAACACACCAGAAAAGCAAGACTTAGATTTAAAATCATTTCTCATGATGATGATAGAAGACTTGAAGAAAGAAATGAATAACACCCTTAAAGAAATACAAGAGAACAGAGATAAACAACTAGAAGTTTTTCAAGAGTAAATAAAAAAATCCATTAAAGAATTACAGGAAAACACAATCAAACAGGCAGAATTTCAAGAAAACACAATCAAACAGAAAAAGGAATGCATAAAACTATCCAGGAGCTAAAAATTAAAATAGAAACAATAAAGAAATCACAAAGGGACACAACCCTGGAGTTAGAAAATCTAGGAAGGAGATCAGGAACCATTGATGTAAGCATCACCAACATAATACAAGAAATATAAGAGAGAATCTCAGGAGCAGAAGATACCATAGATAATATCGATACAACAGTAAAAGAAAATGCAAAAAGCTTCTAACCCAAAACATCCATAAAATCCTGGGCACAATGAGAAGACATAACCTAAGGATAATAGGTATAGAAGAGAGTGAAGATTTCCAACTTAAAAGATCAGCAAAAATCTTCTACAAAATTGTAGAGGAAAACTTCCCTAACCTAAAGAAAGAGATGAATATATATATATACAAGAAGCTTACAGAACTCCAAACAGATTGGACCAGAAAAGAAATTCATCCCGTCACATTATAGTGAAAACACAAATACACAAAACAAAGAAAGAATATTAAAAGCAGTAAGGGAAAAAGGTCAAGTAACATATAAAGGCAGACCTATCAGAATTACACCTGACTTCTCACCAGAGACTCTGAAAGCTAGAATATCCTGGGAAGAACTCATAAAAACCCAAAGAGAACAGAACTGCCAATCCAGACTGCTATACCCAGCAAAACTCTCAATTATGATAGATGGTGAAACCAAAATATTCCATGAGAAAACCAAATTTATACAATATGTTTCCACAAACCTAGCCCTACAAAGTATAATGGATGATAAATGTCAACTCAAAGAGGGAAACTACACCGTAGAAAAAGCAAGAAAGTAATCTTTCAACAAACTCAAAAGAAGATAGCCACATAAAAGTAAAAATAACATCAAAAATAACTGGAATCAACAATCACTATTCCTTAATATCTCTTAACATCAATGGTCTCAATTCCCCAATAAAAAGACATAGACTGAAAACTGGATTCGTAAAGAGGACCCAGAATTTCGCTGCATTCAAGAAACACATCTTCACGATAAAGACAAACACTACCTCAGAGTAAAGGGCTGGAAAACAATTTTCCAGGCAAATTGTCCCAAGAAACAGGCTGGAGTAGCCATGCTAATTTTGGATAAATTCGACTTTCACCCAAAAGTCAACAAAAAAGATGAGGAAGGACACTTCATACTCATCAAAGGAAAAATCAACCAAGAAGACTCTCAATTCTGAACTTTTATGCTCCAAATGTAAGGACACCCACATTCATAAAATAAACTTTAATAAAGCTCAAAGCACACATTGCACCTCACACAGTAATAGTAGGGGACTTCAACACCCCATTATCATCAATGGACAGATCTTGGAAACACAAACTAAACAGAGACACAGTGAAACTAACAGATGTTATGGACCAAATCAATTTGAAAGATATCTATAGAACATTTCATCCTAAATCAAAAGGATATACCGTCTTCTCAGCAACTCATGATACCTTCTCCAAAACTGACCATATAATCAGTCACAAAAGAAACCTCAACATATACAAGAAGATTGAAATAATCCCATGCCTCCTATCAGATCTCTACAGATTAAGGCTGGTCTTCAGTGGCAACAATAACAATAGAAATCCCACATACACATGGAAGCTGAACAATACTCTACTCTATGATAACTTGATCAAGGAAGAAATAAACAAAGAAATTAAAGACTTCCTAGAATTTAATGAAAATGAAAGTACAACATACCCAAATTATGGGACACAATGAAAGCAGTGTTAAGAGGAAAACTCATAGCTATGAGGGCCTCCAAAAAGAAACTGGAGAGAGCATACACTAGCAATTTAATAGCACACCTGAATGCTCTAGAACAAAAAGAAGCTAATGCACCCAAGAGGAGTAGAAGGCAAGAAATAATCAAAATCAGGGCTGAAATCAACCAAGTAGAAACAAAAAGAACTATACAAAGAATCAACAAAACCAAGAGTTGGTTCTTTGAGAAAATCAACAAGATAGATAGACCCTTAGCCAGGCTAACCAGAGGGAACAGAGACAGAATTCAAATTAACAAAATTAGAAGTGAAAAGGGAGACATAACAACAGATTCTGAGGAAATTCAAAAAATCATCAGATCTTACTACAAAAGCCTAAACTCAACAAAACTGCAAAGTCAGGATGAAATGGACAATTTTCTAGACATACACCAAATACCAAAGTTAAGTCAGGATCAGATAAACCATCTAAACAGTCCCATAATGCCTAAGGAAATCGAAGCAGTCATTAATAGTCTCCTAACCAAAAAAAGCCCAGGACCAGACGGGTTCACTGTAGAATTCTATCAGACCTTCAAAGAAGACCTAATACCAATACTCTTCAATCTATTCCACAAAATTGAAACAGAAGGAACACTACTCAATTCCTTCTATGAGGCCACTGTTACACTGATACCAAAATCTCAGAAGGACCCAAAAAACAAAGAAAACTTCAGACCAATTTCCCTTATGAATATCGATGCAAAAATACTCAATAAAATTCTCGCAAACTGAATCCAAGAACACATCAAAACGATCATTCTTCATGATCAAGTAGGCTTCATCCCAGGGATGAAGGGATGGTTCAATATCATGGAAATCCATCAATGTAATCCACTACATAAACAAACTCAAAGAAAAAAAACCACATGGTCATTTCATTAGATGATGAAAAAGCGTTTGACAAAATTCAGCATCCCTTCATGATAAAAGTCTTGGAAAGATCAGGAATTAAAGGCCCATACCTAAAAATAGTAAAAGCAATATACAGAAAACCAGTAGCCAACATCAAACTAACTGGAGAGAAACTCGAATCAATCCCACTAAAATCAGGGACTAGGCAAGGCTGCCATCTCTTTCCCTATCTATTCAATATAGTAATTGAAGTCCTAGCTAGAGCAATTAGACAACAAATGGAGGTCAAAAGGACACAAACTGGAAAGGAAGAAATCAAAATATCACTCTTTGCAGATGATATGATCTTATACGTAATTGACATGTAAACCTCCACCAGAGAACTGCTGCAGCTGGTAAACAACTTCAGCAAAGTGGCTAGATATAAAATTAACTCAAACAAATCAGTAGCCTTCCTATACTCGAAGGATAAACAGGCTGAGAAAGAAATTAGGGAAATGACACCCTTCCAATTGTCACAAACAATATAAAGTACCTTGGTGTGATTCTAAACAAACAAGTGAAAGATCTGTATGACAAGAACTTCAAGTCTCTGAAGAAAGAAATCAAAGAAGAACTCAGAAGGTGGAAAGCTCTCCCCTGCTCATGGATTGGCAGGATTAATATAGTAAAAATGGCCATCCTGCCAAAAGCAATCTACAGATTCAGTGCTATCTCCATCAAAATTCCAACTCAATTCTTCATAGACTTAGAAAGAGCAATTCTCAAATTCATTTGGAACAACAAAAAACCCAGGATAGCAAAAGCTATTTTCAGCACCAAAAGAACGTCTGGGGTAATCATCATTCCTGACCTCAAGCTGTACTACAGAGCAGTAGTGATAAAAACTGTATGGTATGGGTACAGTGACAGGCAGGAAGATCAATGTAATTGAACTGAAGACCCAGAAATGAACCCACACACCTACGGTCACTTGATTTTCAACAAATGAGCTAAAATCATCCAGTGGAAAAAAAACAGCATTTTCAACAAATGGTGCTGGTTCAACTCGCGGTCTACATGCAGAAGAATGTAAATTGATATATTCCTATCTCCCTGAACAAAGCTCAAGTCCAAGTGGATCAAGGACCTCCACATAAAACTAGATATACTGAATCTAATAGAAGAGAAAGTGGGGAAAAACCTCGAACACATGGGTACAGGGGAAAATATCCTGAACACAACACCAATGGCTTATGCTCTAAGATCCAGAATCGACAAATAGGACCTCATGAAATTGCAAAGCTTCTGTAAGTCAAAGGACATTGTCAGTAGGACAAAATGACAACCAACAGATTGGGAAAATATTTTTACAAATTCTACGTCCAATAGAGGGCTAATATCCAACATACACGAAGAACTCAAGAAGTTAGACTCCAGAAAAACAAATAACCCCATCAAAAAATGGGGAACAGATCTAAACAGAGAATTCTCAACTGAAGAAATTCACAGGGCTGAGTAGCATCTAAAGAAATGCTCAACATTGTTAGTCATGATGGGAAATGCAAATCAAAACAAGTCTGAGATTCCACCTCACACCAGTCAGAATGGCTAAGGTCAAAAACTCAGGTGACAGCAGATGCTGGCGAGGATGTAGAGAAAGAGGAACACTCTTCCATTGTTGGTGGGATTGCAAGCTGGTACAACCACTCTGGAAATCAGTTTGGCAGACCCTCAGAAAAATGGACAAAATACTACCTGAGGACCCAGCTATACCACTCCTAGGCATATACTCAGAAGATGCTCCAACATGTAATAAAGACACATGCTCCACTATGTTCATAGCAGCCATATTTATAATAGCCAGAAGCTGGAAACAACCCAGATGTCCTTCATCAGAGGAATGGATTCAGAAAATGTGGTACATTTATACAATGGAGTACTACTTAGCTATCAAAAACATTGATTTAATGAAATTTGCAGGCAAATGGATGGAACTTGAAAATATCATAGTGAGCGAGGTAACTCAGTCACAAAAGAACGAACATGGTATATACTCACTGATAAGTGGATTGTAGCTGAAACGTTTGGAATACCCAAGTTTCACTTTACAGTAACTGCTTGACTGAGAGTTAATCCCAGTTGGAGGAGTTGGAGAAGGGACTGAAGGAGCTGAGGCAGTCTGCAGCCCTATGGAGGGAGCAACAGTGTCAACTGGCCTGACCCCCCCCCCCCGGTCTTCCTGGAGCCTGGACCACCAACCAAAGAATACACATGGAGAGTCCCATGGTCAGACCATGTATGTGCCAGAGGAGGGCCTTGTTCGCCATCAGGGGGAGGAGAGGCCCCAGTAAAGGAGAATGTCAAGGTGGTAATATGGGCATGGGCGGGCAGGTGGGTGGGAGGTGGAATTCCCTCATAGAGATGGGGCAGGGGGAAGGGAAAGGTTGTCTCCAAAGAGGAGCCATAGAAAGGGGGAAACATTGGAAATGTGTATAAAGTATCAAAACAAACAAACAAACAAACAAAAACAAACAAAAAAAAACAAAAAACAAAAACAATCAAAAAAAACAAAAAAAACAAAAAAAAAGAAAGAAAGCCATCATTCTAAATTATCTCAAAAGTGAAAAGCAGCGCCAACTTTCTGCTATTTGCTTACTTTCATAGACATGTTACTTAAAATCATTCTGTAAAGAGATGTTTCAAGGTATGTATTTTAAACACGGAAGCAAGTATTACAGAAGTGTCAGGCACTTTCCTCATAAGAATTGTTATTTAAATGATTTGTTTCATAACATTTATGACTATTAAAGAAAAAAAAATTCCAGAGCTTGGATACCTTCTCTGCCCTTGGTGAATATTCTCTGTACACCTTTTTGCTATACTTACATTTCTTACTGTTAAAGACCTCTCTCTGAAAGCTAGAGCTGTGTAACAAAAAGCTAGTATAAACAAGAATGAAATTTATGAACATTCCCTGGGAAAATTAAAAACTGCTTTTCAAATAATTGAGTCTTTCCCAAGAACTTGTTACTTAAATTAACATTTAATTCATTGATAAGTATTGTTAGTAAGCGTGAGATAGAGGATTTGAGAAGAGTTATTAAAAAAATTAGGGAAATTTCAGAATCTAACAGCTGTTATTGAATTGCTGTGTTTTTAATGTTCAGCTTTAGAAACAAGGAACTTATATGAATAGGAAGAGATTTTGATCATGCAAGATTATGTCAAGCCTAAGTACCTTCCTGAAGGCAAAAGTAAGAAGTTTGAGGAATCCTGATGTTTTTCTGTTCTTTACCTAATGGGAATAAAAATTGGAATCATATTGAAACACTGGTTCAAGAAAGAGACAGAGAGGAAAACATCTTGACTCAGTGAACTGTCTTCTTTCCCAAATAGACTTGTCAAACCAGAACTTTTATTGATAGGCCACCATTGCTTAAGCAAAGAGGCTGAATAATATTTCAAGAATCACAGGAAATGGATGGTGTTCTTATACCAAATAAAAAAGAAACATAGAACAAGGAAAGAAAGAATTAAATAAGGGTTAGAGAATGAACTTTTGTAGAAAGACAAGTTTTATATCATTGGTAATAGGAAATAACTTTTGATCTATTCATCTTATGTCAAAGTGAAACAAAATCAAATTCAAAGTGAGTCATCCTGTTTAGCATTTTTGTAACCACAAGGCTGTATGGCATTAATCTTAAGGAAGAAGATATTTAGTTTCAAGAAAATTGATTTTATCATAATGTTAATTTTTAGTTCTTATAAAATTGCTGTTTCCTTGCTTTGTTCCTCTTTCAATATTCTTATGTAGTCAAGGAAGACATTTGAAGAAAATATGTTTTGAAAAGCTGTGTAATAAATGAACAAAATTTCTTAGAAAATGATTTTATGTATAAATCAATCCTGAAAGAGACAAAAGTTGTCAGAGTAGGAAAAGCCATACTGAGATGTGCTTATCCTCTGTCCTGTCTCTCATGAATCAAATGAAATTTCCACATCTGATTTTTACTTCCCTTCACAGCTCTTTCATTCTACCTTCTCCAGACCATGCTCTCAGCAAAGGCTGGTCTCTAGCACCTAGGGAGGTGGCTCAGTGGCTAAGATTGCTTGCTGCATGAGCATACGGTCCTTTTTAGCTTCCCTGCACTCATAAAAAGCTGGCTGTTGTTCTATACATACCTGTAGCCCAGTGTTTTGAAAAGCAGAGATAGGAGAATCCCTGGTACATGCTGGCTAGCCGCTTAGGTTCAGGTTCTTAGAAAGCTTTAGGCTTAAGAGAATAAGATAGAAAGTAATGGAGCAGGTCAGTTGATGTCCTCATACGGTCTCTGTTTGGACAGGTGTATCTTCACAAACATACATGCATGTCCCTTCTAAATCCACACACTAGCTCCATGTTTTTCAAGATAAATTGATGGTTTTAAACTTAACTTTATTTGCAATCTATTATCTATCATTGTAGCCATAAACTATAAAGATCAAGAATTTGGAAGGTATAAAAGATCTCTTTTCAATTCAATTCATTTTGTATCACCTCATTTCTGATTTCAATATTGATTTCAAACATACTTTCTTTTCTCTTTAATGATATACATGTCTACAACCAATTTCCTGTAACATTGTGATTTTCCTTTAATAGAACTCAAATTAAGATACCCATTTATAGCTTGGACCAATAAGAGATTGTTTTTCTGAACCCTATTGTGCTAGCTTGAGCTCTTCAGAACCCTAACTGAGCACTAAATGGACCTTCTGTTCTATCTTTTCTGTTGTGACTGTTCCTGAACATCCTTTTCACAGACCCAATCTTCATGTCTTTCCACTGAGCTTCCTTCTGTCAAAGTTTCTCTTATATGTAACACGACAATCTTTATGTAAATAAGTTATTCTCAAATTAGTAGGTCCAAATTCCTAAAGATGACTTCTGAAAAGCTTTACAGGCTACTTTTGGTGTGTATGTGTGTGTATGTTTTTTCATATACAGTGTGTATATGTATACATCTGGGTGTGTGAATGTGGATACGAAAGGATGGCTTTCCAGGCAGTATCCTCTTTATTTTAAGACACATTGTCTCTCTGGCCTATAACGATATATATTTTCTGACACCTGTGTATAGGACAGCCTGCCCACAAGATGTAGGATTGTTAAACATATTTCATGCTCTCAGTCATTAGTAGACAGCCAACAAACGCTCTCAGTATCCTCACTGTGCAGGTGTCTTGTGTTATTTACTATGACACAAAGGAAACAGAATATCAAAGACTTCTGTGAAGAAATTACATGCTCAAGGGACTGGAAGGATTGGTTCATGGGTAAAACATTTGTCCCACAAGTGTGAGGCCTTCAGTTTAGATCCCATGAACCAATATCACCTGATCCCAATGGATTTATAATCCTAGTATACCTCAGCAATTGGGAAGGTAATGAGAAAAGAATGGTTAGAAACTTTTGGGTCAGCTGATCTTCCAGAGACAGCAGCAGACAATAGATCTTGACTTGAACAAGATAGAAGGCAAGAATTGGTATCCAATATAGTTCTCTGTCTTCCAAACATGAGTTACAGCATACATGTACTTCCTGCCCAGGTGTTCGAGAGTTTTCCCCACTTTCTCGTCTATTAGATTCAGTGTAACTGGTTTTATGTGGAGGTCCTTGATCCACCTGGACTTGAGCTTTGTACAAGAAGATAGGAATGGATCAATTTGTGTATTTTTACATGTAGACCGCCAGTTGAACCAGCACCATTTGTTGAAAATGCTGTCTTTTTTCCACTGAGTGGTTTTAGCTCCTTTGTCAAAAATCAAGTGACCACATGCGTGTGGGTTCATTTCTGGGTCCTCAATTCTAACATTATATAAAATACTACACTTGGTTTTTTTCTTATTTTATTTCTGTTTATCTTCTGTGTGTGTATGTGAGTGTGTGTTTCTGTGCTTATGCATATATACATGTGAGAAGTATATATGTACATGTGTTTGAAGATTCGGAAACTTTCTTCTACTCTTTTCAAATTATTTATTTTGCTTTTGTTTATGTGCATGTTTGAGTGTAAGTTTATGTCAGCCACATGTGTGCATGTGTCCTCAGAGGCTAGATGTGTGTTAAGTTCCCTGGAGTTGATATTACAGGTGTTTGTGTGCCTCATGTGTAGGTACTGGTAACTGAACCCCATTACTTAACCTATGTGCAATATCTCTAGCCCTTTAACATTATGTTTTGAGACAGAGGTCTTGCTGAACACACAGATTACCAACTTTTGGGTTGTTGTGGAGTTCCCTGTGTCTTCCTGGCTCTGTCTTTCAAATGTGTGGATTCCAGACATGTGGCACCATAGCCAACTTTTGTATGGTGCAGGGGATGCAAGCTCATGTCCTCAAGCAAACTCTTTACTGATAGACTTGAAAGAGGGTTATGCCTTGGCTGTGCTTGGTGATGAAGTATGCCAGAGTAGAAGCAGTCACTGTAGTGGGTTGAATATGTTTGGCCCAGGGAGTGGTGGTATTAGGAGGTGTGGCCTTGTTGAAGTAGGTGTGGCCTTGTTGGAGGTGGGTTTTGAGACCTTCCTCCTAACCATATAGGAGACAGTTTTCTCCTGGCTCTCCATCTAATCAAGATGTAGAAATCTCAGCTCTTCCTGTGATATGTTGACCTGGATGCATACAGGTTTCCCACATCAATCATAATGGACCAAACCACTGAATTTGTAAGCCATCCTGAATTAAATTTTCTCCTTTATAAGAGTTGGCATGGTAATGGTGTCTCTTCACAGCAAAGGAAACCCTAACTAAGACAGGTAATTAAGATGGTAGAAAGAACTACTTACCTTTCTTTAAAGAAAATCACTATTGTGTTGTATAACTTAACTGAGTTCATTTTCTTTCCTATTGATATCAATTGTACATTTTCTCTTTCTTTACTACTTAGAACACCAAGTTGGGTGTCTCCTTTAAGATCCACAGTTAACTACCTGATAGAAGGAGGGCCAGGTTATGAGTGAGGCATGATGAAAGAAAGTCGGTGGTCAATCTTGACAACAGAGTCTGCAGGGAATGAACAATCATAGCTGAATGAGAGGCTTGTGTGGTGGATGGTAATATCCATTTACCCACAGTTCTCTGTTTTGTTCCATGGAAAGTAAGCTATGCACTCATTTATCTGTGCTAAATATGCAAACTGGAGTTTGGTACTAAGAAAACCTTTCTGGCTGCATGGAATTGTAGTTTTCAAACTTTAACATGTCCACCTGACTTTTGAGAGAAGTCATGTCCCAGAAGACAAACACAATTGGGGAGTATGCCTTACTCCTTATCATTTATGTCTCTCTTTTCTGTTTCTCTCTCTCATGACACTTTCTTTTTGTTTTAATTGCTCTCTCTCTCTCTCTCTCTCTCTCTTTCTGTGTAAATTAAACTGGATTATTCATGAATAAAAGGAATCTATCCCATACTCTAACCCATGCCTCTGAGGAGAGTGTGTGTGTCTACCTTTACACATCGGTGTTGAGAATCTAATTCAGATCTTCATGGTTACAAGGAGGTATTCTACTGAGTCAGCCACCTTCCCAGGCCATCAAATTGCTCTTCTGGAGGATAAAAAGACATTTCATATGAGATATAAAGGTAAAGTCATGGTGGTTAGACTGTCATTTGCAGGGCACAATAGGACAATTTTGGTACAGGTGTCCTAAGTCCAGGAGACAAAGGTGTACAACACATTAAAACTAAAAAGTGATTCAAACTCAACTACATTGGAGTGCTCAGTCATGACTTAAACAAGCACTTAATTCAGAAAATAGTAAGTGAATATTTGATAAGTTCCAGGAATTCTTAGGGAGTTTGCATTTATGCCAAATAGTGAGAAGTCAGTGACAGAAGAAGTAAGTAGAGGGCCCAGATTCGATGGGCGGAGGATTAGATCTGCTTTCATGTGTGAGTGAGTGAGTGTATGTGTGTGTGTGTGTGTGTGTGTGTGTCTGTGTGTCTGTGTGTGTGTGTGCATGCTAGAAGAGGACATGTAGTTTCCAGCTCTATCATGTGTCACTTTATTCCCTTGAGAGAGTTCTCTTATTGAACCTGGAGCTAGGCTGACAGAAGACAATCCTCAACTATTTTTCCTATCCCCCAAACAATTTTCAGGTTACAGCTGTATATGTTTTCACCCTAGTATTTATTTACGGCGTACTAGGGATTATAACCCTGGTACTCAAACTTTGTAATTAGCCTTCTTACCCACTATACTATCACTCCAGCCCAAGAACTGATTTCAGTGAAGGGTCATTGATGAAGTGTCCTTTAACTAGATAGAAAGTGAGCCAAAAGGTTCTCTGGAGAAACAAAGGATCCAGACTAAAGTTGGGGGATGCTTGAAGCCAGTATTAGAGAAAAATGAGCAGTAGGTTTGGAGTTTACAATAGAAAATGAGAAGGCAGTAGCAAATTCAACATATGATTCTGGGGTTACTGTGGCACGGAGGTTGGGATCTGAGTGTCTTCCATATGTAGCAGGCATATGCTACCGCTGTAGCTTTTCTTGACATTACATGTGGAGTAAGAAAAAATGAAGAGGGGAGGGATGAGCTCTGTTACTCCAGTGAGTATATGTAGATATGAAGATTAATCTGGAAACAGGAATAAGAAGAAATAGGCAGTGAGACAAGAGGTTTGCCAAGAGAAAATAGGCTGAGGACACAACTGAAGAAAGGGTTTCAAGGTGTCAATATTCTACTTCCACACACTGGAGAGAAGTGGACTCCAGAGAAGATGCCACATTCTTTTTCCACTTTTACAATCCCCACTCTACTTTTCCACACTTCCTTGTGGTCAGAAGAAAAGGCACTTTCTTCCATTCCATTTTCTTCCACTTTTGAATAAACTGTGTTTCCAGATTTTCATAAATATACTGGATGTTGTCTTAGTCTGTTTAGAATTCTGTAATAAAATACCTAAGAGAGATTACTTAAAAATGAAAGAAGTTTCATATGTACAGTTTAGATTTAGAGCAATCCAAAATCAAGCTATCACCAGAATTAGTGCCTGGCAAGGGCTCCCCTTTAATTTATGGATGGTGCCTCTTACTAGTTTTTCAGTTGATGGAAGGGGTACATGCATCTCTGTCTTACTTCTTCTTGAGTATACAACTGTAATTTATGAAAGCCGCATACTCCAAGCTTCATAATCTTCCAGAGCCCCTCTTTTAATTCCTCTATCAGTGACTAAATATCAACCCAAGACTTTTGATAAATACAAATATCCAAGCCATTTTCATATATAACTAATAGAGCACAAAGCAAAGATGAGTTTGCCTTGAGATGAGGGCAGTGCCATCTCATTCATTACGTTAGGCATACATTTGTATTTTAAAGCTTATACTGTAACACAATGACAAGTTTCTGTGTGTCATTGATTTGGGGGTTCTAATACTGAAATTTTGAAAGAACAAAAGTCAAAGTCATGTATGGTAAGAGCATACAACACAGAGTTGCTGGGATTATGCTAAAACAATATTTATAAGTTGAGCACAAATTAACAATAGCCAATTTTGCTTGCTATGTGGCATATTCATTTTTTAGTTGCTTTCTTCCAAATTGTAATCTTCCAGCAGGGAAAAACCTTTGTCTAAAATATATATTGTTTACAGAAGCCTAGACTATGTGTCTGGGATTAGCACTTAGACTAAAGAAATTAAATGAAGGCAGAAAACTTCAGTTTGATTTGCTTTGGACATTTCTGCAACTTAATTACATGTTATACAACTTTTGAAGTTTTCACTCATCTGGTCATTGAGATTCTAACTCTCTGTCTAATGCTAGTCCATAGGCAAACTCTATTTGGTGCATATCATGCATGCTGGCATTGAAAAACTGAGTTTTCATATACACCTACCTTGTGGGTTTTTTCCAAACCTGTTGTACAATAACAATATTTTCTATGATTTTAAATTACCCAAGTGACCACCTCACTGATAGTTACTTGAGTAAAATTCATAGACAACTGTGTTCTTAATCAACTGATTCACAAGAATTATTTATCATATAAACATTCCACCTTGAATCCTATTTCAATATAATACCCTGAAGATCATTCAAACATATTTCATGATGAGATAAGTAAACATCTGTATGGTACATTGTCCTGAATTCTGTATAAAAATCATTGACATAATTTCTTTTTATATGTAAACAAAACATACTTGTAGCTCAAATAATTGATGAATGTATGTTGTATGATTCAACTGAAAACATTGTAAAGAATCCATAAATTGGCTCAATATCAGTAAGTATATATTTCAAGGAATGGACCAGCCTTCTGAATTCTACAAGGCTTCACTGTCAGAAGTAGGTTTTATTAGTTGGATTAAAGTGGTCTAGAATTGAAACTTCCAAAATTTGATACCTTGTCAAGTTGAGTATTTTTAGTTAAAATCGGTTAAGTTAAAGCATACACTGAATGAGTTTTTGCCTAAACACTGAGCATAAATGCTCTGCATTAAGGTATCTCCCCTACTAGTAATAACTGGAGAATGAGAATTAACCTTCCATACAGGAAGAGATAGTATTATGATGAATAGTATGAATAAATTCTACTAGATAAATGTTATCTACATTGGCTTTTTATACATAAACTTTCCTAGTAGGCTTTAGACAGGATTCTCAATTGAGGGATTGCTCAGATCATACTAGCTTATGGATATGTCTGTGGAAATTTGTGTTCATTACTAGTTGGGGTTGGATGCTTCAGCCCACTATGATCAGTCCTGTACTGAGACAGGTAGTCCTGAACTATTCAGGTAGCTGAGTTTGGTCAGTTAACTAAGCATGAGCCAATGTAAGTCAGCATGTAACATTTCTCCATGATTTCAATTAAACTTCCTTGGCTGTGAATTATTCATGCTTGAGTTCCTGTCCTACCTTCCCACAGTGATAAATTGTGACATGTAAGTAGAAATAAACCCTCTTCCCCATAAGTATGGTGTTTGTCACAGAAACAGAAAGTAAGCTAGAACAGATAACTTCACACAGTTTTTCACTCACAGAAGCCAAATATTCACTCTAAATTTTTAGTCTGTTGTATAGATTTTTTCTATAATTTATCATCTTTATCAGTGTAATGTATTTTTTCTGAGAATTCGCTTGTAAGAGACTGACATTTTTCCAGAGCTTGCAAACAAGTTAATAATGTATATTGTGATGATTTAAGTCAATTATCCAGTCTGCTGTCCCATTATTTAATCTGCCTATTTATGTTCAACCTGCTTTTGAGAGAATAATTTAACCAATCTTACAATTTCTGGGGTCTCCCATGCAGCTAGCCTTTACAACCTGTGCTAATACATCTCTATAATATTAAATTATATCCTTTTGTATCCTTGACCTAAACTAATGTATGTGTGTATGTATATGTGCATTGTGATGATTGTTGATGAAAATAAAAAAAAAAAGCCGAATAAAAGAAACTCTAAGCAACAAATACTCCACAAACATTAGAAACATTTGGTTATAGGTTGGCAGTGTCTGGGTGAGATTTTGAGTGGTATTCTGGGTCAATAGAGTAATTATTTTTCCTTTTTAAAGCTCTGTTAAGACTTTTGTACATAAGCTTCTCTCATTGCTTTCCTTTGCTATGTTTTCTGTGCTGTTCAATAAATACAGAGCAAAACCCCTTTTTGGGACAGAAAGCACATAGTCATTAGTGACAGTTCAACCACATATAGCAAGCAAAGAACCAGCAGCCAACAATCACAAACTACTGACAGAAAGGAGACACTAGGAGAAATTAAGAATTCAAATCTGGAATCAATCTTAATCTAAACTACTTCGAGAGGGTGCTGACTATTATTATATTTACTTTATACAAGATAGAATTATTTTAGAAGGAACCACACTTAAAAAATATATCCATCAGATTGACCTGTGAGAAAACCTATGGTATATTTTCTTGATAGATGGTTATCTGGAAAGGCCCAGGTCATTGTGGGAAGTAGTGCTGAGTGGCCAGCCTAAACAAGGTCTTCGTTTTTATTCTCAATCCTCCTTGAGGCAATAGAGGGAGAAGAGAGTCAGTGGAGTGTAAAACTTTGTCTTATGAGATATAGAGGTAAGACTTTGTCGTAAGAGTTATTTAGGGTTGCTCTTTAATAATAAGTTTTGTTATCAATGTCTAAGTTACTTTGATACTGTAACTAACCTGTCTTTTGTGTTTGTCTGAATCCAGAAACTTCAGTCTTTGGCATATAGCACTTCATCCTAAAACAGCAGGAGATTAAGTAATGTAGCCTTTGTTCTATCTCCACAGAAATTGCATGTCTCTAACTTTCAGCCTTCTAGTTGAAGTCTCAGGAAGAAAAAAGGGACACTCTGAAAAGTGATTTTAACATTTATTTCTATGTTGCAAATAGTTACCGATGAAAGCTCTCTAAGGAAGTTAAAAAAAAAAAGCAGAATGATTTTAAGTGAGAAAAGATGGGCATAAGGAGAATAATCCTAAGAAAAGTGGGGACAAAGAGAATTAGTGGGAGAGGGAGAGAGAGAGAAAGAGAGCTCTTCTCTTTGTCCTCAGTCCTTATACAGTTTTCAGAATATATGAGCACATGGTATAAAGTTAATCACAAGTTTACACATAAATTCAAATCATAAATCAAACAAGAATTTTACAACAGACAATATTTACATGTGTATCCCTTAAGATAAACTTCATCACCAGTCATAGCTGCACAGGTTCAAGTAACATTACAAATCATAACTGAGTTTTTAGTGAAGTTTTTTATAGATAACCCCAGTCAATATTTTATCTTCTGTTCCAGCACCTATAATAAATCATAGTTTCCTTGTTATGACCTTTGTTTAATGGTTTTACAACCTTTTGGAATGTGCTCTGAGCAGTAGAAAAATTTCCTGATTACAGACATTGACAGAGTTCTCAGTGTAGTTTTGACTATCAGAAAGGACCGAATAGCAATCCTATAATAAAATATACTATAATAAATAAATAATATACTATAATAAAAATACTGATATAAATTTAGAAATTCATATAGTATTATCATTAAGAATTAATACAAGATAATACATCTTCATACTTCTGCAAAGATCTGCTCAAAAGTGTGTGCTAATACCTAGTGATTGTTATATATGTTTAATAATAATAGGAATAGCATGAATCTTTCCTAAAATGATTTTCTCCTGGGCCTTGCCTAAGGAAGCAAATCTGTCATAAAGTATTTATTAATCCAAAGCATACTCATATCAGTAAGATCACCTGGTTGTTATTAGCTTGTCCTATGATTGCTCCAGCACAGCTGGGCTATCATGAGAAAGCAGGATGAGGAAGCCATGGGAAAGAACTCATTAAGCAGCACTCCTCCACTGTTTCTACCTCACCTCCTGCCTGTAGGTTTCTGCCTTGATTTCCTGCCTGCAGAGGTCCAGCCTCAGTGTGATGAAGATCCCTAGAAAAGAAGGAATCAAGCTGCACTGAATCAATAATGGCTCAGAGTTAGTAGTGGATACAAACTGTCAGTTCAAGTGCTTGCTTTTTCCCTGAGGATTCTCAGCATTCTTCTTTCTTTGAAATTTTCATTCTCATTCTTTTTCCTTCTCTATTTTCATTCTTTTGCTTTTTCCCTTTTCATTATTTTACCTTTTTCCCACCAGACATCCTGATCCCAGTCTTTGATTTATTAAAGCGACATCATCAAGGTTTTGAACTTTGTTAACAATTTGTTTAGAAATTATTATATTTGCATAAATTCTATGAGTTTCTGATCAATAATCTCAACCCTCACTTCCTTAAAACAGAAAAACACTATTCAAAAGCACATATCCTCACAGGCTATTCTACACAGATAGCTGGGCACAGCACTTGCAGTTTCCTGGTAGAGTAGATAGCATTCCTTAGTAACTACTTTCATGTAAGTGACAGACTCTGAGATTAAAATAATTTCTTACAGTGTTCTAAAATGTATGCACATAAAGCAGCTAGCTCTCTCTAATGTCTCTTGAGGCATTGAAATCTCCAGTATTTCATGAATCTATTTTCTTATATCTTTTAATTATCTAATATTTATTTTCTCATCCTAGCAACTCCATAGCCTCATATATTCTCCTTCTAGTATTATTTGTTTCTAGACTATATATATATATATATATATATATATATATATATATATATATATATATATATATATATATGTTGTCCTCATATAAGATAAACCCATCTATCATTGACATGCTTTTTATAGATTTCTTCTTTTCCTATTCATTCCTTTACTTCTTGAGACCACTTTAACTCTTGTTGAGGACCAGCCTCAGTAGTTTCACAGTTCTTGAAAATGGGAGAATTGGATTGGCAGACAATCACTCTCAAGCAATGATGCAGGTCCCAGCTGAAAAGGTGTTCTGAAGTTGTGTTCTAAAACAATTTGCTCTCTCTCTCTCTCTCTCTCTCTCTCTCTCTCTCTCTCTCTCTCTCATCTTTCTCTCTTTCTGTCTCTCAGCTTTTCTCTCCTTCTTGGATTTTCTCTATCCCTCTGTGAGTTCACCTAAGTTCTTTGGTCTTTTATTGGTTACACACACTCTCATTATACAACAAGACATAATCAAAAGCCTTTTTATTAAGTTCCCCAAGCACATTACATTTTTTTTTATGAAAAACTCCTATGTAACTATGACACCAGAAAGAAAAATGCACACACAAATCTAAAGTTCAGTATATACTAAAGCAAGTTATACATTAAATTTTAACAATCAAGAAAACCTCCAAATTACAGTTTTGTGGGCATAAACTTGCAGTTTCCGCTTTAACATGAAAACAGAAATATGGCAAGCAGGTTAGTATAATATTAATATTTTAATTTGCCTAAATTTGAAGAATCTGTTTATTAAGCTAATTCATGTATGTGTGTGTGTGTGTGTGTGTGTGTTTGTAAAATACTTTTTCTAACTCTTTTTCATATGTAATATTAATTCCTCTTGAAGACTCCCATTGTGCACCTTAACAAGCTCAAATTCTATCTCTTAGATATGCCACATCTGTGGTCTGGGACCTCAGTTTGTGCCCTGCAGCTCCATACCAAAATTGCACAAGGAAAGAGCTAGCATCCCAGGAGTGCAGAAAAGCCTGTGAGCTGGGGTAAGGCCAACACCTCTGCTCAGAATACCTGCCCAGAACCCTCAGGACACAGGGACTTACAAGCAGTGTGGGACAGGAGCCTTCTGGTTTCCATCTGTGGCTGGGGACCTCAGTCTGTGCCATGCCACTCCATACCCAAATAGCACCAGGAGAAAGCTAGGCTCCCAGGTGTATGGACAAGCATGTGATCTGGAGTAAGTCCAGCACCTCTACTCAGAGGACCCTCCCAGAACCCTCAGGACACAAGGACTGAAAAGTGGCTTTCTGGTTTCCTTCTGCAGCGGGGAGCTGATCCTATATGACAGGTCTCCATACTCAAATAGTAGCAGGAGATACCTGGTCTCCCAGGAGTGCTGAGACACCTTCAAGCACAGGAAGACCACCATTTCTGTTCAAATTCCTCGATCAAGAGGAACTCTCGTAGAGCCATCAGGACACAGGAACCAAGGAACAACTGGAGACAGGAACCTTCTGGTTTCTCTCTGAGCCTCAGAGATGGCCCTGTACCACAGCTCATCAAACCCAAATTCCTCTCAGAGAGAGCTGGTCTCCAAGGACTGCTGACACAAAGGCTTGCAGGAGGGACAAGCCACATTCAGAGAGAGCAAGACCAGCTAACAGGGAGATAACCAGATGGAGAAAGGCAAGGACAAGTACATAAGGAACAGAAACCAAGGCAACTTGGCATCATCAGAACCAGTTCTCCCACCACAGCGAGCCCTGAATAACCTAACACACCAGAAAAGCAAGACTCAGATTTAAAATCACTTCTCATGATGATGATAGAAGACATTAAGAAGGAAATAAATAATTCCCTTAAAGAAATATAAGAGAATACAGATAAACAGCTAGAAACCCTTAAAGAGGAAATACAGGAAGATACAATCAAACAGGTGAAGGAAATGAAAAAAAAAAAAACATCCAGGATATAAAAATGGAAATAGAAACAAAAAAGAAATCACAAAGGAAGACAACCCTGGAGATATAAACCCTAGTAAAGAAATCAGGAGTCATAGATGCAAGTACCACCAACAGAATACAAGAGATAGAAGAGGATACCATAGAAAACATTGACACCGCAGTCAAAGAAAAATACAAAATGCAACAAGCTTCTAACCCAAAACATCCAGGAAATCCAGGACACAATGAGAAGACCAAACCTAATGATAATAGGTATAGCAGAGAGTGAAGATTTCCAACTTAAAGGGCCAGTAAATATTTCCAACAAAATTATAGAAGAAAACTTCCCTAACCTAAAGAAAGAGATGAACATAAACATTCAAGAAGCCTACAGAACTCCAAATAGATTGGACCAGAAAAGAAATTCCTCCTGTCACATAATCGTCAAAACACCAAATGCACAAAAAAAGGAAAGGATATTAAAAGCAGTAAGGGGAAAAAGTCAAATAACATATAAATGCAGACCTACCAGAATTACAACAGACTTCTCACCACAGACTATGAAAACTAGAATATCCTGGTCAGATCTCATACAGACCTTAAGAGAACACAATTGCCAGTCCAGGCTGCTATGCCCAGCAAAACTATCAATTACCGTAGATGGTGAAACCAAGATATTCCATGAGAAAACTAAATTATTATACAATATTTTTCCACAAACTCAGCCCTACAAAGGACAATAAATGGAAAATGCCAGCACAAGGAGATAAACTACACCCTAGAAAAAGCAAGAATGTAAACTTTGAACAAACCCAAAAGAAGATAGCCACATAAACATAGAAATATCATCAAAAATAACAGGAAGCAAAAATCACTATTTCTTAATATCTCTTAACATCATTGGACTCAATTCCTCAGTAAAAAGACATAGAATAATGGACTGGATATATAAACAGGACCCAGCATTTTGCTGCATATAGGAAATGCACCACAATGTTAAAGACAAACACTATCTCAGATTAAAGGACAGGAAAACAATTTTCCCAGCAAATGGTCCCAAGAAACAGGCTGGAGTAACCATTCTAATATCGGATAAAATTGACTTTCAACCAAAAGTCATCAAAAAAAAGATAGGAAAGGACAATTCATACTCATCAAAAGAAAAAGTCTATAGAGAAGAACTCTCAATTCTGAACATCTATGCTCCAAATACAAGGGCACACACATTCATAAAAGAAAATTTACTAAAACTCAAAGAACACATTTCACCTCACACAATAAAAGTAGGAGACTCAACACCCCACTCTCATCAATGGACAGATCTTGGAAACACAAGCTAAACAGAGGCAAAGTGAAACTAACAGAAGTTATGGACCAAATGGATTGAACAAATATCTATAGAACATTTCATCCTAAATCAAAAGAATATACTGTCTTTTCAGCACCTCATGGTACTTTCTAAAAATTGACCATGTAATTGGTCACAAAACAAATCTCAACAGATAAAGGAAGATTGACATAATCCCATACCTCCTACCAGACAACTACGGATTAAGGCTGGTCTTCATTGGCAATAAAAACAATAGAAAGCCCACATACACATGGAAGCTGAACAGTGCTCTATGCAATGATAACTTGGTCAAGGAAGAAGTAAACAAAGAAATTGGAAAGAGCATACACTAGCAATATAACAGCACACCTGAAAGCTCTAGAACAAAAAGAAGCTAATACATCCAAGAGGAGTAGAAGGCAAGAAATAAACTGAGGGCTGAAATCAACCAAGTAGAAACAAAGAGAACTATACAAAGAATCAACAAAACCGGGCACTGGTACTTTGAAAAAAATCAACAAGATAGATAAACTCTTAGCCAGACTAAACAGAGGAAACAGAGACAGTATCCAAATTAACAAAAATCAGAAATGAAAAGGGAGATATAACAACAGAATCTGAGGAAATTTAAAAAAATCAACATATGCTACTACAAATGCCTATACTCAAAAAAATTGGAAAATCTGGATGAAATGGACAATTTTCTAGACAGATAAAAATTATCAAAGTTAAGTCAGGACCAGATAAACCATCTAAATAGTCCCACAACACCTAAAGAAATAGAAGAAGTTATTAAAAGTCTCACAACCAAAAAAAGCCCAGAACCAGAAGGGTTTAGTGCAGAATTCTATCAGACCTTAGGAGACCTAATAGCAATATTCTTCAAATTATTCCACAAACGAGAAACAGAAGGCACACTAACCAATTCATTCTGTTAGGTCATAGTTACACTAATACCAAAACCTCACAAAGACCCAACAAAGAAAGAAAACTTCATACCAATTTCCCTCATAGATATCGATGCAAAAATACTCAGTAAAATGTCCACAATCTGAATCTAAGAACATATCAAACAATCATTCATCATGATCAAGTAGGCTTCATCCCAAGGATGCAGGGGTGGTTTAATAAATTGAAATCCATCAATGTAATCCACTACATAAACAATTTCAAAGAAAAAAAGACACATGGCCATTTCATTAGATGCTGAAAATGCATTTGACAAAATTCAGCATTCCTTCATGATAAAAGTCTTGGAAAGATCAGGAATTCAAGGCCCATACCTAAACATAGTAAAAGCAATATACAGCTAAATAGTAGCCAAAATCAAACTAAATGGCGAGAAATTTGAAGCAATCCCACTAAAATCAGAAACTAGACAAGGCTGTCCACTCTCTCCTTATGTATTCAATATAGTACTTGAAGTTCTAGCTAGAGCAATTAGAAAACAAAAGGAGATAAAAGGGATACAAATTGGAAAGTAAGAAATCAAATATCACTATTTGCAGATGGTAGGATCCTATACTTAAGTGACAAGAAAAACTCCACCAGAGAACTGCTACATATGATAAACAACTTCCGCAAACTGGTCAGATATAAAATTAACTCAAACAAATCAGTAACCTTCCTATACTTGAAGTACAAACAGGGTGATAAAGAAATTAGGGAAATGACCCCCTTCACAATAGCAGCAAACAATATAAAGTAGCTTGGTGTCTAACCAAACAAGTGAAAGGTCTGTATGAAAAGGACTTCAAGTGTCTGAAGAAAGAAATTGAAGAAGACCTCAGAAGATGGAAAGATCTGCCATGCTCATGGATTAGAAGGATTAATATAGCTAAAATGGCCATCTACAGATTCAATCCAATCTCCATCAAAATTCCAACTCAATTCTTCATAGGTTTAGAATGAGTAATTCTCAAATTCTTTCGGAATAACAAAAAACCCAGGATAGCAAAAACTGTTCTCAACAATAAAAGAACTTCTAGGGAATCAGCATCCCTGACTTCAAGCTGTACTACAGAGCAGTAGTGATAAAAACTGCATGTTATTGATACAGTGACAGGCAGGTAGATCAATGGAATAGAATTGAAGACCCAGAATTGAACCCACACACTTATGGTCGTTGAGTTTTGACAAAGGAGCCAAAACCATCCAGTGGAAAAAATACAGCATTTTCAACAAATTGTGCTGGTTTAACTGCCGGTCTACATGTAGAAGAATGCAAATTTATCCATTCCTATCTCCCTGTACAAATTTCAAGTCCAAATGGATTAACAACCTCCACATAAAACCAGACACATTAAATCTAATAAAAGTGAAAGTGTGGAAATGTTTCATACACACGGGTACAGAGGAAAAGTTTCTGAAAAGAATACCAATGGCTTATCCTCTAACATCAAGAATTAACAAATGGGATCTCATAAAATTTCAAAGCTTCTGTAAGGCAAAGAACACTGTCAATAGGACAAAACGGCAACCAACAGATTGAGAAATGATCTTTACCAATCTTATGTCCGATAGAGAGCTAATATCCAATATAGAGAAAGAACTCAAAAAGTTAGACTCCAGAGAACCAAATAATCCTTTCAAATAATGGGGAACAGATTTAAACAGAGAATTCTCTACTGAGGAAAGTTGAAGGGCTGAGAAGTACCTAAAGGAATGTTTAACATTCTTAGTCATTGGGAAAATGCAAATCAAAACAACCTTGAGATTCCACCTCACACCAGTCATAATGGCTAAGATCAAAAACTTGGGTGACAGCAGATGCTGGCGAGGATGTGGAGAAAGAGGAACTTTCCTCCATTGCTGATGGGATTGCAAGCTGGTACAACCACTCTGGAAATCAGTTTGGTGGACCCTCAGAAAATTGGACATAATATTACCTGAGGACACAGCTAAAACTCTTCTGGGCATAAACCCAGATGAAGCTTCAACATACAGTTAGGACCCATGCTCCACTATGTTCATAGCAGTCATATTTATAATGCCAGAATCTGGAAACAACCCAGATGTCCCTCAACAGAGGAATGGATACAGAAAATGTGGTACATCTACACAATGGGTTACAACTCACCTATTAAAAACAATGATTTCATAAAATTCTCAGGCAAATTGATGGAACTTGAAAATATCATCCTGAGTGAGGTAACTCAGTCACAAAAGAACAAACACAGTATGTACTCACTGATGGGTGGATATTAGCCCAAAATTCAGAATACCCATGAGTCAATTCACAGCAACTGTTGGACTAAGCACAGAGTTCCAGATGGAGGAGTTGGAGAAGGGACTGTAGGAGCTGAGGGAGTTTGCAACCCTATGGAGCGAGCAGTTGTGTCAACTGTTCAGGCCTCCCAGTGGTCCCAGAGACTAGACCACCAAAGAAAGAATACATATGGAGGCACTCATGGAGCTGGTCACATATGTGGCAGAGTAGGGCCTTATTGGCCATCAATGGGAGGAGAGGCCCTTGGGTCTGAGAGTGTTAGATTCCCCAGTATAGGGGAATGCCATGTAGGCAAGACAGGAGTAGATGGGTGGGTGGGGGAATACCCTCACAGAGGCAGGGGGAGGGGGGATGGGATAGGGGGTTTTCAAAGGGGAGACCTTGAAAGGGGAAAACATTTAAAATGTAAATAAAGTATCAAAAGATAAAAATAAAAAAATAAGAAACTGTGCCCCAATTTCTTTAGGCAGGCAATACCAGTGACATAAATCAGTATATTCCATTTTTTTTCCCAGAAGTTCAGGACATGAATTCAATGGCTCCCTGGCAGTGGCCAAACTATTATATCCATCCTTTATCTTTTTTAATATACATGTATCATTCAATTTTCCCTAATGCTATTTCTGGATCAAAATTTCAATTATAGAGATCTCCCTTCTTGGGGGCTCTCACCATTGCTCCCTAATGAAGTAAACCCAGCTATTTCTTCTTATATCTTGTCCCTCATATTTTTATATACATCTCTATCATTAGTGACTTAATACAACTGTTCCTTTCCTTAGTGCATTCAACTATCTTAACTACTAGTACTTGAAGTGATGGATTTATGTGTCAAGTTGACAAGGTGTCAATTGTACTGGCTGATTTTGTGTCAACTTGACATAAGCTGGAGTTATCACAGAGAAAAGAGTTTCAGATGAGATAATCCCTCCATGAGATCCAGCTTTAAGGCATTTTCCCAATTAGTGATCAAGGGGAGAAGGCCCCTTGTGGGTGGTACAATCCCTGGGCTGGTAGTCTTAGGTTCTATAAGAAAGCAAGCTGAGCAAGGCAGGAGAGGCAAACCAGTAAGAATCTGCATCAGCTTCTGCTTCTTGAGTTCCAGCGCTGACTTCTTTAAGTGAAGAACAGCAGTGTGGAAACATAAGCTGAATAAACCCTTTCCTCCCGAACTTGCTTCTTGGTCATGATGTTTGTGCAGGAATAGAAACCCTGACTAAGACAATGTGGTTGGTGTGTGTGTGTGTGTGTGTGTGTGTGTGTGTGTGTGTGTGTGTGTGTGTGTATGTGTGTTTGAATGTGTACAGTGGCATGTGTGTCATGGGGTATTTCTGGAAGTCAGAGGACCATGTTAGGTTCTGATCTCATTCTCCCCCTTGTTTAGGCAAGGTCTCTGGTATTCATCACTACATGCACAAGACTAGCTGCCTTCTAATATCTGAAAATTGTTTTATCTTCCTCTCACATTTATAAACAGGAGGGCTGATATCACAGATTCATACCAATGTGTTTGGTCTTTATGTTGGATTTGTGGATTTAAACCCAAGTACCTACGCTTGTATAGCAAGGGTTTTACCAATATATTGCTCTAATCCAGATTAGTTTTAACTAGGGATCCTCATGAATTATAGAAAATGAAAATCATTTGACTGATTATTTTATCAATTCTTCAAAGAACAACATACAGCTTGTGCTACCTTAAATGGAAGGAAGAAAACTTCCCTTGTTTGATATAGTGGATACCTTAAGGATTATTTTTTTCTAAATAGCTCTGCTAAGTTCTCATTTGCTGCTCTGTCTCACCTCTTCCTCATGACAGATGTCCACATTATGAATGAGCAATCTACATTGCAAGATGTGCTTTAATACTTCAGCTCTTTCACAGAGAGCTAATTATAGTGTTGTTCCTACATGGGTTACTGCTGCAGACTACCTGGCTAATACTGTCATAACTTGAAAAATGAAATCTCAACATCTGAAAAAAATGAAGAAAGTTGATGATTTAATTGGTCAAACGTCAAGACCTCTTTGTAGTGGATCATGATATAGCTGTGAACACTACAGCAGGAAATCATAGTTTAAGCAACAACAAAAACAAAATAACAGTGAGTGACAATGGCACCTGAAATTTATGAGTAGTTGTTTTATGGCTAAGGTTATTAAATCTTTACAAAACTCCCGATTCATTGACAACAGGCTATTATTAGATCTTTTCTTGGGAAGATGAAAAGACAAATGTCATCTTATCTCAGTGTAAAGCCTCAGTAACAGAACAGAGAACCAGTCCACTCAAATCTAGGTTGGTAAATCAATGAGTTTCATTTGGGTTATTTACATGAATTTTCATTAGAGATTCTTTACTGGATTATGGTCAACTCATGAGTGGATATACCACTGAAGAAAATGCCTCTTTCTCTCTCTCTCTCTCTCTCTCTCTCTCTCTCTCTCTCTCTCTCTCTCTCTCTCTCTCTCTCTCTCCAGCCTACAACATATCATATCTTTACAAATATGCAAGTTCCTGTGGGCTTCTCATTCCATAGTAGATCTTACCTGTACATAAATCATTGAGTAGAGTCATGGACCCCTTGCCCCCCCCATTCACGATAGAAGAATAATGTGCCCAGTCTTGCTCAGGTTTCCCTCATGATATCACAGCAAATGACAACTCAAGAAGACAGTGGTTATATCATGCTATGATGACATTGACAATGTTCCACACTCATCATGCAGGTAAGAAGTCTTGAAAAATTATGTCTTTTATGCAGTACCCAGAAACTGTAATGACAAAGATAATTTACAAACTAAAGGATCTTCCTTGATGACCTTAAACTATAAAGCCTTTCTTTCTTGGTGAATGTGAGTCTGGTTATATTTATTACAGAGAGTTTTAGCCCTATCTTTCTTCTCAGATTCTGTTGGCCACTAGACTGAAAGGATAAAGAGAACATGCTTTTGACATCTTTGAGTATGGTAGAAATGCCCTCCAGAGACTGTTGCAGTGAGAGAGGTCTACGTTATTGTTTCAGGGGTAGGGCTCTTATAGGAGTAATTGGTCATAACATCAAGGAAGCAGGAAGGACTGATTTGTTATAATACACCAGCAAATTATATGTGGACAGGAAGTCACATCAGGATGTATATGTGCTGAGTTATGCAGCCCTTCAGAAGGCTCTCTCCAAGCTCACTTTTCAGTCAAGGACAGCCACTAGTTTTCAGGGAAATTCTCTAGAAAAAGGCACCCTCCAAAAAGAGGCAGGACAGGGAAGTTTGCTAAAAATCGAGTCCCCCATTTTTCATATAGCTCAAAAATCCTTTCCTTCATTGAGGATTGCTACCTTAATAATGAAGTTCTGCCCAAAAAGAGTAGGTCAGACCACATGAAGGTTCTATAACTGTCAAAGTAATAAGAAAACTAGACTAGCATGGTGAGAACTACAGCCCATGTAGATGATGAAAGAATGTCCAGATGTTCCCATTCAGTGCTCTGAAGATATAAATTAAGAAAGATCCTCAGTTTTATAACTAGCAACTGCCAATAAATATATAGAATTTATTTAGTGGCCATTGGGGGCCTATGGCATCAGGAATAGTTGGTGGTGCAGACATTATAGTAAAGATGGAGGAGTGTGACTCTACTTACAGCAGATGGGACATGGGATCCTACTTGGGGTTGTAAGCATATGCATTGAAATAACCTAGGAGACTCTGATTATTTCTTTATACCAATCTCTCATGTCTATTCTGGCATTCAATGACACTGTCACAGAAAGATAGAGGTCTTCACTTATTTAAAGGTTTGTTCAGGACAGTATAGGGGTTATTGTAGAACCTGTGAGACTGAAGAGTCCCCATTTACTCTAAAGTAACTTTTCAGAAACTGACAAAATTTGGTAGGTGTCCTGCTCCCTGGCCTGGATGACACCATACATAGATACCTACTAAGCTCCTTAGTTGACGGCAAGAAGGCATGTAGCTGTTTCTGTTAGGTCACTGAAATGACAAACATCTTCTTTGTCTTGTTTTTCTCTACTTCCTCAGATTTTCTTACCTTATTAGTGGCTTTGGAGAAAAATTCACCTAAATCATATTGTATTTATGCTTATGTATTTTATACCTATATCCAAACATATTAAAAATTTATAGAATATGTTGTTTGCTGAATTCAGATGGATCATAACTAAAATGCCTATGGAAATCCTAGTACGTAAGATATTGGGGCAATTCCCATCCCTGTCTTGCTTGTTTCATAATGTATGAAATGACAGTAGTGACAAATGGGAGGAGTTAAAATTCACTAGGTTAAAATACATAAAACACCAGGCCCTGTTAATTAGAAATTCAAACAAAATAAGGTTGGAGCTATCCTTATCCCAAACAGACACATTTAAAATATTGCAATCATCACATTATATTGTGGTACATATCTGTCTAATAATTAATAAATAATGATGAATTATGCATCTAAGCTCTTCTAAAGACAAGCAATGCCTGGTTTGAGCATTTTACTGTGACTGTCACTTGGCTGTAACCCTCAGGAGGCACTATGGTCTGTAGACAGAGAAATAAATACTGCTTTTTTATTTTTTATTTTTCTGTCACATTGGTATATGCCAGTTCTGGATTTATCTTCACTAGTTCTCTCACAGGGATACATGATGAAGCAGTTTTCATAGCACAGATAAATATTAAATGTATATTAGTTTTCCCCAGTGAACAAGATTGTGGAGACAAACTCACTAATTGTGGGAGAATGCTTTTGAAGGTAGGTTAAAGACCATAAAATCTGTGCCTTGAGGTGAACCCAGTGACCTTTCTCTTTGGCTTTGCTTTAGTGGAGTTCCTTGGGATAGTCCTATATGATGGTTAATTTAGACTCACAACTTGCCACAATGTAGAATAACCTATGATTCAAGAAAAATTGTCTAAATTAGGTTGGGATTGGAGAATGCATTGGGGGAACTTCTGAGTTAGAGTTATGGAAGTGGGAAGAACCATCCTGAACATGAGCAGCACTGTTTCTTGATCTGGACATTGGACTGAATCAAAAAGAGAAAGTTTGGAGAATGAGCTTAGTGCTAACACATACACTTTAGTTAATTGTTCTTTTCACTTGACTGTACAGTGATGTAACTAGCTGTCTCAAGTTTCATCCATCTTGACTTCCCTGAAGTGATGGGCTGTAACCTGGAACTGAGTATCGAACAAGTCCTTTATCTCTTTAGTTGATTTTTATTATAGTATTTTAACCCAACAGTAAGGAATGAATCTGTGAAATCCTGTCTTTTGTTCTTCAGCCCTACATGTTTCTCCTGGATTTACGGTTAAATGTTCTATTTCTATCTATATGGCAAAGACATCTTAGGCTATAAAACAGGGGAAATTATTCTCTAAAAATAGTATGGAGTTTAAATTGGTATCTGACTTCCTTGAGAAAGCTGAGAAATGTTGAATTTCTACCAAAGAGGACTCCTTGCGGATGGCAGAAGTCAGTCAATAAGTGCTGCTAAGTAAAGCATAAGACCCTGAACTTGGATCTCCCCCAATCCAGGAAGAAGTTGCACATGACTGCACACACCTGCATGCAAGAGTTAGATATCTTTTTTTTTTTTTTAATTTTTATCTTTTGATACTTTATTTACATTTCAAATGCTTCTCCTTTTCCAGGTCGCCACTTTGGAAAGCTCCTATCCCCTCCCCCTCCCCCTGCCTCTATGAGGGTAGTACCCCACCCATCCATTCTCCCACCCACACCCATCTTCCCATCATTGCATTCCCTTATACTGGGGCCTCTAACACCATCAGGCCCAATGACCTCTCCTCCCAACAAGTACCTCCATGGTACGAACCATGGGTATTCTTTGGTTGATGGTACAGTCTCCAGGAGCACCAGGAGTTCAGGCCAAGTTGACACTGTGCTCCCTCCATGGGGCTGCAAAGTCCCTCAGCTCCTTCAGTCCCTTCTCCAGCTACTCCATCTGGGACCTCACACTCAGTCCAACAGTTACTGTGAAGTGAAACTCGGGTATTCTGACCTTTTGGGATAATATCCACTTATCAGCTAGTACATACCATGTTTGTTCTTTTGTGACTGAGTTACCACAATCAGGATGATATTTTCAAGTTCCATCCATGTGTCTGCGAATTTCATGAAGTCATTGTTTTTAATAGCTGAGTAAGTACTCTATTGTATAAATGTACCACATTTTCTGTATCCATTCTTCTGCTGAGGGATATCTGGGTTGTTTCAGCTTCTGGCTATTATAAATATGGCTACTATCAACATAGTGGAGCATGTGTCTTTATTACATGTTGGAGCATCTTCTAGATATATGCCCAGGAGTGGAAAAGTTGGGTCCTCGGGTAGTATTATGTCCATTTTTCTCAGAGTCCAGCAAACTAATTTCCAAAGTGGTTGTACCAACTTGCAATCCCACCAGCAATGGAAGAGTGTTTCTCTTTCCCCACATCTTCGTCAGCATCTGCTGTCACCTGAGCTTTTGATCTTAGACATTCTGACTGGTGTGAGGTGGAATCTTAGAGTTGTTTTGATTTGCATTTCCCTGACGACTAAGGATGTAGAACATTTCTTTAGGTGCTTCTCAGCGGTACGAGTTTCCTCAGTTAAGAATTCTCTGTTTAGCTCTTTTCCCCATTTATTGATAGGGTTATTTGGTTCTCTGGAGTCTAATTTCTTGAGTTCTTTGTATATATTGGATATTAGCCCTCTATCTGACATAGGATTGGTAAAGATCTTTTCCCAATTGTTGGTTGCCATTTTGTCCTATTGACAGTGTCCTTTGCCTTACAGAAGCTTTGCAATTTCATGAGGTTTCATTTGTCAATTATTGATCTTAGAGCATAAGGCATTGGTGTTCTGTTCAGGAACTTTTCCCCTGTACCCATGTGTTCGAGACTTTCCCCGAATTTCTTTTCTATTAGATTCATTGTATCTGGTATAATGTAGAAGTCCTAGATTCACTTGGACTTGAGCTTTGTACAGAGAGATAGGAATAGATCAATTTGCATTCTTCTACATGTAGACCGCCAGTTGGGCCAGCATCATTTGTTGAAAATGCTGTCTTTTTTCCTAGATGGTTTTAGCTCCTTTGTCTTAAATCAAGTGACTGTAGGAATGTAGGTTCATTTCTGGGTCTTCAATTCTATTTCATTGATCTACTGGCCTGTCAGTGTACCAATACCATGCAGATTTTATCACTACTGCTCTGTAGTATAGCTTGAGGTCAGAGATGCTGATTCCCCCAGAAGTTCTTTTGTAGTTGAGAATAGTTTTTGGTATCCTGGGTTTTTTGTTATTCCAAATGAATTTGAAAATTGCTCTTTCTAAGTCAATGAAGAATTGAGTTGGGATTTTGATGGGAATTGCATTGAATCTGTAGATTGCTTTTGGCAGGATGGCCATTTTTACTGTATTAATCCTGCCAATCCATGAGCATATAAGATCTTTCCATCTTCTGAGGTCTTCTTCGATTTCTGTCTTCAGAGACTTGAAGTTCTTGTCATATAGGTCTTTCACTTGCTTGGTTAGAGTCACACCAAGATACTTTATATTGTTGTGACAATTGTGAAGGATGTCATTTCCCTGATTTCTTTCTCAGCCTGTTTATCCTTCGAGTATAGGAAGGCTACTGATTTGTTTGAGTAAATTTTATATCCGGCCACTTTGCTGAAGTTGTTTATCAGTTGTAGCAGTTCTCTGGTGTTGTTTTTCGGGCCTCTTAAGTATATGATCATATTAACTGCAAATACAAATAGTGATATTTTGATTTCTTCCTTCCAATTTGTATCCCTTTGACATTCTTTTGTTGTCTAATTGCTTGAGCTAGAACTTCAATTACTATATTGAATAGATAGGGAGAGAGAGGGCATCCTTGTCTAATCCCTGAATTTAGTGGGATTGCTTCTAGTTTCTCTCCATTTAGTTTGATGTTGGCTACTGGTTTGCTGTATACTGCTTTTACTATGTTTATGTATGGACCTTGAATTTCAGATCATTCCAAGACTTTAATCATGAAGGGATGTTGAATTTTGTCAAATGCTTTTTCAGTATGAAATGAAATGATCATTTTTTTTTTTTTGGACTTTGTTTATGTAATGGATTACATTGATGGATTTCCGGGTATTGAACCATCCCTGCACCCCTGGGATGAAGCCTACTTGATCATGATGAATTATCATTTTGATGTGTTCTTGAATTCAGTTTGCAAGAATTTTATTGAGTGTTTTTGCATTGATATTCATAAGGGAAATTGATCTGAAGTTTTCTTTCTTTTTTCGGTCTTTATAAGTTTTTAGTATCCGTGTAACTGTGGTATTATAGAAGGAATTGGGTAGTATTCCTTCTGTTTCTATTTTGTGGAGTAGATTGAAGAGTATTGGTTTTAGGTCTTCTTTGAAGGTCTGATAGAATTCTGCAGTGTACCCATCTGGTCCTGAGGTTTATTTGGTTGGGGAACTTTTAATGATTGCTTCTATTCCTTTAAGCATTATGGGACTGTTTAGATGGTGTGAAGAGTTAACTGTCCTGTCCCTCACAGGGCCCCCTCCTGGAATGGACTATTGACCAGGTTCCGAAATGCCCTGCCTGTAGGACTTTCAGCTGCTGAGGAGGGAAACTGCTGGCCTAGGGGAAAGTAGACAGGAGACAAGAAATACCTCGAGAGCGAGTTGATTGCCCAATCAAGCTCCAAATAAACTTTATTTCTAAGTCTATATTTAAGTACTTAAAGGCAGGAAGGGCAGGAGTAGGGAGGTACTAGAGGTCACTACAGGGCAGGATGAGACAGAGGGAGAGAAGATCTCAGGGTCACTTAATTGTAGCCAAATATTGCACTCCTGTAAATCAGCATAACAAGCCTTGTTGTAGCTCAAGATAGCAAGACAACTCAAGGTTTCTTTGGAGCCACAGTCTATTATACACAAACTGTCTATTGCCTGCAGAAGACAACTTCAGTGGGGAGGAATCAAAGGAATGTCTGCTGAAGCCTGGGACCCTCTGCTTAGCTGATTAAAACAAGGCCTCAGGTTCAAACAAGGCCATTTGGTCTCCAACATCTCCTCCCTTTTTATTTACTGTAAAGCCGAATATCCAGGAACCTGTTTAAAAACAGGGGGCCTTAATCAGCAGGGGAGGGGGGTAAGTAGAGACTCGATCCTCATAATTATTTTGATACCTTTTTTATGAGGAGAGGCAGAAAGCCCACCCATTGGGTGATACTTTATCAGTATCAACCTCTATGCCATTGATTATGCTCCTCAAGGAACTCAGAACCAGCACATGGCGTCTTTTCCTTTGCAATGCTTCAGCTCTGCACCCCACTGATGCCCATGCTGGTCCGCAAGTCAGCGTGCATAAATCTGAGTTTTATGCAGCTTCTAAAGGAGAATCATTGGCTTCAGACACCTTAATTCCATGATCAAGCAGATCGAGGCCGAGGCAGTGATAATGAATCTGTAAAGCTCGGGATGTCAGGAAGTCAATGCTGTTTGATGAATCCTATAATTTTGTTAAAAATGAAAGGTCCCAGGCTAACCAGAAGTAAAAGGCTAATTATCGGTCCAGCAAGAGGCATGAGAAAAGAGAACATAGATTACTGCCACCAGGAATCAGCATCAGATGAGAATTTTTGTTTCTTTTTTTTTTTTTTTTTAATTTTATTTTAGATACTTTATTTACATTTTCAATGTTTCCCCTTTTCCGGGTCTCCTCTTTGGAAGCCCCCTATCCCGTCCCCATCCCTACCTCTATGAGGGAATTCCACCT
>CM052711.1:72496442-72513177 GCA_028551405.1 Uromys caudimaculatus | reverse complement strand
GTGTTTTCCTGTAATTCTTTAATGGATTTCTGTGTTTCCTCTTTAAGGACTTCTAGTTCATTACCTCTGTTCTCTTGTATTTCTTTAAGGATGTTATTCATTTCTTTCTTAAAGTCTTCTATCATCATCATGAGAAATGATTTTAAATCTGAGTCTTGCTTTTCTGGCGTATTGTGGACTCCAGGGCTTCCTGTGGTGGGAGAGCTGGGTTCTGATGATGCCAAGTGGCCTTGGTTTCTGCTCCTTAGGTTCTTGCCCTTGCCTTTTGCCATCTTGTTAACTCTGATGTTAACTGATCTTACTTTCTGGCTATGGCTTTTCTCACCTGCAGGCCTCTGTATCAATACACCTTGAAGACCAGCTCTCTCTGAGAGGTGTTTTTTCCATGCTCCTGGGTGAATAACTTTCTCCTGGAGCTCCTTGACTATGGAACCCTGGTGGCCCAGGCCTGCCGCCACTGCTGCTGTTGGGATCCAGGGGGTTTCTATGCCCGCCTACCTCAGTCCCTATGACTCGCAGGTTCGGGGCAGTTCCTGGTGAGCTGTGGAGCTTGTCTTGGGCCCACTCCTGACTTTTCCAAGCTCCTGGGAGGGTATCCCTCTCCCGGCACTAATCGGCTATGGAGCCCTGTGGCCCCAGCTGAGGTCTCCAGTTGCCCGATGGAGGCCGGAAGTTCCTGTCCCTCAGTCTCTGTGGCCTGCAAACCGGTCGGGTCGGTGAGCACTGGTGCTCTTTTTGCCCCCATTGGCGGCTTTTCCACGCTCCTGGGAGAGTAACCTTCTCCTGGCACCGCTTGACTATGGAACCCTGGTGGCCCAGGCAGATGTATCCTGCCTCAGCTGCCGCTGTTGGGATCCAGGGGGTTTCTATGCCCGCCTACCTCAGTCCCTGTGACTCGCAGGTTCGGGGCAGTTCCTGGAGAGCTGTGGAGCTTGTCTTGGGCCCACTCCCGGCTTTTCCAAGCTCCTGGAAGGATATCCCTCTCCCGGCGCTAATCGACTATGGAGCCCTGTGGCCCCAGCTGAGGTCCCCGGCCCGAATTTTTGTTTTTTAAGGGAAAAGCTGATTTCATGAAGTTTTTTATCCCAGTAATAATCAACCCACTATCCTCTTGCCTGATTCAGAATCTGACTCAATTCTTCAAGTACTTGTAAGCCTTTTCTAGAATATCAATGTCCTGTAAATCTCACAGGAAATAAAACGAAAGCTAGTTGATAGACCACTATAACAGACATGTCGGATTTCAGCACTCTAACACAGTTGAAAAAGGTGTACAATCAATACAACTTTCATTAAATTCTGCAGAAGAAACAACATTTTAACATGAACAATTAATAAAAAATTGGGAGCCTTAACACATGTACTAATACTTGTTCAAAATACAAATCTTGTTCCCACTTTATCTCTTGCTAACATAACATCAGAGAAGTGCAGCTAACCTTCAAATATGTCTTTGAGAATGTCCAGAAGCAGTTTTTACAGTCTATATTTTCTCTGTTGCACAAGGTGAAAATCTTGAGGCAAGGCAGCTTATCCAATCTGGGATATAGGCAATCAAAGGTAGATCAGGAACAAATGTCTAATACAGCTTTTCTGTCACCATTTTCAGGACATTCAGCAGCTTACAGGTCAGCATCATTCTCTGTCCCAGCATCAGCATGTCTTAACAATCACTCTGGCAACCAGCTTGTTCCCTTTAGCAACCTGTAGAAAAAACACAAATATGTCCTTTTCCCCAGTTTAAGTATATGCTCTGGATCATGTCATATGACTGTAAATGGATCCTACCATTTCACCTAGGCATAAATATGCCTATTTGTAGGATGCTATAGACACTTAGCAGAGAATTCCTTGGCATCCAAATTTTAAAATTTTAATTTTTTGTGGTGTAGGGGATATGATTCTCCCTTTTTTGTATATATATATTGTTTTGTATAAAACAATATATATATAATATTGTTTTAACGTTCCATGGACCTGTTCTATAATCCCTTGTCCTTGAGAAAAATAAGGAATTTTAGTTATATGACTAATATAAAATTGGTACAAAATGTCTAAAATGCCTGACTGCAATAACCAGTTTCATTATCTGTTTTAAACTGATTGGGAACACCAAGCATAGAAAAACAATGTAGGCAATGACTGATTATATTTTTACTTGATTCTCCTGTTAAAGCAGTTGTAGCTAGAAAGCCTGAAAGGGTGTTAATAGTCACATGTACATGTTTCAATTTTTTAAAATATGAATAAAATCTATTTTGTATAATTGGTTAGGTATAATTCCTCGAGGAATAACACCATTATGTGACACAGGTAGAAACTAAGGACATTCAGGACCAGCCCCATGCTTTATCGACAGAGCTAGCTGGGCTCTCATGCCTACATGAGTTCCATAGCCTTATTAACTTTTTATAAATCTTAATTTTGATCTTTGTTTTGGATTAATGGAACAACCAATCTCTTGGAGGTGAGTAAGTACATCAGCTCCAATGTCCATTAATCCTTTAAAACTTTCTGCAATTATTAATTTAAGGTTAGGTTTCTTATTAGTAATTGAACTCAGCACACATCAGGGGAACTAAGCAAGTCTTTTGTTAATGCCATAGGGAAAGCAGCCATAATTCTTTATGACACCTAGATGAGTGGCCTGCTGTGAGTGCCTTGGGATCAGAGGCTGACCCCTCCTCCCTGGGGAAAGAGCAAGCACTTCTGTGAGGGGTAGTTAAAACAAAAGGAATTTCACAGGAGATTCTGCAGAGGTTGTTCTGAGGTTTGCATTAACTCAAATACAAATGTTTCTTAATTGGGTCTATGTCTTGAGGCCATCTATCCTTGGGCCAGGCTTGATTGTCCGTTCTGGCCTCTGTTCTTAGAACAAACATTTTTAAAAATGACTCAAACCTCCATATTAAAACCTTTTTTATTCCCTCATTTCTGTAGAAGCATAGTTTGTACAGTGGTCCCTTGTAAGGCAGCAAGCCATAGGCAGACCCTGATTGTATGAGGGTCGGATTTCTGTATAAAGATGAATATATCTAGCTAAATTTGTCTCTATCCTGCATGGCCTAATAGCGGCAGGC
This sequence comes from Uromys caudimaculatus, assembly GCA_028551405.1. NCBI lineage: Eukaryota > Metazoa > Chordata > Mammalia > Rodentia > Muridae > Uromys > Uromys caudimaculatus. The sequence continues at coordinate 72,510,097 of CM052711.1, read as the reverse complement.
TGCATTAGCATTTTCACAGGCCAACTGAATAGCAAAGGGAACTCTTGCTGGAGAATCTCAAAAGAAAAATTTTTACCTGCTGCTTTTCTCTGAAGCTGTGACAGAGCTGTAAGTTGCAGTCAATGGAACATTGGTGGTTTAACTACAATTTTTAAGCTTCTCTTGTAACATTAGAGTACAACCATATCTTTGGAAAACAAACTCAGTTTTAAACAATAAAATCAATACCAAGAATATTATTTTCAGATTAAAAAGTTTGGTGGTCAGTTTTTACATCTGAATGCTTGACAGTATAGCTTTCAATACCTTAAAGAGATATTGTTCTAAATCTTTGTCTGATTTCTAGGATAAGAATTACATAAAATATTACTTGACTTAAACTTATCTTTAAAGACCTGTTTCCTTGGGTTGGCTCATGTCGAATTTTTTGTTGTCTAGAATGACTCAAACCCTTAGCTACCAGTTTTAAACCTACTTTTGTTAACAAAGTTATACATTTTTAATCATACCCAATAATTTATAAGCCAATACTCTATAATCAAGTCATGTAGAATATTTTTATACTTTTAAAACCAATCAGAAGCAAAAATGAAGTAACCACACATTTACTTATTTAGACCAGACAAAATTTAACTTTTGCTAGTGGTAATTTTAAGAGAGGAACACCTTACTTGTTACTTGTTACTTGTTGAATCCAACAATCAGAGAAATTTTTCTAGGAGAAACAGCTGTCAGCTCCCTTACCATAGAAGCCAAAAAGCTTCGGCCCTTTTAAGAGCACCTTGTGCACATAATTAAGCCTATGGCAGGGCTTCTCTAGCTGTCCTTGACTCTCAGCTACAGTGCAGGATAACATCAGTTTTTACTGTGCGAACTGAAACTGCCCTTTTCTTTTCTTTTGAAACCTAATTAAAACTAAATCAAGGGCTAAACAACCAGCAAAAAGTTATAACCATTTTTTGCTTTTTCTTTCTTTTGGACACGAAACAGAAAGCAACATTAAAGCAATGAAACAAAAGCACATAAAACTGACAGACAAGAACAGATTGGTGCACCAAGAATCTACAATACAGAGAGAGGAAAGAGAATTAGATGTCCCAAAGGGACATCCTATCTAAAAGACCCAGAATTAGAAGGGCCATGATGTCTCCAGAACTCCTTCTGTCCCTGGGAGAGTTTTAAAACAGCTTACCTTCATTTTTCTTAACTGGATAGTCGGGGAGGATTGTTTTTCTTGAATTCATTCTCTCATAGTTAGGGTATAAACCATCTCTAATCAGGGTCCAAAGAATAAAGGCATCTATAAGAATTATCTTTGCTTCCCTAGATTTTAGCATAACTCTAAAGACCTTCATAAAACACATTTTACCATTATTTGGAAACACATGCACAGAACACATTTTACCATTACCTTGCCCTTCAACAAGGTTTATTTATTGCTTTCACAAAAACATCTACACAATTTTTACCTTAGTCCCCCTAGTCTTGAGAGACTCTTCTCACTCTTTTTAACCTTAGTCCCCTTAGTCTTGAGAGACTCTTTAATTCCCTGTAAAAAGACTTCATAGTCATTTAACATTTGTCCCATGATTCTACATTATTTTACACAGCTTCAACACAATTTTTTCTTTTTTAACTCTGTATCTTACTCTACACAATTCTCACACAATAAAATATCTCTGTTTTCTCTTAACTCATATCACTTCCACCTTTTCACAGTGGAACATCTCTTTTTTCTTCCTCTTTGTTACTTCATTTCACAAAGACTCTAATATAATAATAAAACATCTTTTACTATGAGTTTATATTACTGCCAGTCCGTTTCATATAAACTCATAGATCTGTGATACTAATTCACAGCTTTCTCACAGATTAGTCCTTTTCACACAGGTATTCATTGTCCTGAAGGAAAAGTTTCCATGAATAAAATTTCCTAGTTTTTCCTTACCTCTGGAAAAAGCATCTGTCTCTTTCATGTGTCACTCACCTCTCTCCAGGAGTCCACTTCTTCAGTCGGCTCACTCTGAGACCGTCTCCTCTCTACATGATCCTCAATAGGATCATCTGGGCCAGGCTTTTCCGTGATGTGATGTTGGGCAGCATGCATGATCCCGTTCCTCAGCCCCGTGTCTAGGTGCCAACTATGAAGAGTTAACTGTCCTGTCCCTCCTAGGAGCCCTCCAAGAGGGGAGTATCGACCAGGGTCAGAAATGCCCTGCCTGCAGGACTTTCAGCTGTTGAGGAGGGAAACTGCCGGCCTAGGGGAAAGAAGACAGGAGACGAGAAATATCTCGAGAGCAAGTCAATTGCCCAATCAAGCTCCAAATAATCTTTATTTCTAAGTCTATATTTAAGCACTTAAAGGTGGGAAAGGCAGGAGTAGGGAGGTACTAGAGGTCACTACAGGGTGGTATGAGACAGAGGGATAGAAGATCTCAGGGTCACTTAATTGCAGCCAAACATTACACTGCTGTAAATCAGCATAACAAGCCTTGTTGTAGCTCAAGATAGCAGGACATCTCAAGGTTTCTTTGGAGCCATAGGCTACTATACACAAACTGTCTATTGCCTGCAGAAGACAGCTTCAGCTGGGGGAGGGGGATCAAAGGAATGTCTGCTGAAGCCTGGGACCTTCTGGTTAGCTGATTAAAACAAGGCCTTAGGTTCAAAAAGGCCATTTGATCTCCGACAAGATGGTTTATCTGATCCTTAAATAAATTTGATGTTTGGTATCTGTCTAGGAAATTGTCCATTTCATCTAGATTTTCCAGTTTTTTTGAATATAAGCTTTTGTAGTAGGAACTGAAGATTTTTTGAATTTTCTCAGAAACTGTTATTATGTCTCCCTTTTCATTTCTCATTTTGTTAATTTGGATACTGTCTCTGTGCCCTCTGGTTAGTCTGGCTAAAGGTTTATCTATCTCATTGATTTTCTCAAAGGACCAACTCCCGGTTTTGTTGATTCTTTGCATAGTTCTTTTTGTTTCTACTTGATTGATTTCAGCCCTGAGTTTGATTATTCATGCCTTTTACTCCTCTTGGGTTTTTTAGCTTCTTTTTGTTCTAGAAGCTTTCAGGTGTGCTGTTAATCTGCTAGTGTATACTCTCTCCAGTTTGTTTTTGGAGGCACTCAAATTTATGTGTTTTCCTCTTAACACTGCTTACATTGTATCCCATAAGTTTGGGTATGTTGTACTTTCATTTTCATTAAATTCTAGGAAGTTTTTAATTTCTTTATTTCTTAGTTGACCAAGTTATCATTGAGTAGAGTTTTGTTCAGCTTCCATGTGTATGACTACTTTTGTTGTTTTTGTTGTTGCTAGTGAAGACTAGCCTTAATCTGTAGTGATCTGATAGGAGACATAGGATTTTTTTTGCGACAGATTATGTGGGCAATTTGGAGAAGGTACCATGAGGTGCTGAGAAGAATGTATATTCTTTTGATTTAGGATGAAATGTTCTCTAAATATCTGTTTAATCCATTTGGTTCATAACAACTGATAGTTTTACTGTGTCTCTGTTTAGAATGTGTTTCCAAGATCTGTCCATTGATGATAATGGAGTGTTGAAGTCTCCTACTATTATTTTGTGAGGTGCAATGAGTGCTTTGAGCTTTAGTAAAGTTTCTTTTATGAATGTGGTTGCCCTTGCATTTGGAGCATAGATTTTCAAAATCGAGAGTTCTTCCTAGTAGATTTTTTCTTTGATGTGTATGGAGTGTATTTTTAAATCTTTTTTGATGACTTTTGGGTGAAAGTCGATTTTATCTGATATTAGAATGGCTACTCCAGCCTGTTTCTTGGGACCATTTGCCTGGAAAATTGTTTTCCAGCCCTTTATTCTGATGTAATGTTTGTCTTTGTCATGGAGGTACGTTTCCTGAATGCAGCAAAATGCTGGGTCCTCTTTATGGATCCAGTATATCTGTCTATGTCTTCTTTTGGGAAATGAGTCCATTGATGTTAAGAGATATTAAGGAATAGTGATTGTTGGTTCCTGTTATTTTCAATGTTATTTTTATGTTTGCGTAGCTATCCACTTTTACTAGGGTTTAGTTTCCATCCTTGAGTTGACATTTTCTATCTATTATCCTTTGTAGGGTTGTGTTTGTGGAAACATATTGTGGAAATTTCATTTTGTCATAGAATATTTTGGTTTCACCATCTATGGTTTTTGAGAGTTTTGCTGTTTATAGCAGCCTGGGCTGGCATTTGTGTTCTCTTAGGGTCTGTATGAGTTCTGCCCAGGATCTTCTAGCTTTATTAGTCTCTGATGAGAAGTTTGGTATATTTCTGATAGGTGTGCCTTTATATGTTATTTGACCTTTTCCCATTACTGCTTTTAATATTCTTTCATTCTTTTGTGTATTTGATGTTTTCATTATAATATGATGGGAGGGATTTCTTTTCTTGTCCAATCTATTTGGAGTTCTGTAGGTTTCTTGTATATTTCATCTCTTTCTTTAGGTTAGGGAAGTTTTCTTTTATAATTTTGTTGAAGATATTTACTGGCCCTTTAAGTTGGGAATCATCACTCTCTTCTATACCTATTATCATTGGTTCTGTCTTCTCATTGTGTCCTGGATTTCATGGATGTTTTGGTTTAGGAGCTTTTTGCATTTTGCATTTTCTTTGACTGTTGTGTCAATGTTTTCTATAGTATCTTCCGCACCTGAGATTCTCTCTCCTATCTCTTGTATTCTGTTGGTGATGCTTGCATCAATGACTCCTGATCTCTTTCCAAGGTTTTCTAACTCAAGACTTGTCTCCCTTTGTGATTTCTTCAATGTTTCTATTTCTATTTTTAGTTCCTGTATGGTTTTGTTCATGTCCTTCATGTGTTTGATTGTGTTTTCCTGTAATTCTGCCTGTTTGATTATGTTTTCCTGTAATTCTGTCTGTTTGATTGTATTTTCTTGTAGTTCTTTAATGGATTTTTGTGTTTCCTTTTTAAGGGCTTCTAGTTGTTTACCTCTGTTCTCTTGTGTTTCTTTAAGGGAGTTATTTCTTTCTTAAAGTCTTCTATCATCATCATGAAAAATGATTTTAAATCTGAGTCTTGCTTTTTTGGTTTGTTTGGGTATCCAGGGCTTTCTGTGGTGGGAGAGCTGGGTTCTGATGATGTCAAGTAGCCTTGATTTCTGTTCCTTATGTTCTTGCCCTTGCCTTTCACCATCTGGTTAACTCTGGTGTTAGCTGGTCTTACTCTTTCTGGCTGTGGCTTGTCCCTCCTGCAAGCCTCTGTGTCAATACTCCGTGAAGACAAGCTCTCTCTGAGAGGAATTTGGTTTTGGAGAGCTGTGGCACAGTGTGAGTTAGATATCTTGATGTCTTGTTATTGGATGTTTTCATCTCCCCTAGAATAGAGATTGACATGAAGCAGGCCCTCAACAAATTTCAATAAATGAAAATTTGCTTCACTTGATAAAAGTGACAGATCCCACAATAGTGGCTCCAGTTTTCCATTACACTATGAGAAATGCGTTGCTTAGGATAAGTCAGCTACCCTTAAAATCAGTGGAAAATGTGACTTTTTCGTTTATCCTAGCCAAAGAGAAATCAAATCTCTGTTTAAAGTTACTTCTCAGTGTCTTGGGATGTGACTCAGTTGTTTGTGCCTGCCTGGCTTGCCCAAGGCCTTCAAAGTGATTAACAACACCACATAAACTATTTATGGTAGCACAAACTTTTAATTCTGGAACTTTGGAGGTAGAGGAATTAGGATCAGTAGTTCAAGGCTAGCCTGCAGTACTTAAGACCTGTTCCTAAAAAGTGGACAAAAAGGTTAATCTTCAAGGTTCTAGTTGGGTAGAAGCTTGAAAGCTACCTGGATTACAACAAAAAAAAATCACTTCCTTCTGTCTTTAACATTCTCTGTGAAGTGTTATTAGAAGCAAGGCTCTATCCTTGTAACCAGGATCCCTACAGAGCTGAGAATTGTGAAGTAGAAAATGCTTTTCTGATTGGAAGTAATTTCTGGTCTTCCTGGGTTGTTAGGCAGCTATTGTCTCTATTTTTTTCTCTAACCTGAAAGACTGAATATAGAACATTTTGGTGCATGCTGCCAGCCTTGTTTTCACAGGAACAACTCATGAAAGGCCCACAGCAGGCTTCACTGCAGGGAGAGTTGGAGACAGCCTGAAATCATACTCTACCATTCAGGGCCTGTAAGAATTAAGGAATCACAAAAGTTAATTTTGTTTCAAGAGTAGGAATATAATGAGATAAATATAGATGTGACTCACCATGAAAGAAGGAAAAAATGCCACAGCAGAATATAAGAAGTTTCATCTTTTATCTTACAGTGTGCTGCTTGTTAGTTTGCTCTGCTTTAGTATTAAACAGTTGTTAATATTAATCAGTGTTCCCTTTTCCTTCTTAGAAAAGACTAAATTTCTCAATGTAAACTAGATGTCTATATTTGCTTAACAGTGGAAATTTTCTGGAAGAAAGAAAGTGGGTTGTTATAACTTATAAAAGAGAGCCACAAGTTTATAGGAAAGTGGATGACAGGAGAGTGCCCTGAGATGGGGCCTTGAGAAGAGCAGGCGTTCAGGTCCAAAGTTAAGCTCCTTTAGGAGGGAGATGATTCTTGGACAGGGTGGTAGAGTTTCTGAAAAGATTATGTTATTTTTTCTAAAATATCATGGTATACATAGCACCATGGCTATTGGAAACCATAGTGGTGCTTTAAGGAGCTGGCGAGGGATTCTGAAGTAACAGAGGTCTTTGAGCTGCCAGGGAGAAGATTAAAAGCAAGGAACTAGGTAGTGTGTTGAGCACAGGAAGGGAATGCATAGACAGGGAGAAGATCAGAAGATGAATCTTCTGTCATTTGTGTTTATAGTGTCGTAACTTGAGACCTGGTAACCCTAGTACAGGCGCACTCACTAAACCATACTTATATAAGCCAATAACAGCAAAATAATAGTGAACAGAAGATTAATGAGGATTATTATAAGTCTACATTGGAAAGATGAACAAAGAGTATCTTGTGTCTATCATTGTCTCATATTTAGTGTCTGCTGCAAGGCTGTTTGAAAAGTGCTAAGTACATATAAGATCCTTTTTTGGGTGGTTATGCACCCTCAAGTTTTTCATCTTCAAACATAGTATTTTTCTAGAGAAATTTGAATTTGTTGGAGTCCACTGCAAGTGTATGACAGACAAAGAAATGGATATATATGTCTCTTTAGAATATTAGATTCCTAACAGGACATTTAGACTTGAATTTGAGTCAGCTAAGTGGATTCCATATAGCGGCAGGAGAATAGGGATTGGGGACCACAGGAGCAAGAACAATGTGAATGAAGCCAACTGACAGAGAAAACTACAAGCCTTCTCTACCTCTGTTTCATGTAATGAATAACATATGTGACAAAAGCCTGGGTTACACAGGCACAGAGAAGGCAGGTGCTATGTGGATGTCCAGTAAGGGCCATGAATTTAGTGACTTCATGTTTCCTGGACTTTTCTCCAGACTCTTAGATTTCTCTTATTCGTAGGACTGTTTTCCCTTTCTCTATACACTGTATGTTTCTATTTCAAGCCACATGTTCCTGGTCTAATTCTCGACCATAGATCAGCAGTGACCCAGTTCTGTACTTGTACCAATCACAACTGTAGAATCAACACTGTATATTTCCTTGCCCTCCATGCATTAAGATTGGTGTTTGGGGTGGACAGAGGAAACAGGATGAATGGATTTAAGATAGAGGAAATTTCTATTGTCGTTGAGAACAGCCCTCCTTTCCTCTGTCCCCACATGTGTCCCGTCTTTCTGACACTACTTAGCTGGAATGTAAAGTTGAACCTTTTAGTAGTTTTACAAAAGAGGACTATGCATTACTGTGCCCAGGAGGGATAGGAATCACTGTGCCTGGATAGGGGGGAAGCCTCATTGTACAATCATGAAGATGATATCCTGCAGTTAAGCTGTCCCTCAGGTCTCTAAAGATACAGCAATTCACCCTTCTGAAGAGTTTATTAATATTGATGCCCCTGGGAGAAAATTTAATAAGTGAATCCAGGGTTAGCTTTCTTTCTCCCACCATTTAAATCCATGCACACTTTCACTCTTTTAGAACAATTTTCTAAGTAGCAAAATGAAGAAAGGTTAGTTTTCTTGAAATGGGAACTTAATCATTCAATACATAATCAGTAGGTCTCCTTCTTTCAAAGTACAGAGAAACTTAGGCTCATACCTGCACAGTGAACACATTTTCCCTTCTCATGCTTTCCTGCTGAAGAGTTACACCGTGAGCTGGAACACCAAAAATCTATTTCTTCAGTTAATAATATCCTCGTCCTCCTCCTCCTCCTCCTCCTCCTCCTCCTCCTCCTCCTCCTCCTCTTCCTTCTCCTCCTCCTTCTGCACCACATTCTCATTTCTCTTCCCTTTTTGGAGCAGAGGACCAAACCCAGTTCCTTGTTCCTGATTGAAAACCACTCTATCTCAGCAGTAACATACAAAATCCCATCTTCATCTTACCAAAGCTCTATTCCCCTAATCCTTAAAAGGATGATACACACACATACACACACATACACACACACAGTGTGTGTGTGTGTGTGTATGTGTGTGTGTGTGTGTACATGTGCACATTGCCTCCTAGGCACACTAAGATGTCCCAAGTTTTAAAATGGTACATAGTAAAATCACGAATTGAACTTGGCCGTTGTAAGTTCTTAGACTTGGAGTTCAACAGGGATACTCATGTGGATTGTCCTTTCAGATAAGCTTTATATTAGAAGAGTTATTGATGATACCTTAGATATACAGAGTCCTGGTGTAGGAGTTCTAAAGAATGTTCAGGCCCACAAGATAAAGTTGGCATTCTCTCTTTCTGGTTTCAGAGAACGAAAAGGATGCTCAGGCCAGATATTGAATGAGAAACCCATGTAATGTATTTGCTAGAGTTTCCTGGGATATTCAGAGCTTCTTCTGATCTAAGATTCCACAAGAGCATATTTCAAGGCTTTCAAGTGAAAGACGATTTTATTTCTTATTAGCACTGAGATGTATCAGAGTTATAAATGTGAGTGTAACACTATTCTCTACTTTATAGTACATATTTGTGCTTTGTTTTAGGAGATGGCTGTGTGTAGGTTTTACAATACCATTAGACTGCCATGTAGTATTTGATGATTCAGGGAATCTTACTCAGAGTGAGGTTTACCCTTCTCCAGGACAACATTGAAGGTTTTACAAGTCTCTGTGTAGATTCCAGAATAGAGTTATGCAGTTCATCTAGGTTCCAGTAGAGCTGAAGCTGGATGAAATGCTTGCAGCTCAGCAGTATTGTGTGATGGAGTTTTTCTTTCTCCACCCACCTCAGTATACAAAACTGGGTTTATTCTTTCTTAATAAGTGTGTACTTAGTCAATGGCCTCTGCTTCATTCCTGATTGTTCTCCAATGCTTTCTTCAGTAGCAGCTGCTGGGAATTTAAAGAGATGCTGTAATAATGAACCACATCCTCAATGGACAATGTTTCTAGTGGCTATGATTTAGAGCTCTGTCCAGAAAGTCAGAAAGATCACTGACAGCCAGATCAATCTAGAGATTCAAAGTCCTGTCCTGACAATCTTTGAAGAATCATTGAGTCCCTCCATTTTTATTTCTTCCTTCTTTTCTCTGAATGATCATCTGTATATATGAGGTCTAAAGGTCAATTTTAAATGTTGTTTCTTAAAACTTTCCCCTTCAAATTTGAGCCATAAAAAATATATGGAACTGCTTATTTAGTGTTTTTATTATTTGCTGTAGCAAAACTATCTATCAGGTGAATTTGTCAAATGAACGTGCTCATCTTGATTCATACAAGAACAGAAAGACACTGCTGAGATTGGACTGCTGCATGGTACGTAAGAAAAATGCAGGTTAATTTGGAAATCCAAGGAAACTACACAGCCAGAAAGTGGGTAGAAGAAAGGAAAATGTCTCTTTGCCTTCAGACAACAGATAGTAATAAACATTTCAGAAAGCCACTAGTTTGAAAATGCATCATATTTTCTTCCTAGAATTCCATGCAATATTTAGTATAAGAGATATTTATTAATTTGTCAAAAAGATCTTTCTTCTAATGAATATTTGTATGTATATAGATGTGGATACATGTATATGTGTGTGTATTTGTGTGTGTATATGTATGTGCACACACGTGCATGCACACATCTGTGTATGTGTGTGCATATGCATGAGAAAGGCAATGTTTATTGCCAGGTGACACTCTTCTGTCACTCTCCACTTTAAATTTTGAAATAATATCTTTGGACAAACTTCACTATATTGGCTGGGAATTCATGTATGCTATTGTGCTTGCCCTTTTTCACATGGCCTATGGGAGATAGAATGCAGGTCTTCTACCCAGTGAGCCATCTTCCCAGCTCAATAGAGCTTTAAAAATAATATTCATTCCTCACTCTTGCATAAATTCCACTAGGGATGAAATGATTGAGATGTATGCAATATTAGTTCCCAGGGAAATAGTAAATCATGAATGAATAAGTAAATGGAGATGTATGTTCAAAACACTCTATGGGGCAATAGTTTGTGAAATTGATGGTATCCTAGTTAACATAGTTTTTGTTGTTGCTTTTAGAAAAGGATTTTCTAGATAGACCTGACTGGCCTGAAACTCATGGAGGTCTATCTGCTTCTGTCTCCCAAGTGCTGGTATTACAGGTATGTTAGATTTAACTGGCAACTTGAGACAGCCTTCAGTGCTCTGAGAAGAAAGTCTCAACTGATGGATTGACTAGAGCAGAATGGCCAATGGGCATGTCCTTTTTGTTAACAGTGTAAGTGGGCTAGCCCACAATGGGTGGCAGAGTTCCCTGGGCTGATTTTTCTGGGTTGTGTAAGAAAGCTAGACATATGTAGGGGTGATTCCCTAATTGTCTGATGGTCTAAATTAAGACAGCAGATGCCAGTCATTAGGTGAAGACCTGTAGGCAGGTTTTTCGATTCCCAAAAAGGAAGAGGAGAACACGGTATAGAAGAAGACTTTTCAAGAAGGCAGTGGAGAGAGGAGCAGGGTCACAATGTAGGCAGAGGAGCTGTTAGACCCAGTGGTGGCCTCCACCACCACAAAAATTCCACCATAGAATAGCTGATGAGTTTAAGGCAGTAGGTTGTGAGCCCAGTGGCTGTGACATCTGACTGATTTCAAATATTAAGATTGTCTGGTGTTTTCCATTCATCACAATTCATGTGGACAAGAGAAAGGGCACGGTCATGTGGCAGTCATTGGCGATAGACAGAGCCAGCCACAGGGGTGGATGGTCGATGTAGAGCAATTGCAGCTCCCAGTGTTTATGGGAAAAGCATAAACAGGCTGTGGCAGCTGGGTGAGATGGCTGTTGAACTGGGCAAGGAACAAGCAGAGACCAGAGCACTTGATAAAGTTAGCCATGGGGGCTTGGTGAGACTACCGATGCCAGCAGCTAGCTGGAGCAAGTGTGGATTTACTAAAATTAGACGCAACAGGTAAGCATGAACTTGAGTGATCCAGAAAGCAGTGTTCCTTCGTGATTAATTCTTTAAATTCCAGCTCCAGCTTCCCTCAGTGGTGGACTGAGAATCATAATCTGAAATTAACTCTTTCCTCCCTGCTAAATTGCTTTTGATCAGAGTGTGTTATGACCACAACAGAAAGGAGACTACATCACGGGACAAAGAGATCAGGGAGATTTTTTCATTGCACTTGTTAGTAAAGATTGTATCTTCATCATAAAAAGCTTTTGGTGTCTGTGTTTGTGTGTGGTGTGTGTGTGTGTGTGTGTGTGTGTGTGTGTGTGTGTGTGTGTGTGTGTGTGTGTGTATGTGAGAGACAGAGAGAGAGAGAGAGAGAGAGAGAGAGAGAGAGAGAGAGAGAGAGAGAAGGGGGGCTCTGATGACTTAAAGTATTAACAGGTGCTTTACAACACAAACTGGGACAAGAATGCCATGGGAAAGAGCAACATTTGAACAAAGACATGGGACTGCACAACGTGTGTGTGAGAGATGAGCCTCCATGTGGGAATTTATTTTAATGTTTTCATTCTCTTTATGTATGCATATGTAGGTCAGAGGTTAACCTAAGTGGTAGTTGTGCAGATACCATCTACCTTGTGTTTTGAGACAGGATTTTTCTTTGACCTAGTGCTGCAAATACACTAAACCAGATGGTCAGCATGATCCAGGAATCTCCTGTCTCTGCTCAATATTGGTAGCCTTATAGGCATGTGCCATGAGATCTAACATTTTAATGTGGTTTCTGGAGACAGAACCCATTTCCTTGTGAATGCACAGCTAGCAGTTTGTGAATTAGCTCTCAGTCCAAGAGAATTCTGGTTAGCCACACATGCTAAGAGAGATGAGGAAACTACATGAGCGTGAGATATCCTGAATTCTAAAATGTAATAAAGAGAAACAATGGATGGCTTGATTTGCCATGCAGAATAAATATGATATTCATCCTTTCCACCCCCACAAAATTAGTGGAAACTGACCATGATATTTATGTTGGAGAGGGTTGAGGAACGAATCATATTTAATGCACACTGTAGCATGCATAACCTCCAGCACCAACTCCAGAGTGAGAAAGAGAGACAGACAGAGAGAGACAGAGAGATGGAATCAGACAGAGACATAGAGATACACACAGAAAGAATAATTCTTTTAAATTGGAAAGTGTATATACATTCCAGATATGTTAGTATACAAACTCAGATTTATATTTTAGAACTGAGGAAAGTGAATATTTTGAAGACCTTATGCAATTTACCCTAATCAGGATGCCCGATTCCAAGTGTTTTTTTTTTTTTTTTTTTTTTTTTTAAGCTAATGTATTTGACGAAGACTTGACAACATTTTGATTTGACGAATACTTGACAACATTTTGGTGATAACGTCATGTATTACCATCATCCTTGGTCTTGTCACCTACCAAGTATACTGAGGTGATATCTCTATCTTGTCATAGATCTTGAGAGTCATGATTATCTCCAGGAAACCCATCTTGAGTCAGTCCTGCTTTCTTCTTTCTTTCTTTCTTTCTTTCTTTCTTTCTTTCTTTCTTTCTTTCTTTCTTTCTTTCTTTCTTTCTTTCTTTCTTTTTTTTTTTGATACTTTATTTACATTTTCAGTGTTTCCCCCTTTCTAGGTCTCCTCTTTGGAGACCACCTATCCCTTCCCCCTCCCCCATCTCTATGAGGGAATTCAACATCCCACCCAACCGCCCACCCACTCCCATATTCCACCTTGACATTCCCCTTTACTGGGGCCTCTCCTCCCCCTGATGGCCAACAAGACCCTCCTCTGTCACATATGTGGTTCGAACCATGGGTCCCTCCATGTGTATACTTCAGTTGGTGGTCCAGCCTCCAGCAATACCCGGGGGTGGGGGCTCAGGCCAGGTGACACTGTTGCTCCCTCCTTACGGCTGCAGACTACCTCAGCTCCTTCAGTCCCTTCTCCAACTCCTCCATCTGGGACCTCATTCTCAGTCCAGCTGTTACTGTAAAGTGAAACTTGGGTATTCCAAACATTTCGGCTACTATCCACTTATCAGTGAGTACATACCATGTTCGTTCTTTTGTGACTGAGTTACTTCACTCGGGATGATATTTTCAAGTTCCATCCATTTGCCTGCAAATTTCATTAAATCATTGC
>CM052711.1:72484540-72496342 GCA_028551405.1 Uromys caudimaculatus | reverse complement strand
CCATTCTGACTGGTGTGAGGTGGAATCTCAGACTTGTTTTGATTTGTATTTCCCTGATGACTAGGGATGTTGAGCATTTCTTTAGGTGCTTCTCAGCCCTGCGAATTTCCTCAGTTTGGAATTCTCTGTTTAGCTCTGTTCCTCATTTTTTGATCTGGTTATTTTGTTTTCTGGAGTCTAACTTCTTGAGTTCTTTGTGTATGTTGGATATTAGCCCTGTATCGGACGTAGGATTGGTAAAGATCTTTTCCCAATCTGTTGGTTGTCTTTTTATCCTATTGACAATGTTATTTACCTTACAGAAGCTTTGCAATTTCATGTGGTGCCATTTGTCGATTCTTGATCTTAGAACATAAGCCATTGATGTTCTGTTCAGGAACTTTTCCCCTGTACTCATGTATTCTAGGTTTTTCCCCACTTTCTCTTCTATTAGATTCAGTGTATCTGGTTTTTATGTGGAAGTCCTTGATCCACCTGGACTTGAGCTTTGTACAGGGAGATAGGAATGGATCAATTGGCATTCTTCTGCATGTACACCTCCAGTTGAACCAGCATCATTTGTTGAAAATGCTGTCTTTTTTCCACTGGATGGTTTTGGCTCCTTTGTCGAAAATCAAGTGACCGTAGTTGTGTGGCTTCATTTCTGGGTCTTCAATTCTATTCCATTGATCTTCCTGCCTGTCACTGTACCAATACCATGCAGATTTTATCACTACTGCTTTGTAGTGCAGCTTGAGGTCAGGAATGCTGAATTCCCCCAGATGTTCTTTTGTTGTTGAGAATAGCTCTTGCTATCCTGGGTTTTTTGTTGTTCCAAATGAATTTGAGAATTGCTCTTTCTAAGTCTATGAAGAATTGAGTTGGAATTTTGATGGGAATTGCATTGAATCTGTAGATAGCTTTTGGCAGGATGGCCATTTTTACTATATTAATCCTGCCTATCCATGAGTAGTGGAGAGCTTTCCACCTTCTGAGGTCTTCTTCGATTTCTTTCTTCAGAGACTTGAAGTTCTTGTTGTACAGATCTTTCACTTGCTTTTTTTGGTTGGGAGACTATTACTGCTTCGATTTCCTTAGGTATTATGGAACTGTTTAGATGGTTTATCTGATCCTGACTTAACTTTAGTATTTGGTATCTGTCTAGAAAATTGTCCATTTCATCCAAATTTTACAGTTTTGTTGAGTATAGGCTTTTGTAGTAGGATCTGATGATGTTTTTAATTTCCTCAGAATCTGTTGTTATGTCTCCCTTTTCATTTCTAATTTTGTTAATTTGTATCCTGTCTCTGTGCCCTCTGGTTAGTCTGGCTAATGGTTTATCTATCTTGTTGATTTTCTCGAAGAAACAATTCTTGGTTTTGTTGATTCTTTGTATAGTTCTTTTTTTTTCTACTTGGTTGATATCAGCCCTGATTTTGATTATTTCCTGCCTTCTACTCCTCTTGGGTGCATTAACTTCTTTTTGTTCTAGAGCATTCAGGTGTGCTATTAAGTTGCTAGTGTACACTCTCCAGTTTCATTTTGGAGGCCCTCAAAGCTACGGGTTTTCCTCTTAACACTGCTTTCATTGTGTCCCATGAGTTTGGGTATGTTGTATTTTCATTTTCATTAAATTCTAGGAAGTCTTTAATTTCTTTCTTTATTTCTTCCTTGACCAAGTTATTATAGAGTAGAGCATTGTTCAGCTTCCATGTGTATGTGGGTTTTCTGTTGTTATTGTTGCCACTGAAGACCAGCCTTAATCCATAGTGATCTGATAGGAGGCATGGGATAATTTCAATCTTCTTGCATCTGTTGAGGTTTGTTTTGTGGCCGATTATATGGTCAATTTTGGAGAAGGTACCATGAGGTGCCGAGAAGAAGGTATATCCTATTGATTTAGGATGAAATGTTCTATAGATATCTGTTAAATCTATTTGGTCCATAAAATCTGTTAGTTTCCCTGTGTCTCTGTTTACTTTGTGATTCCAAGATCTGTCCATTGATGATAGTGGAGTGTTGAAGTCTCCTACTATTATTGTGTGAGGTGTGATGTATGCTTTGAGCTTTAGTAAGGTTTCTTTTATGAATGTGGGTGCTCTTGCTTTTGTATAGATGTTTAGAATTGACCGTTCTTCTTGTTAGATTTTTCCTTTGATGAGTATGAGGTGTCCGTCCTTATCTTTTTTGATGACTTTTGGATGTAAGTCAATTTTATCCGATATTAGAATGGCTACTCCAGAGTGTTTCCTGGGACCATTTCCCTGGAAAATTGTTTTCCAGCCCTTTACTCTGAGGTAGTGTTTGTCTTTATCACAAAGATGTGTTTCTTGAATGTAGCAAAATGTTGGGTCCTCTTTATGGATCCAGTTTGTCAATCTGTCTATTTATTGGGGAATTGAGTCCATTGATGTTAAGAGATATTAAGGAATAGTGATTGTTGTTTCCTGCTATTTTTGATGTTATTTTTCCTTTTATGTGGCTATCTTCTTTTGAGTTTGTTGAAAGATTAGTTTCTTGCTTTTTCTGGAGTGTAGTTTCCCTCTTTGAGTTGACGTTTCCATCCATTATCCTTTGTAGGGCTGGGTTTGTGGAATCATATTGTGTAAATTAATTTTGTCATGGAATATTTTGGTTTCACCATCTATGGTAATTGAGTATTTTGCTGGGTATAGCAGCCTGGGTTGGCGGTTGTGTTCTCTTAGGGTCTGTATGAGTTCTGCCTAGGATCTTCTAGCTTTCATAGTCTCTCGTGAGAAGTCAGGTGTAATTCTGATAGGTCTGCCTTTATATGTTACTTGACCTTTTTCCCTTACTGCTTTTAATATTCTTTCTTTGTTTTGTGTATTTGGTGTTTTCACTATAATGTGACGGGACGAATTTCTTTTCTGGTCCAGTCTGTTTGGAGTTTGTAAGCTTTTTGTATATTTATGTTCATCTCTTTCTTTAGGTTAGGGAAGTTTTCCTCTATAATTATGTTGAAAATATTTGCTGGTCCTTTAAGTTGGGAATCTACACTCTCTTCTATACCTATTATCCTTAGGTTCTGTCTTCTCATTGTGTCCTGAATTTCATGGATGTTTTGGGTTAGAAGCTTTTTTCATTTTGCATTTTCTTTTACTGTTGTGTAGATGTTATCTATGGTATCTTCTGCTCCTGAGATTCTCTCTTCTATTTCTTGTATTCTGTTGGTGATGCTTACATCAATGGTTCCTGATCTCTTTCCTAGGTTTTCTAACTCCAGGGTTGTGTCCCTTTGTGATTTCTTTATTGTTTCTATTTCTATTTCTATCTCCTGAATAGTTTTATGCATTTCCTTTTTCTGTTTGATTGTGTTTTCTTGAAATTCTTTAATGGATTTTTGAATTTCCTCTTGAAAGGCTTCTCGTTGTTTATCTCTGTTCTCTTGTATTTCTTTAAGGGTGTTATTCATTTCTTTCTTCAAGTCTTCTATCATCATCATGAGAAATGATTTTAAATCTGAGTCTTGCTTTTCTGGTGTGTTGGGGTATCCAGGGCTTGCTGTGCTTGGAGAGCTGGGTTCTGAGGGTGCCAAGTACTCTTGGTTTCTGTTCCTTATGTTCTTACCCTTGCCTTTTGCCATCTTGTTAACTCTGATGTTAGCTGATCTTACTCTGTCTGGTTGTGGCTTGCCCCTCCTGCAGGCCTCTGTGTCAATACTTCTTGAAGACCAGCTCTCTCTGAGAGGTGTTTGGGTTTGGAGAGCTGTGGCACAGGGTCCACTCTGGGGTGCAGAAAGAAATCAGAAGGATCTTGTCCCCAGCTGTCCCTTGGTTTCTATGTCCTGATGGCTCTGCAAGGGTCCCTCTTGATCCAGTGAGTTTAAACAGAAGTAGTGGTTTTGTCTGTGCTCAAATGTGTGACAGCACTTCTGGGATACCTGCTCTCACCTGGAGCCCTGTGGCCCAGGCTGAGGTCCCTATGCAGAGACCCCTGGTGGCCAAGGTAGAGTTCCTCCCCCCCCCCCGAGATGTAACCGGAAGGTACAGAGGTTTCCTGTCCCTGAGTTCTCCTCAGGCCCTGTATCCCACCAGATCAGAGCGGGTCAGGTTGAGAGGTGTTGCTCCCCTTAACCACACTCATGGCTTTTCCAAGCTCCTGGGAGGGTAGCTTTCTCTGGCGCTTGTTGGCTATCCCTGCTTTCTTTCTTACTACAAATCTCCATTAACATGCTTCTTCTCTTTTGCTCCTTAGTTTTGAGGGGTTATCATATAGCAAGAACATCCACAGAACTGGATATGTAGTCAAAAGTAACTTTGAAATCTGATGCTCTTCTTTTGCTACTCATGGGTCAGCTTTATAAGTCTTCACAATTATGCCCACATTTTACAGATTTAGTAATCAGAAGTCAGCCTTTGTGCAGACTCACAGGCACTCTGACACTGGAAACATCTATACTCATACACATTTTTAAAAAATGAACTGAAAGTTTAATTCTGAATCCTTTTTATAACCACATCTGTATCACTGCAGGTTACAACAACTTTGGGATAAAAGGAAACTAGTATATTGGCCAAAACAAGGCTCAAGTAACACCTCATACTGATTTACCCTACCATAGATACCCCCAATAAAGTTTTTGTTCAAAACATGAAATAGATCCACCTGCTTGTCTTGAGTATATTAAAAAGGAAACTAATGAAAGCATTTCTATCAGTCTATTTATACAAAAAGCTATACAATGTTACACCTCACCAGATTACAATTAGTGTGATTATTAATTAGTGTTCTACACCATTACTCAGTTGTTAGAAATCAGAAATTGCTGTAGCAGATTCATTAGAACATAACACTATGAGAACTAAAAGCTAACAGTTATTACAAAAAACAATAAAAGCTATTTCAAAGCATTTAATATCATTACTGATATTTTAAAAAATGGACAAGCAAGGGTAGGGTTTGATAACACCATGTTGTGATCCATTCTTGTGCATTCTTCATTGAGAGTAACTCCCCAAATCAATTTTACTGTTACTAAAGGACTTCCTTCCCCTTGGGATTCATACGGTCTGTGAATTGAATCTTGGGTATTCCAAACTTATGGGCTAATATCCAGTTATCAGTGAGTACATGCTGTGTGTATTCTTATGTGACTGAGTTAGCTCACATAGGATAATATTTTCAAGTTCCATCCACTTGCCTAAGAATTTCATGAAGTCATTGTTTTTAATAGCCATTTCATATTCCATTGTGTAAATGTACCACACATATTCATATTCCTATAAAAAAATCTTAAGAGTTTGAGTGAAAGCTCTGTTTGTAAAGCATTTGCTTTGTAAGCATAACACCTTAAGTTGGATTTCCAGAATTCATTTAGAGCAAGTATCGATAATCCCCATAAACTCCTCCCATGATATGGAGACTGAGACATGAGAATTGAAGGAAGCTAACAGGTCACTATCCTGGTATATATTGCAGCAAACAAAATTGCCTTTTATCAACCAAAATGTGTGGTGAGGACTGACTTTCAAGGTTGTCCTCTAACCACATGTTCAGCATGACACTTGCATATCTTAATTCACAAATACAATGACAGGTCACAGAGAAACATATTCATAAAACATATATAAATATAAACAGAAATGCATGACATGTACATGTATGCATATATCACATGCATTAGCATGAAAGCATCATATATACCCACTAATGCAATGTACTTACATGGATTGATTATGGATATATCCATAAACACATAACACATATGTACACACAAAAATATATAAAAAAACATGCAAGCACAATGTACATCACACATAGACATGTGAAAAAACACAATACATCCATAAACACGCATATACGTATGTATCCATAACATGTATAACATTCACAAATGCACATGCAGAGAGAGAGAGAGAGAGAGAGAGAGAGAGGTACACTTAAATAAATCTTCACAAGACTCACAATTTGTCAAAGACTGGACCTCTAGGGACATGTAGTCCCACATTCTGACTTCTTATTGGTGCTCTTTCTCCCCTTCGCTTCCCCTATTGGACCATCCCAAATAAAGCTATAGAGGAATATCTCCATGCCTTATTTGTATTAATGAATGTGCAGATTGCATGAAGATGGTCTACATTTATAGAAAGCTTTTTTTTTTTTTTACCCATAAGGCAATAGAAAACTAATGAATCAAATCTGACCAAGGCAGTATTCATTGAAATATTAAACTTTCAGCTTTTAATTAAGTATTGTTCTACTTTGATTTTGTTGGTGGCAATAAACACCATGAGAAAAGCAACTTGAGCAGAAACGAGGTTCATTTCATCTTATACTTCCAGGTCACAGCCCATCATTGAGGAAGGTCAGGTCAGGAGCTCAAGCAGAAAAGATGGAGTAATGGTGCTTAGGGTCTCACTCTCCAGATCATATTTAACTACACAATCTTACCTATATGGGGATAGAATCACCCACAGTAGTCTTGGTCTTTCTATATCAATTAGTAATCAAAACTGTCTCACATGACTCACAGACATGCTTGCAGACAAATCTGATAGAGGCAATTTCTTATTGAAGAAAACCCTTCCCAGGTATGTCAAGTTTACCATCTACCACTTGTCAACTTAAGAAACATACATACCACTATTAAGCCTTAAACTTTCCTTGTCCCCATGATCTCATGATAATATTAACATATAAAATACAGTACAACTTCTAATATATCCAGAGTCTTTAAAAGTTTTAGGATTTTAAAAGTTTGATATATCTTTAAAAGTATAGTCTCTTAACTATAGGATCTTGTTAAACAAAACAACAAAACAAACAAAGAAATCTATTTTATATATTGTTATTCTAAAAGGAAAAATCTATGCCATTTAAAAAGTCACTGTGAGGGCAAGCCCCAAATCAAGCAATGTATACAGCTCAATGCCTGACATGTAGTAATCACTCATGATCTTTTGAGTTCTAAAAGGATGGAGCAAACCCACATCTCTCGTCCTTGTGTGAACTGACCCCGAGGGACACTTTCATCCCAGCATCACCTCAATGATGCTTCTCTCCTACTAATCATAGCTGATTCCAGCTGAGTACCAGATAACCAGCATCTATGGTTCCAAAGAAGCACAATATAGAACTACAGATTCTTAGTTCAAATACATTATATGAATAGCCTTCATAGAATTTTTCAGGGAATCTAAAGCTACTCTCTGAAACTTCATAAGACAGGACTCCATCTTCCATATTTCTTTCAGAATTCTTTTCTTAGAACTTATATATGTTATCTTAGTGACCACAAAGGCAGAACATTAAGCTTTGAGCATTCTCTGACTTCTCCAGGTCAACGGCCCAAATAATTCTAAAGTCCTCTCCCAAAATAATGTGGTCAGGCATATCACAGTAGTATTCCACTTCTGTCTACCAGTTTCTCTTACAGTTTGCTTTCTATTACAGTTTAAATACTATGGGGAAAAAGCTACTTGGGGAGAAGAGTGTATGTTATCTTATATTTTCAGATCACAGTCACTGAAGAACATCACAGCAAGAATTCACAAAAAATCTGAAATAGAAATCCTGGACAAACACAGCTTATGACTTGCTTCCAGGCTCATATTTATATACTTTTATTTTAAAGATAATTTTTTATTACTGTGTTTGCTCTGTGTCCCAATGCTGATATGCTGATGTAACTATGGATGCCTGTGGAGGCCAGAGGCATCACATCCACTGAATAACTCTGGTGTTCTTCTAGAGCAGTCAGTGTTCTTTTCTTCTGAGCCCATCTACATTTCTTATACACCTAGGCCAACATGTCTAGGATGGTAACACTTACTATAAGCTTACATATATATATATGTATATATGTGTGTGTGTGTGTGTGTGTGTGTGTGTGTGTGTGTGTGTGTGTGTGATTGTGTGTATGCATGTGTGTGTTCTGGTTAGTTTTTCATCAACTGACACAAGCTAGTGTTATCTTGGATGAGGAGTTAAATTAAGACAATGCCTCTAATCATATTGTCTGTAGGCAAGTCTGTAAAGGCATGTTCTTAACTAATCATTGACAATGGAAGGCCCACTAAGGACAGTGACACCCCTGGGAATGTTTTATAGGGTGCTATCAGAAAACACACTGAGCAAACTATGAGGACTAAACTAGTAAACAGCTTTTCTCCAGGGCCTCTGCTTAAGTTCCTGCTTCCAGATTCCTACCTTCAGTCCCTAGCCTAACTTCCCTCCTTGATGGAGTACAAACAGTGGGGGGAAATAAATTCTATACTTTTAATGTTGCTTTTGGTCAACTTTATCATAGTATTATAGAACAAACAAAGCTAATTAAAATCGAGAAAATGTCCCACAGACATTTAAACAAGCCAATCTTTCTGGAAACCAGCTCCAGCTGAGGGCAGGGCTTGGAACAGATGGTTTTAAGAGCATTGAGGAAAGAATCAGGCACATGGTATTGTTCAGTGTCATTTTATAAAAGAAGGGACAGAGAGGAAGCAAATATTGTTATGGGTTGACTACTATAGCAACCTCTGTCTCTCACAGGATTTATTTATGCATAAAATCATTTCCTCAGAATCTTTATTCATTGGTTGCACATCGTTGCAAAATACATTTATTTCTAAGGGCTCCCTTGATTACTTAAGAATATTGACAGAGGAACAACTCAAGCAAACAACAATTTTATGAGAACTAAAAAATTAGCATTATCCTAAAATCAAATTTCTTTTAACTCAATATTTTCTTCATTAAGATTGGTGTCTTAAAACTTTTGGTTTGGGTTTCCAATGGAGAGACCTGGAAAGAGGAAAACATTTGAAATGTAAATAAAGTATATACTAAAAAATTTTTTGATTACTGAAGTGCTGGACAGGTTGACTCTATTTGAATTTGATTCTGTTTCAGTTTTAATAAATAGATCAGAAGTCATTTCCTACTACCTGTTATATCAAATATGGCTTTCTACAAAAGTTCAATATCTCAGACACTTACATAATTTTACCTTTCCTTTCAGTATATATTAATTTTAATATGTGTCATAAAACCACCACTCTTTTCCTTTGATTCTTAAAATTCTGTACAACCCCTTGCTTAAGCAAAGGTTGTCTCTTATTATTTTTTTGGTTTCATTGTTTGTTTGTTTTAGCTCTATAACATCAGAAAAGTTCTATCCTGATAATTCTGTTCAGGAAGGCAGAGAGTTCATTGAACCAAAATGTTTTCCTCTGTGTCTCTGTCATGGACCCTTGTTTCAATATGAGTCCTATTTTTATTACAATTCTGTAAAGAATAGAAGAATAACGGGATTCCTTATACTGCTTACTTTTGCCTTCAGGAAGGTGCCAAGTCTTGTTATTAACTACTGTGTGATCAAAATCTCTTCCTATCCTACTAGTTTGATATACATAAAGCCAAACTTAGAAACTTAATGATTTAATTAAAGTTTGTCAGCTTCTAGAATTCCCCTAAATTTTTCTTCATTAACACTTTTTCTCAAATTCTCTGTCTCATATTTACTAATAAAACTCATTAATGATCTAAATGTTAATTTAAGTAAATTTCTTGAGAAAGACTCAATTTTCTGCATAACTGTTTTCTCTGGAGAACTTTGATTAATTTCATTCTTTCTTGCACCAGGTTTTGGTTATCCTACCTCTAGCTTTCAGATAGAGGGGGCTTAACAGTGAATAATATAAGTATAAAAGAAAAAGGTGTATAGCAAATTTTGCCAAAAGTAGTGAAGATTCAGGCTAGATGTTCCAAGCACTCGAACTTTGTCAAACAGCAAGTTCAGGATATTTGTCATTGCCACAAACGGATAACGACAGTTTTTCAACAAGGTTCTGTATTTCCAGATGTCAGGTTTACAACCAAGGTTTTCCTTGGCAGGTGCTCTGTAGTACCTCAAGTCAAAATGCCTTTTTCACTTTAATTTGTTAATTTTTTAATTTTCTGTGTGTGATTGTGCATATGTTTGCACGTTTTTGTGTGTGTATGTGTGTTTGTGTGTGTGCATGACAGTCAACTACCTCAATATTTTTTCTTCAGGCACTGTTCTAGTCTTAGAGAGAGGGTCTCTCAATGTCCTGGAACTCACCAAATGGTTTAAGTTAGCTGGACTGCAAGCTCTATGTTCCAACATCCATTTCAGATATTACATGTGTATGGTGGCATCATGTTCATGATTTTGTTTTGATCAGTTTTGGGGATTGAACTCAGGTCAGCATGCTTATAGTCCAAACATTTTACCAATCAAGCTGTCTCCCCGGATCAAACAGCCCTTTATTTTATGACATGCTTTTTGACTTCCTAATTCACTTACTTCCGACTATACTAAAAACTAGGTATTGAACTAGCATCCAACCAAACAACTGTAGTGGAATAAAATTCAGTATTAAGAAGAATGAAGATTTAGAATCTAGGAAACAAAAGATTAATGTTATAGATTGAGTAAGAACAAAACAAAGGATTGGCCTCTATTGCAGCACCTCATCCAGCACCATGAGTTAAATATCTCAGCCCTCTTCGAAGCCAATGTGTGAAAATTGTCTATAAGCCTGTCCCACGAAGATGGATCAGTGGATGAAAACACTTGCTATATGAGCCCAAGGACCAGAGTTTAGATCTCTATTAGCCCTGTAAAACCCTGTGCATGGCTTTGCATGTCAATAATAAAGCTATAGGGACCAAATCAAGGAAGATAGCAGGAGATTATAGAGAAGACATCTTAGCCAGACAAAGATGCAAGTTCTTCATTCAGTGAAGGATAGAGGAAGACACTCAATATCCTCTGATCTTTGCATGAAGGCATGTACATCCATACACTCACATTCTCAGATTAATATGAACACATACACACACACACTCACATTCTCAGATTAATATGAACACACACACACACACACACACACACAATTTCAGTACCAAAATATGTGAGCATGAATATAAAGCTATTCTACTTTCTACTAAATACTAATTTATAAAAATTCGGAAGGTCAGTATCCTTCAATATTTTCTATGACTGAATTCTCATTTAAAATGAAGTAGAAATAATTCTTTGAAATGCTGGTGTAAATATTGGACAATCTGGGATACTCGAATCCTGTGTGTTAAGCTATTTATTTTTCCTCACTAAACACGTCGAAGGAAGAAAAAGGTCTCTCCATTGATTCTTGACCAGTGCGTAGATGTGTTGTGATGATGCAGTGAATGATTACTGTAGCTATCATCAGGTTAAATCTTAGGTAAATTAAAGATTTTTATTTTTTTAATAGATCAGACTTTATTAACATTCTTTCAATAGTCCTTACTTATAGACTGCATTGATTTGAATAAAATGTGTATTGACTAAGGCAAAATGTCAGTTTTCTGACTCGAACACAATCTTCTACAGTCATTAAACAACATTCGAACTTTGTAAAATCAGGTCATTCTCTTTAATTACAAATAGCTTTTATTTGACTTTCATTTGATTCAGGAGGGTATTCAGTAAAGATTTAGCACCATATCACTTTAACCAGAAGCATTACTTTGAATCTTAAAATTATTAAATTCCTCCAAATGTTGAATATATGTGATATTGATGGTTTTATACCAAAGCATAATCAAAATATGTCAGTCATATCACCATAAATTTTAATTTCAGAATGAAAAAGAAGTGTTTGAAGATGCCTTTTTCTACTCCAAATTCTTGTGTTTACATTACATACTGAAAGCAAAGTCACAAAGCTAAAGAGCTTCTCTTCTGTAGCCTCCTCTTTTAATAGTTTTCTTTCTCCGTCTATATTTTCTTTGTTTTCAAACTACCAAACTGGTGTGTGTGTGTGTGTGTGTGTGTGTGTGTGTGTGTGTGTGTGTGTG
>CM052711.1:72457378-72484040 GCA_028551405.1 Uromys caudimaculatus | reverse complement strand
AACACATCAAAACTATCATTCATCATGATCAAGTAGGTTTCATCCCAGGGATGCAGGGATGGTTCAATACCCGGAAATCCATCAACGTAATTCACTACATAAACAAACTCAAAGAAAAAAACCAGATGGTCATTTCCTTAGATGCTGAAAAAGCATTTGACAAAATTCAACATCCCTTCATGATAAAAGTCTTGGAACGATCAGGAATTCAAGGCCCATACGTAAACATAATAAAAGCAATATACAGCAAACCAATAGCCAACATCAAACTAAATGGAGAGAAACTTGAAGCAATCCCACTAAGATCAGGGACTAAACAAGGCTGCCCTCTCTCTCCCTATCTATTCAATATAGTAATTGAAGTTCTAGCTAGAGCAATTAGACAACTAAAGAATATTTCTTAGCTATGTTTCTAAAACCTATGTGAACCCTAGAAACACTAATCTGCGTTTGAATAGGTGCCTACTGTACACATGACACGCACAGTAATCAAAGCATCCCCAGGTAAGATAGAAGGTAGGTTACGATATATACTCAGGAGGAAGTCTGTCTGAAATGCATTTGCTTTCAAGTTAAAATAAACACTTCAAATGCATTTTCTTTAGTAACTAAGGGAAGAAGCCAATTATTTTAGCAAGGACTATTTTCTTTGCTTGTCACATAGTAAAGTATTACATACTTGTAGAGAGTTTAATTGACATTTCTGGAATATATTTCAATAGAGATCTTAACTTATTCATGATATACATTCTGGTGAGAGTAAAATATTATCGACTAACTTTAACTCATTGAGAGACAGAATCAGATATCCAGGGCTGAACAAATGCCTCGGTATGCAAAAGTGCTTATCACATAAACCTGACCATCTGTGTGTAATCCACAGGGTCCACATAAAATGTCTCAGGTGAGGTAAGAATCTGTAATCCTAGCACTCCTATTTTGAGATGGGATGTAGAGACATCTTGAAAGCTCATGGGCTAGCTAGCCTGGAGAATAATGCTTATTCTTCAGAGGGAGGAACAAGATTCAATTTCAACAGGACTACAAGGGGAAAACTGAATCCTGAAAATTGTCTTCAAATTTCCACTGTATTCCACTCCTCCTCCACAGGACCCCAAAGTAGTTTTCCCCATGATACAGGAACTAATTTGTCACTACATACACAGTATCAAGCATAGAGACTCACTCTAACACTGTAGTTGTTCTCTCTGCTAATTGAGAATTATGAATGCTATTTAGTTGCCAGTAACCCCATTTCCTAGGCATCACTACTAGCTATCTAGAGATCCTGATGGACTGCTACAAATCCTACCCATATTCCTGGCATTGTTCATTGAACTAGGGATGAGCACTAGATGGCAAGAATGCAGACTTCGGTCAGCTGATCCAAAGGAATCTCTTCCCAGATTCTTATCTCTGGTGACTGGCACCATTGGTGATATCACTGGCACCCAGTAGGGCATGTCTGCTGTCCTTCCTGGTACTGCATCTGTATCTACTACCTATTGCCTCACATTTTCCTAAAATCCCCACACATGGTCATCATTTATTCCATTCTTTTGGTATTTTTTATCTATGTTCTGTCAGCTCACTGTATTTTTTTAAACTACTAAAGGTGTACACTTATGTTATGTTTTTTGATTATTTATCTATGAGCTTTTTAATACTGTCTTTCACTCGTTCCTAAAGCCAAGGATGTCCACGTTTCATGAACAGTAGTTGGGAATAGAGGCCTGGCGGTCAAGAAACTTGGCTCTGTTGTTCTATGTTCCTTGAGAACTTTATTTTCTAAGTGCCCATTGCCTTACAAGAATTGCAAATTCAATGTAGTAATAGTGTACTCCTTTGTCTTATAAAACCCATAGCAGCTCCAGAGAAGCTCAAAACATTCTAAAGTTTCTTCCACTAACCGAGTTTTCATTCTGTGACATTAGAGCTAGCATTTTGATTCCATTTGGCTCAGCTGTATCCCTCCTGGATACTTTCCCTGAGGATTACAAGTCAACATATCACAGTAATACCAGCTTAGCATGTCTGTACTAAGCACAATAGCTACATTATGGAGTCATCCAAGGTGTTCAACAGAAGGGTATGAGAGTGTACTTTATACATATAAGAAAATTGTTTCAGCTGTAAGAAGAATGGAGGCATACCATCCATAAGAAAATGAATGCAACTAGAAACAATTATATTAAGAGAATTTATGGCCATCCCAGAAAATCACTTGTTATCCCTTTTATAATTCCAAGTTTCTTTGAAATCTCCCTCCCTCCTTTCCTCTCTCTCTCTCTCTCTCTCTCTCTCTCTCTCTCTCTCTCTCTCTCTCTCACACACACACACACACACACACACACAGAGTTACATAACACACATATATAATTAAAGTCAATGTTAAATTAACTAGGATACAAAAAGAACAAATAAGTTTACATAAAGATAAAAAGTGAAGGTAGTATATGTGGGCTATGACTAATGAATGTCTTAGTGTAAACCTATTAACACAAAATATTCCTAAAGTTGTATATAATAATGTAAGTGGAATCTATTGTTTTTTTCTACTATGCCCAAAGCTCATAATTTGAGTTTTGTAATTTGTTGTTGGTTTCTCTATATCCATACTTAATCTTTATTAGCTTTAATCACAGTGTGTTTTGCTGTTTCTCTTGCTATTGACTATTCTCTGATAAAGCATGCTGAGTGATTTTGTCAATCTATTCCTCTCTTTTTTGCTCATTCCTCGTGATCCTACTGTAAGACACCAACTCTAGCTCTAGGTGTGACCATGTACCATATTAATTTTGCATATCTGTTTATACACATGGGCATAGGTTTGTGTGTGTAAAGACAAAAATTCAACCTTGGGTGTTTTTCCTAGATGTGTCCATATTATGTTTTTGAGACTAGATCTAGCACTAACTTGTATATTACTGAGTAGTATAACTGGCCAGTCGACTCCCCCTCCAGGGATCTACCTGTCTCTACATCTACATTAATGGGATTATAGGCATGAATCTCCATTCTCAGCTTTTTAAATGTGGGTTCTAGAGATTTTTCTGTGTTCAAGGCAAGTGCTTTTCCCATTGAACTCATTCACTCAGGGCATCAAATGTAATATGGAATGAAGAAAAACAGATTGAGTGTGGTCAGAATGTATTTTTCCTTAAATTGATACTTAAATTAATAACTCACTCATCCCTTGCTAGAAATATTTCATCATACATTTATAAAATAAGTATGTATTGAACGTCTACTTTGTGCCAACCACAGCTTAGGGAAAACAAGTTGTAAAGAACAGAAAATTCATACTCTCATGAAATCAACCATAATTTAGATTTCAGAGGAGTGATAAAAATACTAATTAGATGCAAGCTGTGCCCTGCATTGCCCAATACATGACCCTACTTGCCCTA
This sequence comes from Uromys caudimaculatus, assembly GCA_028551405.1. NCBI lineage: Eukaryota > Metazoa > Chordata > Mammalia > Rodentia > Muridae > Uromys > Uromys caudimaculatus. The sequence continues at coordinate 72,480,630 of CM052711.1, read as the reverse complement.
GGGAGCTGGAGGTTAGGTGGTATGGAATCAATGGCACAGGATCTGGGAGCAGGTGAGAACATAGCATCAAATTCGTATGAACACTGCTACAAGCTTCTTTAATACCCTCTACTGTCTTATTGGTTCCAAGTAAGCATCTGCTCCAAACTGCAATTCCTAATTGGCTGGCATTCTCTGTGTCAGCAATCATTGGTCTCTCAGTTAGTCTTAAATTACATCCTTCTGCTGGAGTTGCCTTTGTGGCTGTGCAGCCCCTGGCATTTATGCAGTGGTTGCTACCACCATTCCTCCTAATTTCCACTGTTGTGTTTTTAAATTTTGACAAACTAGTGGGAGCCAAGATACCATTGCCTTGACATTATTGAACCCAGCTTGGAGGATTCCCAGTATACTAGACTGTATCTGTGTTAAATTGCCCTGTACTCCAGGACCTAACCTGTCAATGATACCTCAAAGTGGTATCATTCTGGAGGCATGTCACACAAGGGGGAAGTGATGAACACCCTACGTGTTGTTCTCACTGATCTCTGCCATCCAGGCTGTTTTCACTTCCTTGGGAGGAAACATGAAACACTGCCTGGAAATACATTGTGTGAGACACTTAAATAAAATGACAATTGCTCCCATCATAGCATAAGTGGCTATCCATGAGGGGACAAATAGCTTCTTATTATTGTCCCACACCTTTTGCAGGAGTTTGGCATCTAGAAAAAACCCAGATACCTTGGTTGCATAGAGGTTGGATATGTTCTCCCTTACCAGCAAAGTTTAGTTAAGGAATATGTCTGACCAGGTAGCTTCAAGATATTGAGCCAAATGTTATTGGAGTCCAGTGGTGTTATGTAACTGGTAAAGAGTTAGGCAAATTGAATAAAACCTGGGGTCGCCGGCAATAGAGATATTTACCTAACCTGAAGGGCCAACTCTTCCGCCAGTAAGACAATCTGCTGTTGTAAAAATGTGGATGGCTTGGTGAAGATGTTGATTTAATACCTCCTGTACTTGTAGTGCCTCAGCTGACTTAGAGTCTACTGCATTGACAATCTCCATTATAGTGGCTGTATGGGTCAAAGCAATAGCATCTGTTGTCACCCCAGCAATGACTGTAAGCAATGATGGCAGTTGTAAGACTAAAATCCCTCTTTCCACAGTCTAGGGGGTTAAGTGAGTTTTGGCCATCTGTATGATGGCAAGAAAGTGAGTTGTATTTACCACGGGCATCCAAATGGTGGCTGGCTCCCTCATCAGGATAATCATTGTTGAATACCCTATCCGGCAGGCAGTCGGGAGACATTTTTCATGAAAACAGTTAAGATTTTATCTGGGAGACAGAAACAGACTGAGATGGCTTTCCAGTCAACTTGGCCAATGGCCACCTAGCCACAGAGCAGGGGCCAAAGGAGTCAGGAAGAGGACTCGGACCAGGAGAAGTATTGTACCAGTTCACATTTTTGCAAACTGGTTTTTATGGAACTACATCCCATTAAAGAGATAGCCACCTTTTAGGAGAGTAAGGGAGCATAAATAAAGACAATTAGAGGAGCCACATTAATCACAATTGCTCATAATAGGGTCCTAACAGAATCAAATGGGATCCCTGTTATTTTAGGGAGTAGTGTTGCAAGCATTGTGTGAGGTAAACCACTACATGCCAAGTGTGAGGTTAGATGAAAATATTGTGCAGTCCCCAGCTAATCTTATACATAGTGCAGGCTGGCAGTGTTGCCAAGGGCTAGGGAAAACCACAAAAGTGGGCATTTGAAGGACTCTTGGGCATCGAGGCAAGAAGGGACATGATGTGCTTGAAAATTCCATGGGGATTTGAAATCAGTAAGAGTAACATGAAATCCATGTCTAACATGGTGACATAGATTAGATTACCAGGAAAGTCTCCAATAGGTTTAAATATGTCTGACCCAGTGAGTAGCATTATTAGGAGGAGTGACCTCTTTCTACCTGGTGTGACTATTTTAGACAAAGTGTGTCACTGTGGGGGTGGGCTTTTAGACCCTCCTCTTAGCTGCTTGAAGTGTGAATATTCTCTTGTCAACCTTCTGATTAATATGTAGAAATTCCAGCTCCTCCCATGCCATGCCTGCCTAGACACTATGATACCCCTCCGTTGATGATATTGGACTGATCTTTGAACCTGTATATCAATCACAATGAAAAGTTGTCCTTTTAAAGATTTGCCTTGGTCATGGTGTCTCTTCTCAGCATTGGAAGCCTTAACCATTAGAATTGTGGGTGATCCCTGATTTTGTGACCTGTGTGGTCCAGTAGGTCAACAAAAAAGGTGTGATGCACCAAAGTAAGGATGACACCAGAGGCTGTGGGGAACATCAGCTATAACAGATGTAAAAGGTCCATGATTGCCATCCATGTCCTGCCTATGGACAGGTAGGGTAATCATTTTTGTGGATTGTTGGCCTCCAACTCCCATAATGGAGGGACCAGGCCATATCCTCCAAAAGGCGAACCTCAGAATGATTCATTTTTGTTATTATAGTGACTACTGTCCCTGTGTCAACCCACCTTTTAACAGGTATACCATCTAAATGTACAGTCATGATTGGGGAGTGTAGAAACACAGGCAAGGTCCAAAAGACTCCTGGTTCAACAGGGCTCCCTCCTATTGGCCGGGCTGAGGGTGGCCCCTTTTGCGATTTAAATTATCATCTTGCATTTTGTCAATGGCAATTCTTTGTCCAGTGGAAACTTCACCCTTTATTACAATGAGGACATCTGGTCTTGGGCTAACTGAGGGGAGATCTTGTCTGAGATGACCAGGCTTGCCATAGACACAACAGGAGCAATCAGGGGGTTCTTCAGCAGGAGGGTATGTCCTCTGTACATGCTGCATGACTAAGGTATCAATGGATGTAGTCAGGGCTGCAATGGGGCCCTCACCAAGGTACAAATCACAAGTGGTAACCACCCATTTATGGATATCATCATTCCTTATGGCTGCCAAAGCATTGTGAGTGGGGGTATTAAGGCCCTCCCATGCAAGCTGCTTATGAGCATATCTCTGGTTGGGCCAGCATTGACCTGCCTTTCCACTGCCTCAATCACATGGGCCAGGAAGTCTGTGAAAGCCTCCCCAGTGTGCTGGATAATGTTGCAAGAGTAAGCAGAGGGGTTTTCAGGATTGCAAGCCTTAGGACCTTTAAAGGTAAGATCAGTCACCTGGTTAAATAGGCATGTAGTCCGGTAGTGTCCTGGGTGACAGAGTTAATTTATGCCCTGTGGCCAGGAAGTATGTCAAAAGTAACATTAATATTGTATTCCAGGTTAATTCTAGCCTGATATACAGCCAAGTCATGATATGCAGTCCTCCAAATAAGAAACACAGTGGTGTTGAGCGCTGCCTTAAGGAGACTATACCAATCATTATAAACGTGGAGGTACATAGCCATTGCTTTAGTACTTGCTCAAAATAAGGGTAATCTCAGTCAGAATCATTGGCAGCTTTTCTGATTCATGCCAAGTCTTCCAGAGGGGTTGAAATCCAGGGAATAGTTGCCACCTCAGAACCAAGATTAACAGGGATACCCTCATAATATACCAGAGGAGAGGCAGTCTGATGGACATCACAGAATTAACCATCACAGGAGTGTCACCAAAAGCCAATGTCCCCTAGATCATGCCAGGGGTAAGGTGGGGGTATCTCTGATGGATCAGAAGGAGAATGGCTAGTGAGTGAGGGACCTGGGACAGCAGGACTAGAGGACAGCTATCTCAGTCTCATCACTGAGATCATCCTATATGCCTAGAGAAAATGGAATGGTGTGAGTAATGGAAAGATGAATGCTAGCTTGGTCCTGGCAGTGTTTGTTATCAGGGACACCACTTGCTCTGGGGAAGAATTCTTAAGACAGGTGATGACTGCAAGGAGGATGGGGACAAAGAACAAAAGAGGTGTAATCCCAGACTGGAAAAAAAAACAAAAAACAAAAACCAAAAGAAACAAGCTCGCCCCCAGAAAAGGAGTTTTGCAGCAACCACAGAATGAGGATAATGTAGTCCTCTGTATGCCACATTAGCTACCTGATAGTGCCTGTGCTCTGGGATATCCACTGCCCCACCCTACTTGCACTTGGGGGTTGGAAATAAGGGTGTGAGGAATCAATGATAAAGGCACCAGGAGCAAGTAAGAACTCAACAGCAAGCTCATCAGAACACTCTTAAATACCCTCCACCCATATCTCATTGGACTCCAGCAAGGATATTTTCCAAACAGTAGTTCCCAAATGTTTGGCATTGTCTGTCAGTAATTCTTGTTCTCTCAGTCAGTCTTCAATTAGGCTCTTCTGCAGGAGTTGCCTTTGTGGCTGTGTGGCCCCTGGCATTTATGCAGAGTTAGCCACTGCCATTCCTTCTACAATTAGATTAATAAGGGAGCAGAATATTTCAAATGTCAATGACCCGCACCATGAATGTTTTAAAATAGAATGTGCTGTGAAGTGGACATGGAGCTGTGATAGTATCTGGTATATGCATAAGGAGGTTGGATTTCAAATGATTGGAAAAATATTTAAGGGTTGATATTAAAGTTAAGACAAATGATGAAAACATATCAGTTAAGAAAACATATGGGGTTTTGTTTAACACTGTCATCTTGATGGAATATAGTTTCATCTCTGGACATGTTTAGGAGGAAGTTTTATAGATCAGTTTAAGTGAAGTGAGAAGACCCATTCTTTGAGTAGCACTATTCTATGGTCTGAAATTATGAACTAAATAAAAAGGTAAAGTAAGGAGGGTTGGCAGCAGTTCCATCTGTCTTTGTATCTTGACTGCGAATATCACAAGAGCATCTGCATCAAACTGCTGCCATGACATATACAAAGTTACATATATATGGAATGAGCAAGTACCAAATACCTAAAATGAGAAGGAAACAGACATAGTTTGGTAAAAATGAAATTTGAGAATGGTAGGATACTAAATCAGTCTTAACCCACAATGAGACTTGAAGTTTTTGGTAAAGACTTTGAATTTCATTCTAAGTGGAAAACAATAGAGTGCACTTAGGAAATCATAAAAAGAAGGTCATGAACTGACTAATGATCAAATGACTTATTGTGGATATTGGATTGATGAGACTGGGATGATGGAAAACACATAACCTGTGCCTACAGTACTAGGGATGGTGGATGACATTGGTGAAAACAGCAGCGGCAATGAGACTGTAGATTTCACAATTTAAATTTATAGAGCATTTGGTTCTAATATGAGATAAGAGCTCCAGAATATTATTGAGGGGTTGGGGGGAAACATATTTCTGAAACTAAAAGACATTAGAAAGAGAGTAATCTGCAAGTTATGGTTTGAAACCAATTTGGAAAAGATAACTATAAAACAGAGGAGAAGCATCACATAAGAATCTAGAATCTGGGGATATATCAGAACCAACGATATATAATTCAAAGTCATTGATTGTCCTTGTTAGCATGAATGTCAACTCGACACAGCTTAGAATCACCAGAGAGTATCCACTGATCATTGCTTAGGCCAAATTGGCCTCTCTCTATATATATTTTTGGGAGAGTGCCTTAATTTCTAATTGATGTAGAAGGGTTCAGCTTATTGTAGCACATTTTATCCATAGATAGGTGACCCTGTTCTGTGTAAGAAATCTAGCTAAGCATGAACAGATAAGTAAACCAGCAACAGTACAAGTCTACATTTTTTTCCAGTTTCTGCCTTTAATTCCTTTCTTATTTAAGACTTCCATTGCTGAGAAGAGATACCATGACCAAGGCAAATCTTAAAAAGTGCAACTTTTCATTGTTGTGGATTTATTGGTTCAGAGATCAGTCCAGTATCATCAAGGTAGGGGCTTCACAGTGTCTAGACAGACATGGCATGAGCGGAGCTGGAATTTCTATCTACATCTTAGTCAGAAGGCTGACAAGAGAATATTCACCTTCAATCAGCTAAGAGGAGGGTCTCAAAGCCCACCCCCACAGTGACATACGTTCTCTAAAAATGTCACACCAGGTAGAAGGAGGTCACCCCTCCTAATAATGCTACACTCTGGGTCAAGCATATTGAAACCACCACATTTCCATGAGTGATCAACTTTGACCTACATGGTATAAGCCACATGTACTCTTTTTCCAACTCCTTAAGCTGGTTAAGGGCAGAGTGTTTGATTATAGAACAAAAACATACCAGAATATTACCATATATATATATATATATAAAGATTTGAATTAGATATATACACCTAATTACAATGTCCCTATAAAAGAGGACAGGTAAAGAATATCCCAGGGGCCCTTTCAAATTTAAAACAACTCGAGGATAAGAGTCAGATTTAATTTCTTTGAATAAATAATATTTATTTATAGGCATTAAAGCAGAATTTCAAACTTGTGTTTCAAACTCTAACAGAATTGAGGGAAGAATTATTGAATTCCATGATAACAACTGAACTCTTCAACACTCCACTTTCAAGAAAGCATAGTTAGACTGTAAAAATACTCAAATTATGAACCAAATTAGGCATCATGCTCACCTATCAATAACATAATGAAGGTTTAAGTACATACCCCAAATTGAATTAGTTTCATTTCTCTTGCTTTGATAAAGCACCATGACCAAACTTAGCTTGGAGAAAATCGGCCCAATTTTGAGGTTACAGGCCATCACCAGGAATATTCATGGCAAAAAAAGAAACTTAAGGAAGGACCCTGCATGCAGGAACTGAAGTACAGTCCATGGAGGAATGATGCTTACTGACTTCCTCTCCATGTCTAATTCAGTCTACCAACTGCTCGTGGATGACATCATGTAAAATGAGCTGATTCATCACAAAGATTTTTATAAAAGCTATCTAATGGAACAGTCTTTCAGTTGAAGTTTTTCTCAAATAACTCTACTTGGGCTAAATAAAAAATCTCACCAGAACAAGAAGATATTTTTTTTTACAGGGTAGATGATAGGTAAAGCCACAAAAAATCTATCTTGGTATGGCTTTATTACAGCAGATTATTATAAAGAATGTTGTCTAAACAGCAGATAATAACATTAGAATTCAGTGTTGTGTATTTAAGCAAATAATGCAGCTCTAAAGAACAATAACAATAATTTAAATCAAAAAATCTTAGTTGAAGTTTTATTTCTCATTTGAAGAGAAATGAAAAATAAATATGAGAACTATTGAGCTAATTCTCAAATCACTAAAGTTGAATTAAGAAGGTGAATGTTACTATAGAATATATAGGAACAATAGGAATTATAGATGCACAATATCAAGATTGTGAACAAATGGCAAAGCTCAATGAAATTCATAACTTAAACTTTACTAAAGTACAAAGCACACATTGCACTCACACAATAATAGTAGGAGGTTTCCACACTCCATCTAATCAATGGACAGATCATTCAAAGAGAAACTAAACAGAGATGCAATGAAACTAAGAGAAGTTATAAACCAAAAGGACTTAACAGATATCTATAGAACATTTTATCCTAAAACAAAAGAACATACCTTCTTCTCAGAAACGCATGGTACCTTCTCCCAAATTGACCATGCAATTGGTCACAAAATGGCCTTAACATGTACAAGAAGATTGAAATAATCACATTTCTTCTTGCCAGATCACCAGGAACTAAGGCTGATCTTTAAAAAAACAAAAACAAAAACAACAGGAAGCCCACATACACATGGAAGCTGAACAATACTCTACTCAATGATAATTTGGTGATGTAGCAAATAAAGAAAGAAATTAAGGACTTTATAGAATCTAATGAAAATGAAGGCACAACATACACAAAGTTATGGGACACAATTAAGCAGTGCTAAGAGGCAAACTCAAAGCTCTGAGTGCCTTCAAAATAAAAATGGAGAGAACATACAACTAGCATCTTGACAGCACACCTGAAAGCTCTAGAACAAAAAGAAGCAAATACACGTAAGAAGAATAGACAGTAGGAATAATCAAACTCAGGGATGAAATCAACCAAGTAAAAACTAAAAAGACCTATACAAAGAATCAACAAAACCAGAAGCTGGTTCTATGAGAAAATCAACAAGAGATAAACTCTTAGCAAGACTAATCACAGGTCAAAGACACAGAATCCAAATTAACAAAATCAGAAATGAAAAGGGTGCAGAGCAACAGAAACCAAAGAAATTCAAAAAACCATCAGATCTAACTAAAAAAAACCTACACTCAAGAAAACTGGAAAATCTGGGTGAAACTGATAATTTTCTAGACAGACACCAGGTACCAAAGTTAAATCAGGAGCAGATAAACCATCTAATCAGGCCAATAAAACCCAAAGTAAGAGAAGGAATCATTAAAATTCTCCCAAGCAAAAGAAGCCCAGAACCAGATGGGTTTAGTAGAGAATTCTACTAGGCCTTCAAAAAAGACCTAATATCAATACTCTTCAAACTATTCCACATAATAGAAACAGAAGGAACATTATTCAATTCATTCTAAGAAGTCACAATTACACTTATACCTAAACCACACAAAGACCCAACAAAGAAAGACAACTTCAAACTAATTTCCCTTATGAATATCTATGGTAAAATACTCCATAAAATTCTCACAAACTGAATCCAAGAACACATCAAAATGATCATCCATCATTATGTAGTAGGCTTTATCCCAGGGATGCAGGAATGGTTCAATATATGAAAATTCAACAATGTAATCCACTACATAAACAAATTGAAAAACCAACCAACCAACCAAACAAACAAACAAAAACATGATCATCTCATTGGATGCTGAGAAAACATTTGACAAACTTCAGCTCCCTTTCTATGGTAAAAGTTTTGGAAAGATCAGGAATTCAAGGCCCATACCTAAAAATAGTAAAAAGCAATATACAACAAACCAGTAGCCAACATCTAAATGAAATGGAGATAAACTTGAGGCAATTTCACTAAAATCAGGGACTACACCTGGCTGCCCACTCTCTCTTTCTACCCATTCAATATAGTACTCAAAGCCCTAGCCAGAGCAATTAGACAACAAACAGAGGTCTAAGGAATACAAATTGGAAAGAAAGAAGTCAAAATATCACTATTTGCAGATAATACGATACTATACTGAAGTAACCCCAAAAATCCCACCAGAGAACTCCTAAACCTGATAAGCAACTTCAACAAAGTGGCTGGATATGAAATTAACTCAAAGAAACCAGTAGCCTTCCTCTCGGAAAAGGATAAACAGTCTAAGAAAGATATTAGGTAACAACACCCCTCACAATAGTCACAAACCATATTAAATATCTTGGTGTGGCTCTAACTAAGCAAGTGAAAGATCTGTATGACAAGAACTTCAAGCCACTGAAGAAACAAATTGAAGAAGATCTCAGAATATAGAAAGATTTCCCATGCTCATGGTTTGGCAGGATTAATATAGTAAAACTGACTAATGTGCTGAAAGAAATCTAGAGATTCAGTGCAATGCCCATCAAAATTCCAACTCAATTTTTCATAGAGTTATAAAGAGCAATTTGCAAAATTATCTGTAATGATAAAAAAAATCCAGGATAGAGAAAACTATTCTCAAAGATAATAAAACTTCTGGGGAAATTATTATCCTTGACCTCAATCTGTATTACAGAGAAAAACGTTAAAAACAAAACCAAATATTGTATGTTATTGGTACAGAGACAGGCAGGTAGATCAATGAAATAAAACTGAAGACCCAGAAATGAATCCACACGCCTGTGGTCACTTGCTCTTTGACAAAGGAGCTAAAACCATCCAGTGGATAAAATATAGCATATTCAACAAATTATGCTGATTCAACTGATGTTCAGCATACAGAAGAATGCAAATCAATCGATTCTTACCTCCTTGTACAAAACCTCAAGATGGTAGACATCAGAGAACCAAATAACCCTATTTTAAAAATGGGGAACAGAGCTAAACAACTGTGTAATACTGAATGGCCAAGAAGCACCTAAAGAAATGTTCAATATCTTTAATCATCAGGGAAATGCAAATCAAAACAACCCTGAGACTCCACCTCACAGCAGTCAGAATGGCTAAGACCAAAAACTCAGGTGACAGCAGATGCTGGTGAGTATGTGGAGAAAGAGGAAGATTCCTCCACTGTTGGTGGGATGGTAAACTGGTAAAACCAATCTGGAAATCAATCTGGAGTTTCCTCAGAAAATTGGACATAGTACTAACTGAGGACCCAGCTATGCCACTACTGGGCATATACGCAAAAGAATCTCCAACATATAACAAGGACACATGCATCAGTATGTTCATAGCAGCCTTATTTATAATAGCCAGATACTGGAAAGAATCCATATGTCCTTCAACAGAATAATGGATACAGAAAATGTGTTACATTTGTACAATGGAGTACTACTCAGCTATTAACAACAATGACTTCAACAAATTCTTAGGTAAATGGATGGAACTAGAAAGTTTCATCCTGAGTGAGATAATCCAGTCACAAACAATCACACATCGTATGCAGTCACTGATAAATAGGTATTAGCCCAAAACCTAAGAATATACAAGATATAATTCACAGACCCCATGATTCTCAAGAAAAAGAAAGACCTAAGTGTGGATGTTTCAGTCCTTCTTTGAATGGGGAACAAAATACTCATGGGAGGAAATATGGAAACACAATGTGGGGCAAAGACTGAAGGAAAGGTTATCCAGAGACTGCCTTACCCTGGGATCCATCCCATATACAGACACCAAACCCAGACACTATTGCAGTAGCCAAGAAATGCTTGCTGACAGGATCCTGATATAGCTGTCTCCTGGGAGGCTTTGCTAGAGCCTGACAAATACAGAGGTGATTGCTCACTGCCAACCATTGGACTGAGCACAGCATCCCAAATGGAGGAGTTAGAGAAAGGCCTGAAGAAATGAAAAGTCTTTCAATCTCATAGGTAGAACAACCAGACACCCCCAGAGTTCCCAGGGACTAAATCACCAACCAAAGAGTACTCACGAAGCGAACCATTGTTCCAGGTGCATGAGTAGCAGAGGGTGATCTTTTCTAGCCTCAATTGCATGAGAGGCCTTTGGTCCTGTGAAGGGTTGATGGCCCAATGTAGGGTAATGCCTGGGTGGGGAAGCAGGAATGGGTGGGTTTGTGGGGATGCACCCTCATAAGAGCAGGGGGAGGGGGATGTTATAGGGGGTTTCTTGAGTGGAAACCGGGAAAGGAGATAACATTTGAAATATTGCAATATACAAAAAAAAAAAGAAAGAAAGAAAGAAAGAAAACAAGAATTGACCCCTCAAATAAAGGAAATACAAATTGTCTTGTGTCAAGTTAAAGTGGTTGAGTTATTTAACAAAAAATTTTAATCTAATATAGTACAATTATACAAATTACATTAAAATCAGTCAACATATATCCATGAAAAATTATCTCAAACCACAAAAATCTAGAAATCCAGTTTCAACTTTATTCATAAGGCCATCATTGCCTTGCTAGTAAAATATTCAAAATACCTTACAACAAAAATAGTAAAGATTATCCTCCCTTTAGATATGCATATATAAATCCTCAGCAGAATAATCACATCTCTATGTAGAAGCACATAAAACATGTGAGGATAGAACTGGTCACAGGACTATGACTAAGTAGGTATTTTTTCCATGAGTTCAAATTTGGTTTGGTATACAAAATTACTCAGTGTTAAAAAGATGATCCCTGAAAACCAAATGATAATCTCAACTGTTATGTAAAATGCTTTTGAAAAAAATCTAACAGAATTTTCATGATAAAAAAAAAAAAATGACTATCCAGAGACCAACCAAACTTGGGATCCATCACATGTGCAGGCACCAAACCTGGACAGTATTAGTGATGCCATGTTGTGCTTGCTGACAGGAGCCTAGCATGGCTGTCATCTGAAAGGCTGCACAAGCAGCTGACTGAGACAGATTCAGATACTTACAGACAAGCATTTGACTCAGGTCAGGGACCCTTATGAAAATAGGGGAAAGACTTAAAAGAGATGAAGGAGATTGCAACCCTATAGGAGACAAGAGTCTAAACTAACTCAGACTCCTCAGATCTCCCAGAAACTAAGCCACCAACCAAAGAGTATATAAATGGGTTGATCCGTGACTCCAGCTATATATCTATGTCTATGTCTATGTCTATGTCTATGTCTATATCTATATCTATATATCTAACTATATATTATATATGTATACATATTATATATATATATATATATATATATATATACACATACATATACACACACACACACATACACATACACATACACATAGTAGAGGACTGCCTTGTTTAGTTTCACCGGGTAAGGATGTGCTTAATCCTATAGAAACTTAGTGACTCAGGAAAGGAGAATGCTAGTGGGGTGAAGTGGGAGAGGGTGTATGGGTAAGGGAGCACCCTCCAGGAGCAAGGGAGTGGGGGGAGAATGAAGAACTCATGGAGGCGATACCAGGGAGGGGGCAACATTTGGAATGTAAATAAATAAAATAATTAATAAAAAGATAATGAAAATAAAGTAGAAATAAAATGAAACTTGCTTAACATGATCAAACAGCTTTCCACATATGATCAAGAACCAGCAAGTGTGCTCAGTGTTGCTTACAGATTAAGGATTCAGGTGAAAAAAGAAACTTAAGTTCTCTACAATAGAAAGAAGGTATTAGAATCATCTATGTATAAAACTGGTTTGGCCTTGTATATTGAGAATTTAAAGAAAGAAAAGTCACAAATATAGAATCTTTGTTTTATAAATATTAACCAAGGTCTATAGTATTACATGATCTCTGTTCAATATGCAACAACTATTTCTCTATATATACTCCAACAGTGAACAAATCCATTAAACAGTTCATCTAAATAAAACAAAAGTAAATTATCTTACAGTCTGATAAAACAAACTGAATGCCTAAATATTTTGCAACACATTCCACTTTTGTAACTGAAGTAGTGAAGACAGAATGCCCTCCTTATTGTTTTGCAGATTGTACAGATTTCTGTCAGTTTTTCTCAAGCAGTTCAAAAACTTATATGAAAATATATAGATTGCAAAATAATAAGGGGAGTTTTATTAAAGAAACAGTATTGATGGGATGGTGAGATGGCTCAGTAGTTAAATGTATCTTCTGGTCCTGACGACTTTGATTTTACATACCATGTTTTTAATAGCTGCTTGTAAATGCACCACCAGGTTATCTGACACCTGCTTCTGTACACAGTGTGTACCTGAGTTCACATGAGTACACCTACACAGAAATATATTTACATATACTTTCAAAGATAACAAAGGGATCGTATTTCTGATTTCAAAATTTATTACAAAGTACATCAATCTGGTTAGCCTTATATGGACAACTGTATAGTTATGTGGAATAAAAGAGTAGCAGGAAAATCTGGAATTATAGTTATCTACTATTATAAGATTCATTTAAATTTTGGACTATGTGTCTATGTTTTTTTGTGTGTAGGTGTATGTCATTGAATGCAGGTATATATAGAGTCCAGCATTCTTTGGATCCTTTAGGGAACACTTCCTGAGTTAACTTTGACTGACTACTTGCTTGTGATTAATCATGAATGATTCTGCCAACATCTGTATTTGTTTATAAATAAAACATACATTATACCCTGAAACGTTCTTCTGCTTATGCATAAGTCCTTGAGAGACTATTCTAGGCCTGAGAAAATGCTCTTATACAGACATAGATACTGTGTAAGATAAACTTACCAAGTAAAGATTTGTGGTCATTGCTAATCTTCCTGGAATTGGTCATGCTTTGTGTTGCTTACTTTTTTTTTTATTTTGTTTTTATTTTTTGATACTTTATTTACATTTCAAATGTTTCCCCCCTTTCCACATCTCCCCTTCGGAACCCCGTATCCTCTCTCCCCTCCTCTTCCTCTGTGAGGGCATTCCCCCACCCACCCACACACCCTCTTTTGCATTCCCTCCTTGGAATTCCACTATACTGAAGGATCTAACATCCTCAGGCCCAAGGGCCTCTCCTTACCCTGATGGCTAACAAGACCCTTCTCTGCCACATATGTGGCCAGCACCATGGGTCACTCCATGTGTATTCTTTGGTTGGTGATCCAGTCTCCAGGAGCATTGGGAGGTCAGGCCAGTTGACAATGTTGCTCCCTCCATGGGACTGCAAACTCCCTCATCTCCTTCAGTCCTTTCTCCAACTCCTCCAACTGGGACACTACGCAAAGCCCAATGGTTTCTGTGAAGTGAATCTTGGGGTTTTCTGAAATTTTGGGCTAATAGTCACTTATCAGTGAGTACATACCATGTTCATTATTTGGTGACTGAGTCACCTCACTCAGGATGATATTTTCAAATTCCATCCATTTGCCTGCAAATTTCATGGAGTCATTGTTTTTAATAACTGAGTAGTATTCCATTGTGTAAATGTACCACATTTTCTGTATCCATTCCTCTGATGAGGAACATCTGGGTTGCTTCCAGCTTCTGGCTATTATAAATGTGGCTGCTATGAACATAGTGGAGCATGTGTCTTTACTACATATTGGAGCATCTTCTGGGTATATGCCCATGATTGGTATAGCTGGGTCCTCAGTTAGTATTATGTCCATTTTTCTGAGAGTCCAGCAAACTGATTTCCAGAGAAGTTGTATCAGCTTGCAATCCCACCAGCAATGGAGGAGTGTTTCTCTTTCTCCACAACGTCCCCAGCATCTGCTGTCAACTGAGTTTTTGACCTTACCCATTGTGACTGGTGTGAGGTAGAATCTCAGGGTTGTTTTGATTTGCATTTCCCTGATGACTAAGGATGTTGGAACATTTCTTTAGGTGCTTCTCAGCCCTATGAGTTTCCTCAGTTGAAAATTCTCTCTTTAGCTCTGTTCCCCATTTTTTGATAGGGTTATTTGGTTCTCTGTAGTCTAACTTCTTGAGTTCTTTGTATATGTTGGACATTAGCCCTCTATTGGACGTAGGATTGGTAAAAATCTTTTCCCAATCTGTTGGTTTCCGTTTTGTCCTATTGACAGTGTCCTTTGCCTTACAGAAGCGTTGCAATTTCATGAGGTCCCATTTGTCTATTCTTGATCTTAGAGCATAAGCCATTGGTATTCTGTTCAGGAACTTTTTCCCCTGTGTCCATTTGTTCAAGAATTTCCTCCATTTCTCTTCTACTAGATTCAGTTTATCTGGTTTTATACGGAGGTCCTTGATCCACTTGAACATGAGCTTTGTACAGGGAGATAGGAATGGATCAATTCACATTTTTCTACATTTAGACTGCCAGTTGAACCAGCATCATTTGTTGAAAATGCTGTCTTTTTTCCACTGGATGGTTTTAGCTCCTTTGTCAAAGATCAAGTGACCGTAGGTATGTGGGTTTATTTCTGGGTATTCAATTCTATTCCATTAATCTACCTGCCTGTCACTGTACCAGTACCATGCAGTTTTTAATCACTACTGCTCTGTAGTACAGCGTGAGGTCAGGGATGCTGATTCCACCAGAGGTCTTTTTATTGTTGAGAATAGTTTTTGCTATCCTGGCTTTTTTGTTATTCCATATGAATTTGAGAATTGTTATTTCTAAGTCTATGAAGAATTGAGTTGGAATTTTGGTGGGGATTGCATTGAATCTTTAGATTGCTTTCAGGAGGATGGCCATTTTAACTATATTAATCTTGTCAATCCATGAGCTTAGGAGATCTTTTCATCTTCTGAGGTCTTCTTCAATTTCGATCTTCAGAGACTTGAAGTTATGTCATACAGATCTTTCACTTTATAGGTGAGAGTCACACCAAGATACTTTATATTGTTTGTGACAATTGGAAGGGATTCATTTCCCTAATTTCTTTCTCAGCCTGTTTATCCTTCGAGTATAGGAAGGCTACTGATTTGCTTGAATTAATTTTGTATCCGGCCACATTGCTGAGGTTGTTTATCAGCTGTAGCAGTTCCCTGGTGGAGTTTTTCTGTTCACTTAATTATACCATCATATCATCTGCAAATAGTGATATTTTGATTTCTTCCTTTCCAATTTGTATGCTTTTGACCTTCTTTTGTTGTCTAATTGCTCTCCCTAGAACTTCAAGTATTATATTAAATAGACAGGGAGAGGGAAGTCAACCTTGTCCAGTTCCTGGTTTTAGCAGGATTGCTTCCAGTTTCTCTTCATTTAGTTTGATTTTTGCTACTGGTTTGCTGTATATTGCTTTTACTACGTTTAGGTATGGTCCTTGAATTCCTGATCTTTCCAAGACTTTTATCACAAAGGGGTGTTGAATTTTGTCAAATGCTTTTACATAATCTAATGAAATGTCCATGTGTTTTTTTTCTTTGAGTTTGTTTATATTGTGGATTGCATTGATGGATTTCCGGATATTTAACCATCCCTGCATCCCTGGGATGAAGCCTCCTTGATCATGGTGAGTGATCATTTTAATGTGTTCTTGGATTCGGTTTGCAAGAATTTTATTGAGTATTTTTGCATGGATATTCATGAGGGAAATTGGTCTGAAGTGCTCTTTTATTGTTGGGTCTTTGTGATGTTTTGTATCAGTGTAACTGTGGCCTTATAGAATGATTTAGGTAGTGTTCCTTCTGTTTATATTTTGTGGAATAGTTTGAAGAGTATTGATATTAGGTCTTCTATGAAGGTCCGATAGAATTCTGCACTAAACTCATCTGGTCCTGGGTTTTTTTTGGTTGGGAGACTTTTAATGACTGCTTGTTCTTCTTTGTGGATTAGGGGACTTTTTAGATAGTTTATCTGATCCTACTTAACTTTGATATTTGGTATCTGTCCATAAACTTGTCCATTTCATCCAGATTTTCCAGTTGTGTTGAGTATAGGCTTTTGTAATAGGTTCTGATGATTTTTTGAATTTTCTCAGTATCTATTATTATGTCTTTGATTTTCTGAAAGATCAGTCTCTGGTTTTGTTGATTCTTTGTATAGTTCTTTTAGTTTCTACTTGGTTGATTTCAGCCCTTAATTTGATTATTTCCTGCCTTCTACTCCTCTTGAGTGTATTAGCTTCTTTTTGTTCTAGAGCTTTCAAGTGTGCTAGTATATGCTCTCTCCAGTTTCTTTTTGGAGGCACTCAAAGCTATGAGTTTTCCTCTTAACACTGCTTTCATTGTGTCCCATAAGTTTGGGTATGTTGTACTTTCAATGTCATTAAATTCTAGGAAGTCTTTCATTTCTTTCTTTATTTCTTCCTTGACCCAAGTTATCATTGAGTAGAGAATTGTTCAGCTTCCATGTGTATGTAGTCTTTCTGTTTTTGTTTTTGCTATTGAAGGCCAGTCTGAATCCATAGTGATCTGATAGGAGGCATGGGATTATTTCAGTCTTCTTATATCTGTTGAGGTTTGTTTTGTGAACAATTATATGATCAATTCTGGAGAAGGTGCCATGAGGTGCTAAGAAGAACGTATATTCTTTTGCTTTAGGATGAAATGTTCTATAGGTATCTGTTAAATCCATTTGGTTCATAACATCTGTTCATTTCACTGTGTCTCTGTTTAGTTTGTGCTTCCAAGTTCTGTCCATTGATGATAGTGGGGTACTGAAGTCTCCCACTATTAGTGTGTGAGGTGCGATGTGTGCTTTGAGCTTTAGTAAATTTTCTTTTATGAATGTGGTTGTCCTTGCATTCAGGGCATAGATGTTCAGAATTGAGAGTGCTCCTTGGTAGATTTTTTCCTTTGATGAGTATGTAGTATCCTTCCTTGTCTTTTTTGATGACTTTTGGGTAAAAGTCTATTTTATCTGATATTAGAATGGCTACTCCAGCCTGTTCCTTGGGACTATTTGCCTGGAAAATTGTTTTCCAGCACTTTACACTGAGGTAGTATTTGTCTTTAACACAGAGGTGCGTTTCGGGATTCAGCAAAATGCTGGGTCCTGTTTATGGATCAACTCTGTTAATGTATGTCTTTTTATTGGGGAATTGAGTCCCTTGATGTTAAGAGATATTAAGGAATAGTGATTGTTGCTTCCTGTTATTTTCGATGTTATTTTTATGTTTGTGTGGCTTTCTTCTTTTGAGTTTGTTGGAAGATTTCTTTCTTGCTTTCTCTAGGGTGTAGTTTACCCCCTTGAGTTGGCATTTTCCATCTATTATTCTTTGTAGGCTGGGTTTGTGGAAATACATTGTGCAAATTTGGTTTTGTCATAGAATATTTTGGTTTTACCATCTACATTAATTGAGAGTTTTGCTGGGTATAGCAGCCTGGGCTGGCATTTGTGTTCTCTTAGGGTCAGTATGAGATCTGCCCAGGATCTTCTAGCTTTCATAGTCTCTTGTGAGAAGTCTGGTATAATTCTGATAGGTCTGCCTTTATATGTTACTTGACGTTTTTCCCTTACTGCTTTTAATATTCTTTCTTTATTTGGTGTATTTGGTGTTTTGACTATAATATGGCGTGAGGAATTTCTTTTCTGATCTAATTTATTGAAGTTTTGTAGGCTTCTTGTATATTTCTTTTCTTTTCTTTCTTTAGATTAGAAAAGTTTTCTTCTATAATTTTGTTGAAGATATTTACTGGTTGTTAAATTTGGGAATCTTCACTCTCTTCGATACCTATTATCCTCAGGTTCTGTCTTCTCATTGTATCCTGGATTTCCTGGATGTTTTGGGTTAGGAGCTTTTTGCATTTTGCATTTTCTTTGACTGTTGTGTCAATGTTTTCTATGGTATCTTCTGCACCTGAGATTCTCTCTTCTATCTTTTGTAATCTGTTGGTGATTCTTGCATTTAAGACTCTTGATCTCTTTCCTATGTTTTCTAACTCCAGGGTTGTCTCCCTTTGTGATTTCTTTATTGTTTCTATTTCTATTTTTAGTTCCTGGATGGTTTTGTTTATTTCCTTCATGTGTTTGATTGTGATTTCCTGTAATTCTTTAATGGATTTTTGTGTTTCCTCTTTAAGGGCTTATAGTTGTTTATCTGTGTTCACTTGTATTTCTTTAAGGGAGTTATTTATTTCCTCCTTAAATCTTCTATGATCAGCATGAGATGTGATTTTAAATCTGAGTCTTGCTTTTCTGGTGTGTTGGGGTATCCAGGCTTGCTGTGGTGGGAGAGCTGGGTTCTGATGATGCCAAGTGTCTTGGTTTCTCTTCCTTATGTTCTTCTCCTTGCCTTTTGCTGTCTTATTAACTCTGGTGTTAGCTGTCCTTACTCTCTCTGACTGTGGCTTGCCCTTCCTGCAAGCCTCTGTGTCAATAATCCTTGAAGACAAGCTCTCTCTGAGAGTTATTTGGGTTTGGAGTGCTGTGGCACAGGGTCTGCTCTGGGGTACAGACAGAAACCAGAAGGATCTTGTCCCCAGCTGTCCCCTGGTTCCTGTGTCCTAATAGCTCTGCAAGGCACCCTCTTGATCCAGTGAATTTGAACAGAATTAGTGGTCTTGCCTGTGTTGGAGGTGTATCGGCACTCCTGGGATACCAGCTCTCTCCTGGCACTATTTGAGTCTGGAGTCCTGTGTCACAGGATCTGCTTCCCTGCCACCAAAAGAAACCAGAAGACCACTCCTCAGTCCCTGTGTTCTGGGGATTCCAGGTGAGTCCCTCTAAGAAGCCAGGCTTCCCCATACTCTTGGGAGTCTGACTTTCTCCCAGCACTATTTGGTTATGGAGCCCTGGTGGCCCAGGCAGAGGTCTCTCACCACAGATGGAAACTGGAAGTCTCCGTCCCCTGGCTGTTCCTCAGTCCCTGTATCCCAAGGATTCTGCGTGAGTCCTGCTGAGCAGTGGTGATTGTCTTACCCCCTCTCACAGGCTTTTCCACACTACTGGGAGGCTAGTTTTCTCCCAGCGCTATTTGGCTATGGAGCCCTGGTGGTCCAGGCAGAGGTCTCCTGCCACAGATGTGTTGCTTACATTTAAAAGACACTGAGAAAATATACTTGCTCACTAACACTGTATTCAACATCAGCCCTCCAATATCTGTCTCTTGAATCTTCTTTCTGCCTTTTATATAATCATCTTTACTCCTTCAGTTGTGGTTCTCACTTTGACTGACCAAATGCCTCTGACAAGATCCGTCTGATGATGGTGCTTCAGACTATTTTGAACCAACTTTATGTATAATGAGAGCTAAATTCCTGTCTTTGTAAGAGCTATATACAATCTTAACCTCTGAGCTAAATTTTTAGCCCCAACATACACTTTTATTCAGCCAATTATCTTTTGTAGAATGTTAAATCAATTCAATATGCAAAACAGTCTTTTGAATAAATGACAGAACATGAGAGTCAATCAGGATTTTACTGAAATCTTAATAACCCAAAATATATTAAAGAATTAAGTGTATGAGAATCATACTAAACTTTTATATTTACTAATATCATGTTACTAATATCTGTTACAATAGCATAATCTTCAAGGAAAATATGTAACTGTGACTTCATTAACCTTAAAACTTTTGTACATCATGGATAATATAAAATTGACAAGAAAATTCACAGGATGGAAAACATACTTGCCAAGTCATGCTCTAGTATGAAAAATATGTAAGGAACTTAACTTATACATAATAACAGCTTCCTGTTATTAGTCACTCTCCTGTGACAGAGTTCCCAGACAAAACCAACTTAGAAAAGGTAAAGGGTTATTTTGGCTTATAATTCCCAAGAAGTGGAGTATGTCCTTGTGTGTAAGGCATGACAACTGTCAGGGAGTGCATTGTAGCAGGAGGCTGACTGAGTACATTTTCAGGAAGCAGAGAGGAATAACAGAATATGAAATGAGTCTAAAACCATAAAGCTCCTTATCAACTTGCAGTAATATATTTGTTTTAGCAAGAGAAATGCTTTCAGAACCTTTCCTAGAATTATCACCAACTATGAACCAAACATTCAAATACAAAAGCCTATAAGCAAGATTTTTCACCCAAACCACAAAACCTCCTTATAGATGTCCTTGTGCCAACCTCTAAAATCCGTGAGTGTTCATAAGATGGAAAACATTATGCGGTGATACAACTAAACTGACAATGTTGAGATAAATATATCTTAAATTGTTTCCATGGGACTAGTGTTACAACTGAAACTCTTACAATGAAAGGCAGAAACATCAGGGTAAGAGAAGGTGTGTCACCAAGAAGCAAAGATCAGAGTACATAAAACATAGATCAGATATCATAGGAATTTGACAAGATAAAGTGAGTAGTATTAGGTCATTTTGATGAGATGCCAGAGCTTCTCCAAGTGTCTAGAATGATAGAAGAATGTTCTTTGGATTGCTCATTTGGCCTAAAGACCTGTTCTGAATTTCTGATTTCCCAAAGTGTAGGAAGATAAATTGATGATATTTTCAACCTCCATAATTTCATTTGACAGAAATGAAAGAAAACTAGTATGTATTTTGGTACCTGGAAATTGGGGGCTTTTGTAACAGTTGTTTAAGACAGCAGCAGTGATTTAGAAACTGGTAAGTAGTCAGGGGCTGGAAAAGGATGAGGATCACAGGAGGTAAAGCACATATTTCATTGAATAGATTTCTACAAGAAGTACAGGTCTGAGGAGATAGGTCAGTTAGCAAAGTGCTACACAAAACTCCATCTTCAGAAACCGTGTGTGTGGTGTGGTGAATGCTTATAATTCCAGTACTGGGACAAAGTAACTTAGGAATCTTGGGATCTTTCCAGCCAATGAGACTAGTGTATTGTAAAGGCCCAGGTGCCAGTAAGTGAACTTTTCTCAAAAAAGGTAAAAAGATCCTAAAGGCTCACTTATGGCATCTATATACATGGACATAGAAATTTATACCCACAAGTTCATATGTATTTATACCCCCATGTACATATACACCCCATCAACATTAACAGTTGGAGACTAGAGGGGAAAAATCACTGCTATCAAGTGATAGGGAAGTTAGAGGAGTTTCACTAAACATTTTTCCATTATATAAGAAGGAAAACTTTGGATGGTGTCACCTTCATCTCTGAAGAAGTCCAAGAAAAGTACTGATGCTGTGGCCTGGTGTTTTGCTTTTTTTTTTTTTTTTTTTTTTCTTTTTCCTTTTTTTTTTGTTGTTATTCTTTTGTTTGTTTGTTTGCTTGCTTTATTTGTAGGTTTTATTGCTATCACCAATACCAAAATGTCAGAACAAAAGGAACACAGCTGAGACAAGGAATA
The DNA here is from genome assembly GCA_028551405.1 of Uromys caudimaculatus. Taxonomy (NCBI): domain Eukaryota; kingdom Metazoa; phylum Chordata; class Mammalia; order Rodentia; family Muridae; genus Uromys; species Uromys caudimaculatus. The sequence continues at coordinate 72,458,517 of CM052711.1, read as the reverse complement.
CTTAGAAAAAGTGATGGGATCTCTCTGATTTGTGAATCCTTCACTCCGCAGGCTGTTAAACACTTCAGTTAGGAGACTCTGAACAGCTGACTCATATTAGAGTCATGATACAACCAGGTTGCCTCTGGTTAGTATGTGGTGAGGCTTACATTGACCACACCTTCATGACAATGGCATAATACTCAGACAGTCATATAGATACCACCCATAGATATCAGGTTGTTTAAGAAAGAAGGAAAAAAAAGGAAGAGGGGAAGAAGGAGGAGAGAGAGGGGCATGGAAGAAGGAAGATCATCAAGGAGTCTGCGTTATAAAGAACTGAATATCCAGTTATATCCAGGAGACTCACATGATTCTTCAGAATGTTTTAGGAACATAAACACTATCAACAGGGAAAAAAACAGACAATGGTAAAAAATCAATTAAAGAAGATCATCAAACTTCCCAAATGTTGTGGAAAATATAGAAATACAATACGGCATTTCTACCCATCCTTAGATCAATCTTCTTCTCTACTTGTGGTTCTTCTCCAACCCCAAGCCTGTGAATCCTAAGCCTTGCCTATCTCAACTTTGCCCAACTATAGACTGCAAACATCTTTATTTAATCAATAGTTCATATTAAGGAGCAAGATCACATCGTATGTGTAGATTCCCTGTGTTGTGTTAGAGTCACAGCTCCACTGGACAGATTACACTGAAGGAATAAAAGAACCTGGCTAAAGAAAATTTTCCATTTGCCTTCTGGCTGACCCAATTAACAATAACAGGTGGGTCCCCCAAACCTCAAGGTGCCATAATTGAACTGTATCTGAACTCTATGTACCCATAAATCCTGAGAAATTGTTTTACCCTCCCTTCTGAGAATGTCCTGCTCTGTGGTTTCTGCTGCCTAGATAAGCACACCTGTACATCTATCTGTCCTTGGTTAGGCTGACATGCTTTATGGTTTCTGCTGCCCAGATAAGCACACCTGTACATCTATCTGTCCTTGGTTAGGCTGACATGCTTTATGGTTTCTGCCGCCCAGATAAGCACACCTGTACATCTATCTGTCCTTGATTATGCTGGCATGCTGTCCTTGGTTATGCTGACATGCTTTATGATTTCTGCTCTGAGGTTTCTGCCCTTAAAAACCCT
>CM052711.1:72420845-72456878 GCA_028551405.1 Uromys caudimaculatus | reverse complement strand
TTGAGTGGGGTTTCCCCTGCCTTGGGGTCCCACAACACCAGGCCAGCACAGTTGCATGGGAGAGAGGTTTATTGTGAAGGAAAAGGACAAAGGGTGGGCAAATAAGAAGGAAATGGGAGAGGAAACGGGGACTCTGTCTTTTGTTTGGGCTGTGACATAACCACACACTGCTGTGCACCCCTGAGCACCACTGTCACAGGTGAGGGTGGGCAGGTGAATGTGTGGTGGATGCCATGACAAAAGACACACTAGTCCTTTCTGGCCACCTAGGGGTGATGTCATCACTGGATTCGGAAGCTTGCTTCTGATGCCAACATAACTCTCTTTTTCTTATCATAAAGATAAGGAAAAAATGATAGTGGGAAGCTGATGGTGAAAGGGGAATAGGGGTGTCAGATCTCTTAAACTGCTTCCTGCTGTCTAGGGGCATTGTCAATTTTGGGGTGTAGCTAACATTCACCATCAGGGTCCACTTGGTAAATGTTTGCATCAGGTTCCTCTGTGGACAACGGCTCCTCTGTGGACAGCTGCTGGTAATCCTGTAACAGAAACTAATATTTTGGTTAGATTTTTTTTTTTTGTATTTGTCATTGAAGGAGTGTAGAAACAAGTTTAATGAGGCAGGGAGCAAATAATAATGCCAGGAAAATGACTATGAAAGGCATTATGAAAGGGAGTATCCACTTGCATATAGTGTTTTTGGAAAATCCAGGAATTGGAGGCCTCATGTTCCCTGAAATTCTGCATGTCTGATTGTGGCTCCTGGATTTTATTTCTCACTATCCCAGACTGAATGAGGTAGAAACAACATTCTTCTTGGAGGAACAGTCAAAGACCACCTTCTTTAGCTGTCAGGACATCTAGCCCCCATTGGTTCTGAGGCACCACAGCTGCCGAAGTATCAATCTGTTTCTGCATGGTAAGCATGGGTTCAGACATTTTTTGAAAACTGGTGCTAAGCATAGAAGTGAATTTTTCATATTGGTTTATTGAAGTTGTTGTCCCTGCAATTCCAGTGCCAGCACCTACGGCTTTTCCCGAAATGACCAGAAGCGGCACAACCTTAACTGTCCTCTTATGTTGGGCAGGTATCCTAATACAACTTTGTTGGTAGGGGCTCATTTCCCTGGATTACTTTCCCTGGATTCAGGAAAAAGAAATATCAATGTGAAAACTCCTGACCAGCTGCCAGGTAGGTGAAGATATACGTTAGTGCCACAAAGGATTGATGTGCTTTGGACAGCAGGGCATTGTGGCAGTGACGAGGTATCAGGGATTGTGGTTCTATTGCAGTCTAAGGAGATCAGCATTCCGACAGAACATTTCCAGGAGGTCTTAAACAGTTTGCCATGCCAAAAGCAGAGACAGGGGAAAGATATGGAGTCACGGCAACATCAGAGTCAAGTCAGTTAATAAAAGGTGAGGTAACATAATTAGGCAGTATAACCAGAGAAACTGTAAGTGGCAATTGTGAGCTAGTTCTAGGGGGTAGACATAGCCAGCAATCTTTAAATCATCCAAGTAGGGTGACATTAAGGAGTTGGTACACCGAGGTCAAGGTCTGAAGCAAAAGATGAAATGAAAAGTCAGTGCCATTTATGGGGTGGGTGGTTGTCAAGGAGGTAAGGAACTCAGAGGAATGTTTGATTACTTCTACTTTTCCAATATCTAGATGTGGGCAATTGAGACATATTTTCTCTATATAGTACTTAGTGGGCTTAGTTTTTACAGTAGTACGTACAAACAACTCCTGTGTCCCACCTGGGATTCCATGTGTCTTGTATGTAGAAAATGCGTGTTTTGCATTGTTGATAGAAGAAGTGATTAGTCCATGTTCCTAGCATATGTATACGGACAGTCCACACATTTGTCTAGCCAGTTTTACAATCATCTTTTGTCCGGTCAAAGAGAATGTAAGCAAAGAGATCATAATATTTAGATGGGATTACAGATATAGGGATGACAGCAATTTGGTTCAGTTCCTGGCATCCATCTATAAAGCAGTTTCCTGACCCTATTTGGAAAGACTGTTTGTCTTTGGGGATTACTCCAGCCTCAAATCTCCAAATGTAAGTGCTACCCTGAATGGAAATGAATGACACAGAGAGGATATGAAGCCCATGTCTAATCCAGTGGGGTCAAGTGCAGCTGCTTGAATGGAGGCTCATTTTCTGGAGCTTAACAGAGCATGGTCTTGTTTGGGTCAACAAGTAGGAAGAAAAGTCGTTTTTAGGTGAGGGATGAAAGGTTTGAGTTGAGACAGGTGGACCCAATGAGAGATTCTTTTGAGTTTGGCAGCTGTAGGGGTCATGAGAATTATCTTGAAAGAACCCTGCCATTTAGGAGAGAGGGGTGAAGGCCGATGGTCTGGAGGGGATAGAAGAACTTGGTCTCCAGTGTTGATAAGCCATGGACAGGGAACAGTGTATGGCTGTCATTGATAGTGGTCAGCGAAGTTCCGTAGGAGAGAGCAGAGGTGGCAATGTAATGGGGTGAGTTGATGGTCTGGGAGGGGAGAGCATTTACATAAAAGAACAGGAGTTAGGCCTGGACATTCATACATGAATTCAAAGGGTGAGATGAGGAGAAGTCACTTTAGGAGAGCTCATAACCTGAAAAGAGACAGAGGTTAAGAGTTTTACCCAATTGAGGTAAAGTTTCTGTAAGAGTTTGAAAAGAGTGGTTTTTAAAAAGCAGGTGGTTCTTTCTAAAGATTGGGGTGGTAGGGAATATGAAAATGCCAGGGAATGTCTGGTGCTTTAGGTAAAGTTTGAGGAACTTGGGAAGTAAATTCAGGACCATTGTCTGACTGGAGGGTGGCTGGAACACCAAATCTGGGAATGATCTCTCGGAGGAGGAGATCAGAAACTGTCTGAGTCCTTTTGTTAGATGTGGGAAATGCCTCAACCCACCCCGAGAAGGTGTCTACCAAAATCAGGCGGAACTTGGCATGTTTGACAGTGGGCATATGGGTAAAGTCAGTTCCACGAAGGGAATCTCTTGACTGATGGGTGATAAATGGGGTGCTATAATACCTGAAGTTGGAATCTGATATCTGACAGATTTTGCAAGAAGCATTGGTAGATTTTAAGAAGCTTATGTCCTTAGGAGTAGGTTGTAGGTGGATCTTAGGAAAATAAGACAATGGTTGTCTGTTAGCATGAAAGATTTGGTGAAGATTGGACATTTTGACAAGTTTTAGTGAGTGAGGGTGGGGATGCAGGTTGCAGTCTAAGAATGTCCTGGGGAAGATGAGATGAGTCTAGTCCCATAAGGGCCACAGCTCCAGCTTCCTCATTGGTTTGTTTATTTCTCTTGGACACAGTAGAATAATCTGTCTGGTGGGACCTGCAGTGGATAATTCTAATAGCTGTGGGGATATGGGAGGTCTTTAGCATGGCCATAATTTGGTTGGCATTAGTTACTGATCCTCCTTTAGTCATAAGTAACCCATGCTCCTTCCTGATAGCTGAGTGGGATAGAAGGATATGGAAAGCATATTTGAAATCTGTGTAGATGTTGAGGGATTGTCCTAGTGCCAGTTGAGAGGAGGCATGGGTAAGTCCTTTTAGTTCAGCCTGTTGATTGGTGGTATGAGCACAAAGGGTCTGTGCCTCACCCACCTCTGTTTCTGACACTATGGTATAGCCAGCTCTTCTGACCCCTTCATGTTTAAAGGAGCTTCCATCTATATACTAGGTATAGATGGCCTAAGGCAAGGTGCCCTCCTGTATGTGTGAAGTATGAGATAATATTTCCTCTAAAGTTTCAGTGCAGGAGTGACTTAGGGTTTGATTAGTATTTGGTCAAGGAAGAAGATTGGAAATATTAAGAGGCATGCATGATTAGAAGGTGAATGTTGAGTTTTCTATTAGTCTTACCTGAAAAGAAAGAACCCTGGAGGGATGCAGAGTCTATAAGCCTTTGTAAGTTAGGAGCTGTGACAGGTTATGAGAAGAGATGACAGTTATAGGCAACCCAAAGTTTACTCTTTTTTGACTCTAGAATAAGGATTTCAGTGGCTGGTAAGGTACAAATACAAGGTGCCCATCCCTGGATGCTTAGATCTAATTTTTCATTAGGTATGCTACAGGTGCAAAGGAGGGTCCAAGTTGGTCTAGGATTTCAAGAGCAAATCCCTTTAGTTTTTCAGTTACATAGAGGGAAAAAGGACTAATCAGAAAAGGAAGATATAAAGCTAGGGCCTTAAGCAGAACCTGTTGGAGCCCTTGAAAAGGCTTGGTGGTGTGTTTGAGAAGAGGTTCATGTGTGGGGCCTAATGTCACTTCATATAAGGGGTGGGAAAGGAGGGAAAGGGAAGGAATCCAGGAACATAAAAAAACTAGCTATTCCTAGGAATGATAAAATCTCTTCCTTTGTAGAAGGAACAGTTAGAAATTAAATCAGATTCTTTCTATCTAAGTTGGGTTGGGATAAGGGTAAGTCCCAACCTGGTGACCTGAGGAGTGGGCAGTTGGACTTTATAAGGTGAGACCCTATAGCTTTGACTGGAAAGGAATTTCAGAAAGCAAAGATGTCAGGTTGTCTAATTTTTAGAGAGGGGCTACAGAGAAGAATATCATTTACATAATGAACAATCTTAGATTTAGGGAGAGGTAGAGAAACTAAGTCAGAACCCATGGTCTGGCCAAATAGGTGTGGGCTGTCCTGGAATTCCTGAGGTAGAACAGACCAGGTAAGTTGGGTAGAGAAGTGGGTATCAGGATCTGTCCAGGTAAAGGCAAATATGTTCTGTGACTGGGCATCTAGAGGGATAGAGTAAAACACATTCTTGAGATCTAGGACTGAGAAGTGGGAAGTCCCCAAGCAGATAGTGGAAAGAAGTGTATAAGGGATAACCACAACAAGACATAGGGGAACTACTGTAGAATTAATGCTCCTGAGGTCTTGAACCATGCAATAACTTCCATTCGGTTTTTTAACTGCTAGTATAGGGGTATTAAAGGGGAAAAAGGTAGGGTGAAGGAGCTTTTTCCTTAAGAGGATAGAAATAATAGGCTTAAGTCCCCTGAGACTCTGGAGAGAGAGAGGGTACTGAACTTGTGTGATGTAGCTGGTAGAGTCCAGTAATTGGATGACAACAGGAGAATGATGTTTAGCAACAGAGAATTTCTGGACATCCCAGACTGATTTTATTTGAGAATGTTCACTCAGTGAGAAATGGACATGTACTATGACAAGGCCAACTATCCCAGCATCTTCCCTTAAAGGAAGGACTGATGCTTAGTCAGGTGTCCACAAGGAAGAAGGACTTGGAGGGTCGACTGTGGCCTTAGAGTGGGTGATGGAAAGGCTGGAGGTTGGTGCCAATGCAGAACAATTTGAGCAACCTACAGCTGGCACAGGAAGGGGGAATGGGTCTGGAGAGTTCAAGCAAGGAGACTCTGGATTAATCTCATAAGAAGAAACTGAGGCAGCGGTTTGGGATTTTGAAGGTGTAGAAACAAGTCTGCGGCAGAAAGGAGGTGATTTGTTAACTGGATCAAGGATTGTAGTATCATCTGGTAGAGGTCTCATGGCTAGGAAAAGTTGGGTTTTAGAACAAGAAGGACACAGAGAAGGGTTGGAGTGAAGATAGGTAAATGGTTGGGCATAGTAAACTTCATTCCATTTACCAGGACTCTGGCAGTATGTATAAAGGTCCTGTAAAATTGAATCTAATATGCCACTAAGTGGTCATTTAGAGCTGTTGTCTAATGCATACTGAATCCAGACTTTATTGCATAGGTGTAGTAACATTAATACCCTCAAGTCAGGTGTTAACTTTAGAGATCTGAGATTTTCCACGAGGCATCCAAGTGGGGAGCCTGGGGACATGGTTGAAGATCACGAGGCTCCCATTGGATGATAGGGATATTATTGAACTATTTGTACAAGCATACTGAGGAAAAGGTTAATAACGAATTACAAATGTACAGACAGGCTAGATGTCCAGGTCTTCATGTGGATCATTTAGGGGATACAATGAGTCCCGGACTCATCAGAAAGCATTTTACCTAAGCCTAGGTGTTTCTGAATGGTGGCAAGAGTCTAAGGAAAAGCCACCCAAGTGTTGAAGTCGTATATTGTACATCAGCTAAGAGGCTGGTCATAGGAACTGTGGCAGTGAAAAACCAACCCCTTTGCCCATAGAGGTTGGCCAGTCCTTTCTGGGAAAATGTGGCCCTTCTTGCTGAGTGGAGAGAAAATCTTACTAATCTGCTGATGCTTGTGCTAGTGGTCTGGTAGCAGGAAAAGTGGAATTGTATGGATGTGCCCATAGTGAATGAGGTTCACATGATGAACTGCAGCAGTAGCAGCTCACATGTATCATGCAGCAGTGGGTGGAGGCGGTTTGCAGCTGTGGCGGGTGGCAGCAGTTTGCAACTGTGGTGGCAGAAAACAATGTGGTAACATCGGTGGCTGCGGCACTAGCATCTGTGTCAGTGGCAGGGGCCGCATGCAGCGCATGCAGTGGTGGTGGTGGTGGTGGTGGTGGTGGTGGAGGCGGTGGCAGCTATGGTCCTCTTGGCAGTGGTCAATCAGTCTTGTTCACTGCTGGCGGATCACCACAGCCAGCATCGGTTACTGATCTCCATATCACGCTGAGTCTAGACATCCCCAAGTCTTAGTAAAAATGTTGTGTTAGAATTGCAGCTTGTCTGGACAGATCACACCAGGCAGCACAGTTCCACGGGAAAGATGTTTATTGTGGTAGGAAAAGGAAAACGGGAGCAATAAAGAAGAAGGAGAAAGAGAGAGAAGGTCAGGTGGGCTCTGTCTTTTATTTGGGCTGTGGTGTAACCACATGTACTGCTGTGTACCATTGTATGCAGCTATTGCAGGTGAGGGTTTTATGAAAAACATTTATGAAAAGTATAAGATATGCCATATATTTAAATGTTCAGTCTGTATATATTTGGCAAATTAGATAAAATATTTTATCATTTAACCCATATTGGAGAATTCTGAACTTTATATCTAAATAATTTTCTATCTTAATTTGTATTGCTAACCTAAAAATATCTTCTTAGGTCTAGAACATCCGTATGCTTAACAATGTAGTTTAACTGTGAAATTAATTATCTAGTCTTTATCCCATCAGAGACATGAGAAGGAACAAATATTATTTGGGTATGCAGGAAGTATATGTACACAGATTTCAAAAATTGAAAAAAAATAACAAGGACAGCTGACTGCATGGAGGGTTCCCAATATTCTTTATAATGTTGGAGCATCTATCTTCAGTCTTTAGTCTAGAATATCTGAAGGGCCTTAAGTGAAGCAGGAGTTATGAAGTACTATCTTAACCTGTCTTGACATCACTTGGCAGTTGGCTATGCAGCATTGATTTCTTTTTTTTGGACAGCATTTTGTCTATACATGAAATTAGGGTTCTTTTCACCCCCAGTGGCTAGCTTAAAATAATTGGAATAACTCTAGATAGTATATATTGGTGTTTATGATCTTCTTTGAGGTGGAAAGGGGTCCTGTAAAGATATCTATCTCATAGTCAAAATAGTTATTAATAATGAAATGATTTTAAATGCCATATTTTGTAGATCTTTGGTGTTTTTGAGTACTCTATTTATAGGATATCTGAATAGGCAAACATTGCCTAACTATAGCTATCTATTATCTGTTCAGTGTAGGATGTACATGATGATCTAGACTAATATCTGACATGACCATGAGTTTGACTGTTTGATTATTAACTTGGGTTATTTAATTATCTTAAAGTTTTTAATAGCAGCTATTAAAACATTGGGGTTGTATTTTTTAAATGAATTGTAGCCGTAATGCATATCTAAGAGTTGAAGCATATATATGTTATAACAGAATTAACCTTAAATTTTGTATCAATATTTAAAGATTTTTTTCAATTAGTTGAGCATATAACCAAACTTTAATATAAATCTCCATTCATACCATATGAAAGGAAGGCATGATGGAGCTTAAGGGCTCTGTACCCAACAAGAACTACTGGTTATTCTTAGCTGAAGTTCTGACTAAAGCTTCTTTTGTGTCTGAGCTACTTTAGGGCTGTTCCCATGTAGAGGGAACAGCAAATTATGCTACCTGTCGTCTTTTGTCTTCATGAAATTTTTTCTTCTTGTCTGGAACCAAGACCTTCAGATACTCTTCCTCTATCATATCTGATCCTTATTAATTTGGAAGGACTCCAATTCCAATTTTTCTTTCCTGTTATCACAAACACAGAGCTTCTCTCCCAAATGATCCAGCAATTAGAAGCCATTAAAAGTATAGATTGATTCACTCTAACACACCCCCCTTTTTTAAAATTAATTCTGTTCTATTTGATCTTTCTCATAGATCATTTTCTATAAAGTAAGGACCACAGAATTTGTAGCCACTTTCATTTTGATAATTTAAACATTTTAAACAATTTAAATGATTTAAGACAATTATATAATGCATTGAGATAGGGCTTCTCTGTAAAGCACAGGTTTCCATGGATCTGTTCTGCAGATTAGGATGGCCTAGAACTCTCAAGAAACCAATCTCCTTTGTGTTCCAAATATTGAAACAAAAGGCCTGTGTTTATTTATCTATGTACTCTTGAAAACATTTATATTAATTCTCATATCTTTCTCCCTTCTTTGGAGATTAATATCTTCGTATATAAATATGCTTATATCTCCTTTCTCTTTATATGAATTAAATTGTCCTGTATATTCAATTTTATTCCAATACCCTTCTATTTACTCTATAAACATATTGCCAAACTATCATGTATGTGTACTGTGCTAGGCCACACAATCCCAGTTTTTGTGTGGAAGCCCATGTTTGTAGAGAGTGGTAGCTCAAAGTAGCCTTTAAATCGTAATTTATCTTACGTTTAAAACTTTCTGATTGTGGAAGCCTTGCAGCCTTGCTCTCTGAATTCTGAGCAGCAGGATATTACCTGCATTATTGGCTAGCTGTGACTATTAACATCCACACAATTAGGTTTGCATCTCTGGTGCAGCAGAAAGCAGCACTTTGAGAGTGCCTAGGACTCCTCCAGTTTGTTGCTTATTGACTTTGCCATTTGGTGAGCATTCCTTTTCAAGACACAGCTGTGTTTTAACTCTTGTTTCAACCCTGGAAATCATCCTCTGGAATTGTGCCATACTCCATGCCATTTGAGGAAAAACATCTACTTGCTAAGAAACTATTCCCTGATCTTCCTAGTGTAAAAGGACAGTGTATATTTGGGAACCTGAAATCAATCATGTTAAAAGTGAGTTTTTGTTCCACGTTGGGTGAAAATATGTTGTGGAAAATATTGAATCTCAATCATAGGCTTCTATCTCTTCTAGACCATCCAGTTCCCCCCCCAAAAAAAAGCACACAATTTTTTTTTTTATAATAAGAAACCTTAAAGAACACTAGAACAGGGCAAATGTGTACCTAAGAATGAAAAGACAGTGAAGGGAGGGGTACAGCCAAAGGAGTGAAGACATCTTTTACCAACAACAAAGTCATGTGAATGAAAACAATTAGCATATCATTTGGGGAAGAGAGGATGCTGTTTGCTCAAGCTTGCCCTTATTCCAGTATCAAGTAACTCCCATTTCTGGAATATGTCTGTGCTCACAAACTCACATTTGAATTTTCTACTGAATCTGTGAAGCAGTTAACACTTTGCCCATTTTAGATATGAGTAGATTATGGTTTGGAGAGAACAAGGAAATTGCTCATGTTTACAGAGATGGTGTGAATTAAAAACTGATGTTCCCTTCTGTTCTTAGAGACAGATGTGCTGTGGTTGAGCCATCAGCCCCCTTTCTCCTGTTAGCGATATACAGCAACAGATAATAAACCTCACCAAAAAGTGAGGTCAATCCCAGGTCAAAGGTGGATTTTTTCTTTTTTTCTGTGAGCTGATTTATCCTATTAATAGACAAGAAGGGAAAAAAATTGTTGACTCTCAGGAGAAGAAAGTTAATTAAAAGATGGAAGGGAGAATTTCTTAGAAATGCTCTCTTCAGGACATCATATGACTTTTGCACACATTAAGTCACAGTATCTTGGGTTGAATGCTTAATGCCAAGCCAAAATGATCAGCCAACTGTGGAATGTTTTCTTTAGTGATTTGGCTACTAGTGGGTTGCCCATGTGCCCAGATGATGTTAGAATCATAGGATTAACAGCAACAGTAATAATAAAGAGGACATGAATTTCAGAGATAAGTATGTGGAGGAGATCCAGTGGTCATGCATAAGTTAGTGGGGAGTATATATGATCAAAATACATTACAAAAATATATCATGTTTTATAATAATATTAATAGTAAGGATGATGATGATGGTGATGATGACTATGATAATAAATATTAACTGAGAATGAGAAATCAGTTTTTCAATATTCATCAAAGTACACCTCCATTCCTACACCAGGCTCTCATTTATCACAGGCTGCCTGGAAGTTCCAAAGAGTTAAGGTTGGCCTTGCACTTCTCATTCTTCTGCCTCTTCCTTACAACTGATAGGATTATTGGCATTTACTTCCATATCTAGCTTATGAGGTGCTAGAGATTGAACTCACGGATTTAAGCATGCAAAGCAATCCTTCTACAAACAGACACACCCCAGCATCTTTCTGTTTCTACCTATAGCTGGTGATTCCTGAGTAAGATACAGATGATAAACAGGTCATTTTTATCTGAAACCATAGAAGAGTAAGTCTCTGTTGGATAGAAATAGAGATTGTCTGATGGATTCTTTAAGTAAATAAATGTCAAATATTAGACCAGGAAGACAGGCCCTGCAGATTACAGCCATCTGAAGCTTGGCTCAAGATAAAGATTCTAATTTTTTTTCAGACATTCTGAATTTTCAGAATTTATTCTCCCATGCAATAGCACTTTATATTGAAATTTAATTCTGAAATGCATCTGATCATTGATGATCAGTGTCCTTTGGTTTGGTTTCTTTTCCTGCTAGGAGCTTCAGCTAAGTTCACATATTAAAACTAGTTTTCAAGGTAATATTTCTGCTGTAATGTAAAAAAAATATTTGAAAGTGAATCGTCTGAACCAAGTGACACAGTTATTTAAAATGGTCCTACAATAGCTTTAATACATTATAGAATAGATTAAGTGAATTTATGTTGGGCCAGGGAGATGATTCAGTTTATAAGGCACTTGCTATAAGTCTTAAAACCCAAACCTATAGAAAAAAGTCAGGCATGGTGACATATGCTTGAGATTCTAGTAATGGGAAGATGGAGACAAGAACTCTGGGAATCACCTGTGACAAGCCGATATAGGACAAGCTAATAACTAGCAGGTGATCTTTTTTAGATTCTCTGTCTTGTATTAAAATATTTCACAGAACTTGGGAGGCAGAGGCAGGTGGATTTCTGAGTTTGAGGCCACTTGATTTTTGACAAAGGAGCTAAAACTATCCAGTGGAAAAAAGACAGCATTTTCAACAAATGGTGCTGGTTCAACTGGCTGTCTACATGTAGAAGAATGCAAATTGATCCATGTCTATCTCCCTGTACAAAGCTCAAGCCTAAGTGGATCAAGGACCTCCACATAAAACCAGACACACTGAATCTAATAGAAAAGAAAATGGGGGAAAGTCTCTAACACATGGGTATAGGGGGAAAGTTCCTGAACAAAACACCAATGACTTATGCTCTAAGATCAAGAATCAAAAATGGGACCTCATGAAATTGCAAAGCTTCTTTAAGGCAAAGGACACTGTCAATATTACTTTTTAATTCTTAATGATGACTCTTATAAGAATTCCTAAAATTATATCAGTATTTATTAAGCTCTTTTATAGTGGGACTGCTATTAGGTCCTGTCTCATAGTCAAGACTACAATGAGAACTCTGTCAGATTTAGTGTCATTTCTGATAGTAAACAGACATTCTACTTCTTATACCACATTCCAAAAGGTTTTAAGCACGTTACCCAATGGTCATAAAAAGGAAACTAAAGATTTACCATAGGTACTAGGACAAATTGACTGGGTATATCTGAAAACTTCCCTAATAACTTAGATAGAGTTTGTAATTCTCCATGAACCTGTGGGGCTGTGACGGGTGAGGAATATTGAGCCAGATAATTATAGCTAATAGATAATGCATATAAACATTGTCTGTTGTAAACTTATTTGATTTACGATTTGAATATAGTATAAACTTGTAATGTATATTTTACCATGTGACCATGTATAAGTGCTGAGGACTGAGGAAGGAGACAGAACTTGAGTTGCAGAGAACTTTTTTAGACTGAAAAATTTTTAGACAGGTCTGAATAGAATATTTTAGAGCAGAACTGAGGATAATTCTTTTGTCAGGACACAAGAGAACCTTTTAGACAGGACTGAATCAAGAAGAACTTAGAAGTAAAGGCACTACACAGCATTGGGAGAAAAAGCACTGAGAGTAAGAGAATTATTCTGATATCAGGAGAGGAGAAAGCAAGATTAGAAGGAGAATGAAGAATTACATAACTTAGAAACTATAATGTAACATTTTAAAAAATACTATGAGAACAATATACAGAATACAGAGGGAAAGAGGAAAAAAGAAGGTGCAGAGAGAGCAGAAGGAGCAAACTGGTTTCTTCTTACCATGGGAAAGAGCAGTCTTGTCTTAATAACAAGGCAGACTTAGCCTTATGAAAGAGAATAAAGCTTTCTTCTTCTAGACCCAATTTTCATTCATTTAGCAACAAAATGGTAGATCTTTTTCTTTCTCTATGCAATAATGATTGCAGCTCATTTTTCATACAGAACAAATTAGTTCTTTCTGCATTGGTGCTTTGTCTTTTGCTATAAACGCATATGTAAATATGGATGTGTATGTGTTAGCGTGTAATTATGAGAATGTATGTAAGGTGAACCCAACTGGCTTGAATAGAAATTTATAAATATGCATGTGTAAATCTGTATATCAATTTATGTGGGTTTATGAATATTTGCTTATATAAAAGTTTTCCCATCTACTGGTTTAAATGTTTTTTTGTGTGTGTGCAAAATTTCCTCCTAGCCTGATAAGTGAGAGGCATCGGGACAAAAGAGAAAAGGCTTTAGCAATTAACCCTTTACTTAATACCCTACTGTTTTAAGATGAGGTGCTAATGTCAGATACTGCAGTTTCTGGCCTCAGAGGAGCACCAAAGGCAGGTCAGCTACAGTAGCAAAGTAACTTTGATAAGTAACCTTTGTATTATTGTACAACAGCCCTAAATATCTCTTGAGACAAAGTCTTAGCCTCTATCAGTACTCTTTTCCCTCTGCCGACTAAGGGACAACTAATAACAATAGAGAAGTCATGGGGGCTGGCCCACTTACATTACTTATGGCTCCTTGAACAGGGACTTCTTAAGGTAAGCCACAAAAATTCTTTGTGAGTCTCTGAAAAGTTAGGTGTCTCATCTAGCCTTCTGAATAGTGAAAATCAGATGAGGACAAGCAAGAACTCTGAATCTGTGTGGCCTGAAATAAGGCAAATTCTGCTTCAGAGAAAGCAGTACCCACCTAAGCAGAAGGCAAAATGCACACCCCCTTCTCCAGCCTGAAAGAAGGCATTCTATCAGTTGCTAAATACCAAGCACTAGAATCGAATCTGTGTGTTCAGCCTGAAGGAAGGTATTCAGTATGTTATTGATTAATACATAGCAACCTGTCACTCTTTTTGTTTTTTCATTAAACATTACATTTATTGGTATATAAAAACAGACACATAATTATTTACATGTAAAAACTTCTTTCCTGCACCTGAGTTTCTACTACTGGAGTATAATAAGATTTAGGAATGCCAATAGACCTGTATTTCATGTGGAACATTATTTCCATGTTTTCTAGAATTACATCCATACCTTTTATCTCCTATAAAACTCTGCTATTTTCTATTTCCACTAGTATTAGTCTACTTCTCTTCATTCTTTTTTTTTCCTTTAAAAAGGAAAGGTTTTCTTTCTTTTTATTTATTTATTTTTTATTTTATTTAGACAACGTTGACACAACAGTAAAAGAACATACAAAATGCAAAAAGCTCCTAACCCAAAACATCCATGAAATCCAGGACACAACGAGAAGACAGAACCTAAGGATAATAGGTATTGAAGAGAGTGAAGATTCCCAACATAAAGGACCAGTAAATATCTTCAACAAAATTATAGAAGAAAACTTCCCTAACTTAAAGAAAGAGGTGAACATAAATGTAAAAGAAGCTTACAGAACTCCAAATAGATTGGACCAGAAAAGAAATTCATCCCGTCACATTATAGTGAAAACACCAAAAACACAAAACAAGGAAAGAATATTAAAAGCAGTAAGGGAAAAAGGTCAAGTAACATATAAAGGCAGACCTATCAGAATTACATCAGACTTCTCACCAGAGACTATGAAAGCTAGAAGATCCTGGGCAGAACTCATACAGACCCTAAGAGAAGACAACTGCCAGTCCAGGCTGCTATATCCAGCAAAACTCTCAATTAACATAGATGGTGAAGCCACTTTTCACTCTTAGTGGAAGTTTTATTGAGTAATATTAAGCACTGGCCTTCTATCTGATGCTGACCCTGTAAGTATAAATAGTTTGTAGCTACCAGAGGAGATTCCATCAACTACTCCTCGCACTGACTTGAATCAGGATGGGACAAATTGAATCTACAGACAGATGTTATTTAGCATACTATTAAAAGGCATTAAGGTGAGCACTAGCCAGCTGACTGACTTTCTTCAGCTTATAAAATCAGTCAGTCCCTAGTTTCCAGAAAGGGAAACTTTAGATATGGATACATGGGACAAAATATGGTTATATATTTAAAACTGGCTTACAGAGAATGGAGGATTAGGCTTACCCCTTATAGCATTGGCTATTTGGAATGTACTTAGCAAGGCATTGCCAGATGACAAAAAAGCCATATGTGCTTGGGAGACAATATATTTAGCCACCTGTGAGATGATTCCATTAATATAGCTTGGCTCAGGATATAAGAACAATGTTTACTAAACTCCAGAGAGGGTAGTGATGAATCAGGAGAGGAGAAATGAACCTCAGAAGAGGAATTTGACTCAGATAAGTAATTAACAAAATATCACAAACAAAAGGGGCCTACAAAGCAGCATTTAAATGAGTCATTCCACAGGACCCCTGGAAAGTGTAATAAGAAAACAAAGGGGCTATAAGATGTGCTGTTCATGTATTCCAAGCTCAGCTACTGGTTAAACCATTATTCTGTTTCCCAGTAATTATGAAGAATAAAAAAGATGGTAAGGATTCCTGATGGGAACCCCTGCCATTTAAATTGCTTAGGACTTCCCCTGATTTGTTTAAAATAGTCAGAGCCTGGGTAAGTATCACACTCTGTGGGACCAACGTATCCGGCATCTGGTGAGTGTAAAATAGAGACCAAAACTGATAATCCCACATTTGGAGAAGGTAGAAACATAACCTTAGCTCAAAGAAGTCAGCAATGAAGATTTTTCTTAGTTGTTTTGAGTTCAATCTCCTGGTTTTTGAGTGTGAGATGTTTTACAATTCCGTGCCAGGTCACAGGGTTGAGTAAAAGCAAAAAGCTTGATGTGTTCATTTGGTACACACAACTAAATGTAGAAAAAAGGTAACATTGCTCAGTAGGTAAATTGCTTGCTAGGCCAGCATGATAATGACATGAGTTAAATCCCTAGCAAATGTCTTTAGCTGGGAGTGGTGGCCAAGGCTTGTATTCACAGCAGTATGCTGTTGGAAAATGACAGATAACAGGTATTCATTGGCCAGGTGAACAGAGCCTAACAGAACCTTCAGGTCAGTGAGATACTCTATCCCAAAAATCAATGTGGGCAACATCCTGAGGAACCTTGGCTCCGCTTCAGCTTCCAGATCCACACAGACCTACACACACACACACACACACACACACACACACACACACACACAAATGCACACACATACCATACACAAACAGAAAAAACAAACACATACATGTTGGTTTAAATGGAGTCCCATGTCCGCCCCAGGGCTTGGACCATTGGGGGAGGCAGGCCTTAGGAAGTTTTACCACGCTCACCCCATGCTACTGCTGGGCGGGTATCATGCTGTGAGAAGTCACAGGGCACCACCCAGGAGTGAGGTAGTGCGGCCTGGGGTCCAAGGGACTGCAAAGAGCCAGCTCTTTTGTTCCTGGATCTGCAAAGAGGCCTGGGCTGTCTGGTTCTCAGGCTCTTGGGCATCTCACACATTGCTGGATGCCATAAAAGAGCTGAGAATGGAGTGAGGGCCCATGGGCTGGATTTGGCCTGAGTCCAAGGAAGAAAGGTGGGGAGGAGCCAGGCTGGGTCCTTGGCTTGTTGTTGGGTGGCTTGGCTTGGTGGAGGCCATGACTGAGAGTGCTGAGAGGCCTTCTGCAGGAGAAGAGATGCGACTCTTTAACAAAGGCCTGTTCCATTGCTCCCCATGGCAGATCCTGATAAAAAAAGACAGCCCATGGTTTTAAGGCGTTTATTGTCATGGTAGTGAGTGGTGTTAAGTAAAACCATACCCCACTTTCTCAGGGTTGGGCCTGTGGTTAAATACCTTTTGCAGGAAGAAGTGTCTGAGAAGGGGAGTTTATTGGCTAATCCTCCAGGCCTTAAAGTACCTCATTATAATGGAGTTCTCTCTTGAGATTATTTAACCACAAGTCCTCTACTTATGGAGGGGCTTGGGGCATTGCTTTTACATGACTGATGGACACAGAACAATGGAGAGCTGTTGCCTCATATCAGGAGCCTGGGACCCAAGAGCATGACACCTACTGTCCTTTGCACAGTTATTCCCTGCTAGGTCACCTGTGTTTTAAACCTTAGTTCAACCAGAAACCAGGTTTTCATGGCTACACACACACACACACACACACACACACACACACACAAACACACACACAGAAAAGAGCAAAAGAAATGAACATTTTCAGGTAAAAACAGTGGACTCGTGGACCTAACATAAATGAAACTAGGCAAGTGATATAGCACAAGATATAGTAATGAGATAGTTTTTACCTAGCTGTCTTTGACTCTAGGAAATATGTATAACCCAAAGCATAACTCTCTAAGATGTTCATAGTTCACTTGTGTTCCCTTACTTCACTGTTGTATGATACTGTGTTACTGAAGGTATCCTATGTTTCACAGAGCTCAGTGCTTTCCCTTTCTGAAGACTGAAGGCAATTAGCTATATTTTCATGCAATTCAGTAACAAGAATTTTTTTCAGCAATCTTGGTTCCCTGTATAAATCCACTAATTTATCAAGTTCTTGAAATAAAGACTTATAAATTCTTTTCCTGTGTGTTAACTATATGTGTTTGACTTCATCTTGTTCAACTTCTGGTAAAACAGTGGTTTTAAAACTTTTGTCTCATGTCTAGAGTTATATATAGGTCAGTTGGGGAAAAGCTTGCCTACCATTCATAAAATCATGAATTCAATTTGCAGCACTGCAATAACCAGATCTACGGGAATCCACCTCTAATCTCAGCATTCAGGAAGTGGAGGCAGGGAGATCGGAAGTTCAAGGTCATCCTCAGCTATATGATATTTCTGTGGCTTATTTGGGAAGCATGGGACCCTATATCAAAGGAAAAAACAAAACAGTTTAAAATAAGGCTGAAAAGATGGCCCAGAAGGTAAAGGAGCCTGCTCTGAGTCTGATGACTTGAGTTAAATCTCAGAGACATACTAGGTAAGAAAAATGACTCCCAGGTTAGTTGTACTCTAGCTTTCATGTATCATGGCATACACACACACACACACACACACACACACACACACACACACACACACATACCAAGTAATAAATATTAATAAATTTTAAAAAATATTTTTACCTCGAACCTTAGATATCATAAATGAGTACATCAGTATGATATAAAAGAAATTTTTGTCATACTATAGAATGGCAGGATAAATGTATATATTGAAAGGTGTCCCTGAATGTCTAATCCTAGAGCCAAGGCACACAAATGTAAGACAGAGAACAACTTGAGGATGTGAATTCTCTCCTTCCACTAGGTGGTCTTAGGGATCTGAACTCAGGTTGGCAGCAAGTGCCAGTATTTGTTGAACTAGGTCTCTAACCCAGAAATAATATTTTCTTTAAATAACACTTTGTGACTGTCATGCTAGTATTTAAAAACATATGAATAGATTGCAAATTATAGAAGCCTTGTTTCAAGACAGTTTGTTTTCCTGAGTTCACACAGGGAACAGAGACGGTCATTCCTCTGTTCATCACACTAGAATATGGAAACAGGCTCTTAAACTTCATCTTCTGCCCCTTCTCAATTCCTGACTGTAGAAGATATTCAAGACCCAAGTGCTGAAATAGTGTACTCTCAATACCACCCTCATCATCCACTTACTAACAATTTGCATGCTGAGCAGCCTTGTCATGTAGTGTCAGGAAGTTCCACATAAAATTGATTGCATTTCCTTAGTGTCTGCTGTGTGTGTCAGGCATAAATTAACTCTGATATCCTCTGACGCCATTCTTGTGCTTCAGGAGAGCACAGTCTGAATGAGGTGACAACTATCTAACTTGCTAGCAAATACCAGTGTTGGAAGATGGATTTTGAAAGATTTATCATGCCAGGCCAGCAGGGGGCTGTTTTGAGCCCATTTTGATGGAGAAACACAAAATCTTTTTCGTTCCCCTAAAATGGATGGCAGTCTTAGAGATCATGACATAAAATTTTAGTCTCTCCAGAGGAGCTTGATAAAACACTCTTTAAAATGACTGCAGCAGGCAGCATGAGTAAAGACATACTTTCATTTACTACCTTAAATAAATAATCACTCCTTAGAAGAACACTGACTGAATACCCATTTACATATCACAGGAACTTGTGCTCCCACTCTCCCATACTCACCAGTCCTAGCTTTCTATTCTTCTATTCTTTATCCATTATAAAATAGTATTTTCAGGATGTTACCTTCAAATTCTCACTGTAGAATTTCCAACTGTATTTGAAAACTGATTAATAGAACTGGATTTATTGGTAAGTAGTTTATGATGTAAAAGGTGTTCCAACTCAAAATCAAAATACACTTTTTATATTAATATATGGCATATACTATAGTAAATATATAACCAAATAGTTATTTAAAATTATTATTTGTGTGTCTGAATGTTTGTGCACACGCACATGTATCACATCTGTGTAAGTTGCTGTAGTGTCCAGAAGAAGGCACTGAATCTCTGGTTCTAGAACTAAAGGTATTGTAATTATAGGTGATGCCTGATTGGTGTGAGTGCTGGGAAGAGAATCTAAATTATGTGCAAGAACAGCCAGTGCTCTTAACTACTGAGCTGTCTCCATAGCACCAATATTATGTCACTAAATTATATTTTGTTTTTATATATTATACACATTTAATTTCATATATACAATTTAAAATGGAAATGTTTCATAAATGCTGATAAAGATTATAGGCAATCTATAGATCCAGAACTACCCATCAAGTTCCATAGAAAGTTCTGTTCCTGGACAATAAAGTTTTCTTGGTTGGGGAAGAAGATGTTATTTGGGCAAGTAGCAGAGAAGGATCAAAGATATGTGCAAAGTTTGATTACAATGAAGTCAGCACTGATTAAAAAACAAACAGACCACACACACACACACACACACACACACACACACACACACACACACATACACAGAAACAAACATTTCTTTCATAATTTTCACATCCTCCTATCCTCCTTATAGATAACAATTTTCTACCATTTCAGAGTTATAAAACTGGGCAAATTGTAACTGTAGTTATTACTCGAGCCACATTTCTATATCTTTTGAGTCTTCAGCAACTCATAAAGACTGTTATATTCTCATGTGCTGAACCACCTGAGAAAGAGTGAAGTACAAATACAGAAGCAGAGATGTGCTGAAAGAGCTGTGATGGAGCATGGGAATATGACATCATGAGAACTAGTAAAGGTGTTATTTCCAAAACTCACAGCCTGAGTTTGATACATGGTACCCACAATGTGGAAAGAGAGAATTAATTCCTGAACATTTGCATATGACCTCCACATGTTCACAATGGCACAAAATAAAAACAACAAAATAAAAACAAAACAAAACAACAACAACAAAAACACAAAACAAAAACAAAAACAAAAACCAATCCAAAACAAACAAACCAAAAAGAAAATAAAAAACAAGAACAATAGAACAGTTTCTGATAATGGTATTGGTAATGGTGGAGTGATTGTCCTGTGGATAATTTTATATATTTGTGTTTATGCATATTTTTTGATATTATGGTTATTTTACTTGTCAATGTGGCATATTTTAGAATCACCTGAGTATTCAGCCTTACCTGAAAAATTGTCTTGATGAATTTGATTAATGAGGGCAGACCTACTCTGACTGTGGATTAGACACTCTGGTAACAGTGTGCATCAGAAGAAGGTCATCCTAGCTTTTGCTTGCTTGACTTCCTGAATGGATTTGTTCTGCTTTTGCTGCTGATTTCTTCACTGATAGTGGAACCAGAGTTTCCAAGTTTACATCATAGACTAAAAACTGGAAGCAGCATTTCAGTCTTTGGTTGTCAGGTGGAACTACTGAGGCAACAAGGCTTTTAGACTGAGCAACAAGGACAGGAGTGATAGAGTGTAGCATGCTGCCCATTCCCCAGTGAGAGACAGCCATTTGGAAAGGCACCCAGGTTCAAGGACAATGTACCTGCTGGTTTCTCAGGTACATCTACATTCAATTGGCTTTGCTTTCTAGAGAAATCTCAGTAATTGTGGGTTGGGGACATGTTTTAGTTTCAAAAGACAAGTTGTGTTTGGTTTCAGTCCTTGGGACAAGGTGCATATTTTACATATCCATGCTGAACTGGCTTCCAGGTTCTCCCATAATCCCTCAGTTCTTACATGTCATAGCCTACTCTCAACAGTAAACTTTGTTGCCCAGGAGCTGGGCTATCCTTTCTTTGATGCGCAAACCTTTCAGAGATCTGCTGAAGATGGCATTAAAGGTTTACACTTACTATGGCAGACAGAGATTCCCATAACCCAACAGTGACACGCCAAGAGATCTAAGAAGATTTGGGCACAGTACAGACAAAGCACTCCACCTGGATAATGGTAGCACAACCACTGGGTGAAACAGCCCCAAATGACTTACCTGTTGACAGGATCAAGCCTTAACTGGGGACCATGAACACTCAGAAAGATAATAATTTCATGTTGCCTAAGACAATATGGGATTGTTTCTCCAGTGTCTCCATCACAGAAATAAAGTCTCTTACCATCTGGGCCTGAGGGCCAGACTGCCTCTGCCTGACATGTTATAGAGGCCACAGGAACCTGGGAGAACTGTCTAGGTAGCAGTCTATGGTCTAATTGTTGTTGTTTTAATTACTATATAGCACTGCATTTATTAATTATCTTTCTCAGGTCTCTGATCATATTAATGGCTAAGCTAACTGTAGCTGGACAGCTAGAGAACAAGTAGCTAGCTCCTTACACCAAAGGAATCCACCACCATTTTAGTTCATTAATTAATTCATTACAAACAATTTTTTTATTATTCTTTTATTTAAAGAAACTTGCTTACCAATGACTGTTCCCAAGGATTGACCACCTGTGTCTCATGTTCAATATTTTGATAGGAAAAGGTAGAAAGCCTAAAGTTTATGTAAGGTCTGAGGATATGAAAGCTTTTAAGAAAGTGCTCAAAAGTGTAGGAAGGTGTTTTGAGGTTGGTAGGGACAAGTTATAAAGGATTTATGTTTTTTAGAAACTTAAAAGGGTTCTTGTAAGCTTCTGGAAATCTACTTAAATGTGCTTTACACAGTTAAATTGATTCAAGATAAGTATTGACAGTCAATAGCTTGTTTCCCTCCCCATCTCCCTACCCCTGAGGGCAGGACCTATTTCCCTTTCCTTGGTTCTAGGATAAGCCATCTATCATGCGAGTCCCAAAACAATGTGCCTAATAAATTCAAATGTACACTCACAATAAAATTTTTTCTGCTTAAACTCATTAACTTTAACTTCTGCCACAAATATCTAGGTATTCTCTCAGAATTTGCATCCACAAAAGTTCCAAAATCGTTGCCCAGCAGTAGTCCGGCCCAACCTCAGTCTGATTCTATTGGGCCTACACACTTCTACTCCTAGATGGTCACACAACCTGGACAGCAGTGAAACAACCAGCTGTTACTGGACTTGGGCAATATACCAACTTTTGCCTAAACCACATACCTGCACACTAAAGTCATCAGGAAGGAGTCATAGACAATAATGTTGTCCTTTATTCATTTATTGTCAATAAAAGGTCAGGATGTTTGGTTTTGGAGCCTTAGACAAGAGACTGAGGTACATATTTTACATATCAAAGCAGACATAGCTTCCAGGTTCTCTCAGCATCCCTCAGTCACTACCTGGAATACCCTACCATAATCATGAACATTCCAGCCCAGGGTTTGAGCTCCCCTTCCCCCAGAGGCTCTTCCCTATATAATCCAGACATTTTGGATTCCTTGCTATCCTTCCTCCTTCTCTCTTTGTGCTAGAACCTTTCCTTTTTTCCCTCCATTCCTCTTCTCTCTCCCCATAGGCACATCAAAGGTCTTAGTCCTTTGCCCAAGAGCAAGTTTGCAACACCCCCCCCCCACTCATATATAAACTAATCTGGTTGAATTTGCAATCCAATTTACACTGGCAAAGAATTAAGCTATTGTTTTTCACTTATACTACTTTGTTCGTAGTGATTGATCTCAGGTTGTCAGGGTTTGTGTTAAACGCGTTTACCTGCTGAGACTGTTAAGCAGATAATATGTATGTCTAAAATATTATTTATTTATTCATTTGATTGCCTGCTTATTTGTTTGCTTGCTTATTTATTTATTTGTGCATTTATCTGGACATGGTAACCAGAAGAGTTATTTAAGTCACTTTCAGGTGAAGTGGCAGGTTACAGGTACTTGTGATCGATCTGTGAGGCTGCTTGGATCAGAGTTCTAATGCAACAAGTTCTCTGACAGAGTGGCATATATTCATACAGACATGCATATAAATAAAAATAATTAAAAATACATTTGAAGAAAATATTCAATTTTCTAAAAAAAAAAAAAGAAACAAAGGACAATGTCTGATGTAAAATACAGAAAGATTAAAAGGGGAGGGAAGGGCTTTTAACACTCTGAGCTGAACTATCGACATCCAAGACACTGACAACACAAACCATGTAAGTTTGTGTAGAAGAATCATGGTGTATGATGAACTGAGGAGAGTCACATAAAAAATGCACAATTCATAAATTAGAATTTGCAAATCAATAGGAGCATACTAAACCTACAGTCAGTTGATGGATCAAGAAGGATGAAAAATAACCCACCAAACAAAAAATTAAATGGTCCCCATGAATTCAGTAGGGCAGTTTATGAAGAACAGGCTCTAAAGAACTTTCTGAAATTATGAGTATTGTGTCTTTATTTGGCCAAACAGTAAAAATCACTCTGGCAAAAATGTTCTAAAATTTTCTGTAAGGCATGACGTTTGATGATCAAATTGAATGTTTTTTCTTGATTTAGACTGTAAATCATCTTTGATTCTATGATAAAGTTTATTATGCCCAAGCATCTTGTGTTAGTCCTGTTGGAGAAATGTAATAGCTCACTGACAGTTCTCCTACGACTGCTCTAACTTCAACTACATTTTCATTTCCTTTTTAAAAAGTTACATGTGTGTTTCTACAATGCAGGTTTATGAAACTGTAAGTGTAGGCGTCCTCTGAGTCTAGAAAAGGATGTTAGATCCCGTGAAACACAAGTTACTAGCAGGTGTAAGCAGTATGTGTCTTTACCACTGCAAGAGCAGTATGTGTCTTTACCACTGAGCAATCTTTCCAGCTCTAACTCTGATTGTTAGAAGTCATTACAAACCAACAGTCTACTTTGTACCCAACACTATTCTGTGCATTCTATTTTGTAATCTGGATTTCAAGGATGAGAAAATATAAATAGCTTTGAATTGCAAGAAGTACTAACTCCTGATAACATCACTGGTGACTATAGGATGGGTTTGCCTTCTATGTTGAGGTCAACAGGAAGTATGGTACCACTCTGCTGAGGGAAGAATGGTGGGCATGGCATGTGTAAAGCAGACTCAGTGGTGGGTAGAGTAGGTTCTCAGAAATCATGAAGCTATTTTCCTGCTAATATGAAAGCAAATTTTTGTAAAATGGAAGAAGAATGAATATACAGGCAGATTTCATATGTGTTACAAGGAGATTTAAGATTAACATTGGCAGACTCAGAATAAAGCACTATTGGTGAAGTCTTTGCTTAGCATACAGGAAGTCCTGGTTTAAATCCTCAGCATCTCAGATAAACATCATGGTGACATTTACCTGTAGATACAGAACTTGGTTCTGTGATTACCTTATGTTATCAGGAAGCACAGGGAGGAGGATCAGAACTTTAAGATCATCTTGGCTATATAGCCAGTTCAAGGATAGCTGGGTCAACATAAGATCCTGTCCAAGAAGTGAAAATAATAGTTACTGAGGTATTTTGAATAGGAATGTCTCCCCATATTCATATGTTTGAATGCTTGGCCCATAGTGTATTTTATTATTAGATATTGTGGCCTTCGTAGAGAAAATATGTTATTGTGAAGGCAGACACTGAGGTTTCATATATGTTAGTCTCCTTCTTTTGCCTGTAGATAAAGATGTAGCACTCTTAGTAGTTCCTGACACATGTCCAGCTAGACACTGCCATGCTTCTCATCATGATGATAATGAACTTAAATTCTAAAACTGTATGCCATTTTCACATAAATGTTTTCCTTTATAAGCCTTGTGATGGTCATAGTGTCTTTTTATAGCAATAAGTCCCTCAGTAATTAAGACAGTGGCTAATGAAAATTGAAAACATATTGGAATACAAAATTTAACCAGTCTACAAATATCAAAAATAACTGTATATTACATCTACATTTATAAAATATTGCAGATATTCAAATTTAGTAGATAACCTGGCTAGCAAGATTTATCTGTGTGTTTAGATGAACAGATCACACTGACTTCTATATTCTCTGTATTTTTAATTTTATTTTTTCTTCATATGTGTATTACTTTCCAAAGTAGAAAGAAGAGGAAACAAAAAGGAAGAAAACAAAGGTGCTACCCTTTCAACTGCTCAAGAGAGAAATGTAAAAGAATAAATAGAATTGTATCTCGACTTAAGCAGCATCTTTCATAACTACTGCTTCTGAGAATCTGATACCTTCTCCAAGGAAGACTGCTCATTAAGTATATTTCAGTAATGTAGAACAGAAACATGGTTACATTACTAAATAGTTATGGTTTTCTCAGGGTGCACTTACCACAGGACTATAGCTTTTCCTTGAATATATTTTCATTAAATTACATTCCTATAGACCTGAGTCATAGCATCATACCTCAGTCTTACAAACTCTTTTTAATAGTTGTCTTATTTCTCACCTCAAAACTGGTTCATTTTATATCTTTGCAGGCTCTCAGAAGGCTGATGATTTTATGACTTTTGAGTATAGCATACAGTTTCAGTTTTGCATGTGGTCAGCCTGTGATGATTGTAGGAGCATTTTAGCATCCCATCTGTTCAGTGGTTGGTGACATTATCTAAGAATATGTGCTAATTATAGAGAGGGCTTAATTTGAACACATGGAAATTATTTTGCATCTCAATGGAAGCAGATCATAGCATAAATGTTCATGCCAATTGCTTTATCTTTGTCGATTATACACACATTATCAATGTACTCTAATCTAATCTAATCTATCTATAATTTAAAATATCATCTATCTAGTGTTTATCTACATATCTATTATCTATCATTGATTATCCAAAATATGTCATTTTTTTCATGTATCTATATTCTGTCAACCTGTCTACCATATTTTATTTACTTTTTTTATTTTCTTTTTTTAAATATTTATTTATTTTTGATACTTTATTTACATTTCCAATGTTTCCCCTTTGTTAGGTCTCCTCTTTGGAAATCCCCTATCCCCTCCCCCTCCCCCACCTCTATGAGGGTATTCCACCTCCCACTCACCCACCCACCCACTCCCATATACCCACCTTAACATGCCTCTTTACTGGGGCCTCTAACACCCTCAGGCCCAAGGGCCTCTCCTCACCCTGAGGCCCTCTCCTGCCACATATGTGGTTCGAGCCATGGGTCCCGAGATGTATATTCTTTGGTTGGTGGTCTGGCCTCCAGGAGGACCGGGGGGGGGGGGTCGGGCAAGTTGACACTGTTGCTCCCTCCATGGGACTGCAAAGTCCTTTAGCTATTTCAGTCCCTTCTCCACCTCCTCCATCTGGGATCTCACTCTCAGTCCAGTGGTTACTGTAAAGTGAAACTTGGGTATTCCAAACTTTTGGGCTAATATCCACATATCAGAGAGTACATACCATGTTCGTTCTTTTGTGACTTCAAGTTACATCCATTTGCCTGAAAATTTCAGAGTACATACCATGTTCGTTCTTTTGTGACTTCAAGTTATATCCATTTGCCTGAAAATTTCATTAAGTCATTGTTTTTAATAGCTGAGTAGTACTCCATTGTGTAAATGTACCACATTTACTGTATCCATTCCTCTGCTGAGGGACAGCTGGGTTGTTTCCAGCTTCTGGCTATTATAAATATAACTGCTATGAAGATAGTGGAGCATGTGTCCTTATTACATGTTGGAGCATCTTCTGGGTATATGCCCAGGACAGGTATAGCTCGGTCCTCAGGTAGTATTATGTCCATTTTTCTGAGGGTCCACCAAACTGATTTCCAGAGTGTTTGTACCAACTTGCAATCCCACCAGCAATGGAGGAGTGTTCCTCATTCTGCACATCCTCACCAGCATCTGCTGTCACCTGAGTTTTTGATCTTAGCCATTCTGACTAGTGTGAGGTGGAATCTCAGGGCTGTTTTGGTTTGCATTAGCCTGATGAATAAGGATATTGACCATTTCTTTAGGTGCTCCTCAGCCCTTCAAATTTCTCAGTTGAGAATTCTGTGTTTAGTTCTGTTCCCCATTTTTTGATAGGGTTATTTGGTTCTCTGGAGTCTAACTTCTTGAGTTCTTTATATATATTGGATATTAACCCTCTATTGGATGTAGCATTGGTAAAGATCTCTTTCCAATCTGTTAGTTGCCATTTTGTCCTATTGCCTTACAGAAGCTTTGCAATTTTATGAGGTCCCATTTGTCGATTCTTGATCTTAGAGAATAAGCCATTGGTGTTCTGTTCAGGAACTTTACTCCTCTGCCAATGTGTTCGAGAGTTTTCCCCATGTTCTCTTCTATTAGATTCAGTGTATCTGGTTTTATGTGGAGGTTCTTGATCCACATGGATTACTTGAACTTTGTACAGGGAGATAGGAATGGATCAATTTGTACTCTTCTACATGTTGACTGCCAGTTGAACCAGCACCATTTGTTGAAAATGCTGTCTTTTTTCCACTGGATGGTTTTAGCTTCTTTGTCAAAGATCAAGTGACCATAGGTATGTGAGTTCATTTCTTGGTCTTCATTTCTATTCCATTTATCTACCTGCCTGTCACTGCACCAATACCATGTTGTTTTTATCATTACTGCTCTGTAGTATAGCTTGAGGTCAGGGATGCTGATTCCCCCAGAAGTTCTTTTATTGTTGAGAATAATTTTTGCAATCCTGGGTTTTTTTGTTTTTCCAAATGAATTTGAGGATTGCTCTTTCTAAGTCTATGAAGAATTGAGTTGGAATTTTGATGGGGATTGCATTGAATCTGTAGATTGCTTTTGGCAAGATGGCCATTTTTACTATATTAATCTTGCCAATCCATGAGCATGGAAGTCTTTCCATCTTCTGAGGTCTTCTTTGATTTCTTTCTTCAGAGACGTGAAGTTTTTGTCATACAGATTTTCACTTGTTTGGTTAGAGTCACAACAAGATACTTTATATTGTTTGTGACTATTGTGAAGTGTGTCATATTCCTAATTTCTTTCTCAGCCTGTTTATTCTTTGAGGATAGATAGGCTACTGATTGAGTTGATTTTATATCTGGCCACTTTGCTGAAGTTGTGTATCAGTTGTAGCAGTTCTCTGGTGGAGTTTTTCAGGTCACTTAAGTATACGATCATATCATCTGCAAATAGTGATATTTTGATTTCTTCCTTTCCAATTTGTAACTGTGTGACCTCCTTTTATTGTCTAATTGCTTTGGCTAGAACTTTAAGGACTACATTGAATAGATAGGGAGAGAGTGCTTCAAGTTTAGTTTGATGTTGACTACTGTTTGCTGTATATAGCTTTTACTATGTTTGGGTATGAGCCTTGAATTCCTGATCTTTCCAAGCCTTTTATCATGAAGGGATGCTGAGTTTTGTCAAATGCTTTTTCAACATCTAATGAAACGACCATGTGATTTTTTTCTTTGAGATTGTTTAAGTAGTGGATTATATTGATGGATTTCCGGGCATTGAACCATCCCTGTATTCCTGGGATGAAGCCAACTTGATCATGATGAATGATCATTTTGATGTGTTCTTGGATTTGGTTAGTGAGAAACATATTGAATATTTTTGCATCACTATTCATAAGGGAAATTTGTCTGTAGTTTTCTTTCTTTGTTGGATCTTTGCGTGGTTTATGTATTACCATAAATGTGGGTTCATAGAATGAATTAGGTAGTGTTCCTTCTGTTTCTATTTTGTGGGATAGTTTGAAGAGTATTGGTATTAGGTCTTCTTTGAAGATCTGAAAGAATTCTGCACTAAACCCATCTGGTCCTGGGCTTTTTTAG
This sequence comes from Uromys caudimaculatus, assembly GCA_028551405.1. Classification (NCBI taxonomy): domain Eukaryota; kingdom Metazoa; phylum Chordata; class Mammalia; order Rodentia; family Muridae; genus Uromys; species Uromys caudimaculatus. Next base: position 72,428,080 of record CM052711.1, on the reverse strand, counting down.
GTTGGTAGACTTTTAATGACGACTTCTATTTCTTTAGGGGTAATGGGAGAGTTTAGATGGTTTTTCTGATCCTGTCTCCACTTTGGTATTTGGTATCTGTCTAGAAAATTGTCCATTTCATCCAGATTTTCCAAATATGTTGAGTATAGGCTTTTGTACTAGGATCTGATCATTTTTTGAATTTCCTCAGATTCTGTAGTTATATCTTCCTTTTCATTTCTGATTTTGTTAATGTGTATACTGTCTTTGAGTCCTCTGGTTTGTCTGGCTGAGGGTTTATCAATCTTGCTGATTTTCTCAAAGAAACTGCTTCTGGTTTCGTTGATTCTTTGTGTAGTTCTTTTTGTTTCTACTTTGTTGAGTTCAGCCCTGAGTTTGATTATTTCTTGCCTTCTACTCCTCTTGAATGTTAGCTTCTTTTTGTTCTAGACCTTTGAGGTGTGATATTAAGCTGTTAGTGTATGCTCTCTTCAGTTTCTTTTTAGAGACACTCAGTCCTGTGAGTTTTCCTCTTAACAGTGCTTTCATTGTGTCCCATAAGTTTGGGTATGTTGTACCTTCATTTTCATTAAATTCTAGGAAGTGTTTGATTTCTTTCTTTATTTTTCCTTGACCAAGTTATCGTTGAGTAGAGTATTGTTCAGTTTCCATGTGTATGTGTGCTTTCTGTTGTTTTTGTTGCCATTGAAGACCAGCCGTAGTGATCTGATAGGAGTAATGGGATTATTTCAATCTTCTTATATCTGTTGAGATTTGTTTTGTGACGAAATATATGGTCAGTTTTTGAGAAGGTACCATGAGGTTCTGAGAAGAAGGGATGTTCTTTTGATTTAGGAAGCAATGGTCTATAGATATTTGTTAAATCCATTTGGTCCATAACATCTGTTAGTTTCTCTGTGTCTCTGTTTAGCTTGTGTTTCCAAGATCTGTCCATTGATGATATTGTGGTGTTGAAGTTTCCCACTATTACTGGGTGAGGTGCAATGTGTGCTTTGAGATTTAGTAAAGTTTCTTTTATGAATGTGGGTGCCCTTGCATTTGGAGCATAGATGTTCAGAATTGAGAGTTCTTCTTGGTAGATTTTTCCTTTGATGAGGATGAAGTGTCCTTCCTTATTTTTTTTGATGACTTCTGGTTGAAAGTTGATTTTATCTCATATTAGAATGGCTACTCCTGCCGGTTTCTTGGGACCATTTGCTTGAAAAGTTGTTATGCAGCCCTATACTCTGAGATAGTGTTTGTCTTTAACCCTGAGGTGCATTTCCTGTATGCAGCATAATGCTGGGTCCTGTTTATGTATCCAGTCTGTTAGTATATGTCTTTTTATTGGGGAATTGAGTCCATTGATGTTAAGAGATATTAAGCGATAGTGTTTATTGCTTCCTGTTATTTTCATTGTTATTTTTATGTTTGTGTGGCTAACTTCTTGGGGTTTTGGTGAAAGATTACTTTCTTCTTTTTTTCTAGGGTGTAGTTTCCCTTCTTGTGTTGGTCTTTTCCACTTATTATCCCCTGTAAGGCTGTGTTTGTGGATAGATAGTGTGTAAATTTGGTTTTTTCATGGAATATCTTGGTTTCAGTATCTATGGTAATTGAGAGTTTTACTGGATATACCAGTCTGGGCTGGCAATGTGTTCTCTTAGGGTCTGTATGATATCTGTTCAGGATCTTCTAGCTTTCATAGTCACTGGTGAGAAGTATGGTGAAATTCTGACAGGTTTGCCTTTATATGTTACTTGACTTTTTCCCTTACTGCTTTTAATATTCTTTCCTTGTTTTGTGCATTTGGTGTTTTGACTATTATGTGACGGGAGGAATTTCTTTTCTGGTCCTATCTATTTGGAGTTCTGTAGGCTTCTTGAATGTTTATGTTCATCTCTTTCTTTAGGTTCAGGACATTTTCTTCTATGATTTTGTTGAAGATATTTACTGGCCCTTTAAGTTGGGAATCTTCACTCTCTTCTATACCTATTATCTTTAGGTTTGGTATTCTCATTGTGTCCTGGATTTCCTGGATGTTTTGAGTTAGGAGCTTTTTGCATTTTGTATTTTCATTGTCTGTTGTGTCAATGTTCTCTATGGTATCTTCCACACCTGACATTCTCTCTTCTATCTGTTGTATTCTGTTGGTGATGCTTGCATCTGTGACTCCTGATCTCTTTCCTAGGGTTTCTATCTCCAGGGTTGTCTCCCTTTGTGATTTCTTTATTGTTTCTATTTCCATTTTTAGATCCTGGATGGTTTTGTTCATTTCTTTTGCCTGTTTGATTGTGTTTTCCTGTATTTCCTCTTTAAGGACTTTTAGTTTTTTACCTGTGTTCTCTTGTATTTCTTTAAGGGAGTTATTTATTTCCTTCTTAAAGTCTTCTATCATCATCATGAGAAGTGATTTTAAATTGAGTCTTCCTACTCTCATTTGTTGGGGTATCCATGTCTCGCTGTGGTGGGGGAACTGGGTTCTGATGATGCCAGTTGCCTTGGTTTCTGTTTCTTATATTCTTGTCCTTGCCTTTCGCCACCTGGTTATTTCTGATATTAGCTGGTCTTGCTCTCTCTGACTGAGGCTTGTCCCTCCTGCAAGCCTCTGTGTCAGTATTCCTTGGAGACCAGCTCTCTCTGAGAGGAATTTGTGTTTTGAAAGTTGTGGTACAGGGTCAGCTCTGGGGTACAGACAGAAACCAGAAGGATCCTGTCCCCAGCTGTTTCTTGGTTCCTGTGCCCTGATGGCTCTGCAAGGGTCCTTCTTGATTGAGCAATTAGAACAGAACTGGTGGTGTTCCTGTGCTCAAAGGTGGGAGACCAACTCTCTCCTGGCACTGAGTATGGAGCCCTGTGTCATGGGATCAGCTCTCTGGCTTCAGAAGGAAACCAGGCCACTCCTCAGTCCCTGTGTTCTGAGGGGTCTGAACGGGTCTCACTGAGCAGAGGTTCTGACCTTACCTCTGATCATAGTTTTGTCCACCCTCCTGGTAGGGGAGCTCTTTCCCTGCACTATTTGGGTATGGAGCGGTGTGGCACAGACCACATATGTAAATTGGAAGGCTCCTGTCCCAGGCTGTTCCTCTGTCCCAGTGCCCTGCAGATTCTGGGTGGGTCCCGCTGAGCTGTGGTGCTTGTCTTACCTCTACTCGAGGGCTTGTCCACACTCCTTTGATGCTAGCCTTCTCCCTGCACTATCTGGTTATGGAGCTGTGTGGCACAGACCTAAGATGACAAGTTTTGATGCAAATGCCTTTACTCTTTGAACCATGAGAATAGTTGGAATTGTGCAAACATCATTTTATAAATTTTTTTGAATACACGTTTGAAAACAGTTATTCACAGTACAATGGTAACTAAGCAGTAATTAGCTATTTTCTTCTGCAGCAGGCATACTCATTCAAAGTCAATTCTTACATTAACGTTGCTAGGTCTTCTGAGACTCAAACATTAAAAGTTTTGATAGATTTGGTATTGTACAAAATGACCACATACCTATATAGTATATGTACATTGTTCTTGCTTAGTATTCTCATGCTGAGTGTGGAGGAAGCCAGAACACATGCACTGGTTGCTAATAATAGACATCAAATACATTTCTTCATTTGAGGATGAAAGCTACTGACACAGTTAAAGCTATTAAGTAAAGAAGCAGAGAAATCCCAAGGGGAAGCTTTCTTGAACACTACAGCCCATGTGAATTTGCACAGAAATGCCTGGCTCTGTGCTGTTGTCTCAGCACTGCTTAACACAGCATTGCAATCTTCCAGTTGCTAGGGCATTCCCCGTATCTCTGCCCATCTCCAAATGCAAAGATCACAGATTATAGGAGTTTCCTCAGGAGTCTATGTCTTGAAATTAATTTTGCAGAAGTGATGCATGATAGAGAGAGAACAAACATTAGTACATTGAAAAGTAGAATAAAGTATGAGAATGCTGTGTGGATTACTGCATTTTGGATGTGCTAGAAACAGAGCAAGGGACATGGGTGTGGTAGCACACATATCCTTTTATTAAAATATGTGCAATGGTTGGAAAGAAAGTTACATTGGTGAAATGTTTGCTGCATGAGCATGAGGACTTGACTTTGATCTGGCAAAACTCATGTAAACTAATAATATACAGTGAGGCACTGGGAGGTGGAGAAAAATATAGCCCATGGGTGAACTTCAGAATAGCATGTCTCAATAAATAAATAAATAAATAAATAAATAAATAAATAAATAAATAAATAGTGAATAACAACAGAGAAGCTAACCTCTGGCTTCCATATGCATGCATACATATGTGTGCCCTTACACATAAACACACATATGCTAACATCCTGTCATCATGGGGCAAACTTATTGATGCTTATTCAGCTTTGTACAACTACCTGAGCAATATTTTAGTTTTTCAATAATCAAATGTGAGGAACTTTTTTTGTCAGGATATTTTAGTTTTAGTCATTTCAAGACTCATTCAAAGTCATATACTCATTTCCTAAGTCAATTTGCCTTACTGATCTTTCTGATACATTGGAACTAAGCGTTGCTCAGGCTATGCTCACCTGCAGGAGCCTCTTCTCCCCTCACCTACCTGTTTTAAAAGTAATGGAAAGGTATCTTTAGATGGACTTTGATAACTTTGTGATGCTCACTTTCCTATGCTATGAATGTGACATGCAGACCTATGCAATGGACACACATTAAGTAATGGGCTGAACCTTTACTGTGTGTGAATTAGTGGCAGCTTCATTTCAAGCATGTGCAATAGGTTTCTCATAAGCTACACAATGTAAAACTTCTTCTTTTCCTTTTTGACTCTGAAAGAGGAGATACCTGCTTGACCTCAGTGACTTGAACTTCTTTCAGTTTCCCCACCACACTGCCTTTCTTTGACATTAATAATTCCTTTACAAGATAAATCTTTTAACAAAGTGGACAATCTACTGTTCAAATTGAATCCCAAGTCTGAGACTGTACTGTCTCCACTTCTCTTTCTCTCTCTGATTATTAGTATCAGACAGGTACAATGGCTGAGGTATATAGTACAATTTTTGCATGATTATAGATTACATTCTTGATGCAGAAAACCATTAATAGATATTTATCTTGTCGCATTTTCATTCACACTTGTGCTGTGGCCCAGGTGTTACATGGGTATGGGGAACAGAAACAGTTGTTAGAATATAAAAATATATTCAGACCTCTCAAAGGTGAAAGAATATGTAACATTCTGTAACACACAAGGATGATCATTTTAGAGTTTTAGCCAACAAACAGAAGTTGACATTACATTTGAGGGCTAATATCTAAAACTAGCTAGAATTTCTTGTGGCAGAATTTCTGTCAGCCGTCATGGATTGGGCTCTTCTAAAGTACTTTGATTTGGGTGCATGTGATCTTCCTGCCTAAAAATGGAGTTGGCATATGCTTCAGGGGCAGCTTAAACCAGTCCTCATGCTTTAGAATAAGAATTGGGTTAAAGTAGTTCTTGAAAAGGATTTTAGGATATTGGTAATGAAAAGAAAAGTGTGTAAAGAGCTACAAACAGCAAATATATATTGTGTGTTGTGAGCTCGTATCAACCCAATTCTTAGAAACTGTGGAGGAAACTTCTTAAGGGGACAGAACGAGATTTGAAATGGCCAGATCTAAAAGAAGAGCCAGTTCATGAATTGTGCCCTCCCCAAAGCATTGTGTCCCAGAAGACCAACTTCCTCTGGTCATCTTAGTTGGCTCCTCTTTTCCATAAATTCTAAAGTCAGAAGATATCCTGGTATGAGTGACACATTGATTCTCCTACTGCACTGGGAAGGAAGCAGGTATGCCTATCTCCATTAGTCTTCTACCCTAAGCTCCATTCTTAAAACTATAGCTTTTGTTATGATTATACCTATTACCTTGATGGAGGACTAGGTTAGGTTCATAATAAGGTACAACGTGGTTCCTTAGTGTTGCTGGCCTTAAAGACAGTCCCTGTTCTCTGTTGGTATTATTTTTCTTCAAATTATTTAAGTATTTGAGATATTATTCTGCTCAAATGTGCTCTGTCTTTGCTAGGACCTGTAATCAAGGATGTATCATGGGTGTTGGGGTTGAATTAAGATATACCAAGGACACAAAACTTGAAGACTGGCTCAAGAAGTAGGACCCTCAGCAAGGTTATGAATCATATTGTAGAGCAGGCAGTCACACAGCTGAACAAGGAAAATGGTGTTGGCAGAAAGAGGAAGGCCACTAGAAAAGATGAGTCCATACAGATCTTTCACTTGCTTGGTTAGAGTCACACCAAGATACTTTATATTGTTTATGACAATTGTGAAGGATGTCATTTCCCTAATTTCATTCTCAGCCTGCTTATTCTTCGAGTATTGGAAAGCTACTGATTTGTTTGAGTTAATTTTATATCCGGCCACTTTGCTGAAGTTGTTTATCAGCTGCAGGAGTTCTCTGGTGGAGTTTTTCTGGTCACTTAAGTATGAATTCATATCATCTGCACATAGTGATAATTTGATTTCTTCCTTGCCAATTTGTATCCCTTTGACCTCCTTTTGTTGTCTAATTGCTCTAGCTAGAACTTCAATTACTATATTGAACAGGTAAGGGGAGAGAGGGCAGCCTTGCCTAGTCCCTGATTTTCATGGGATTGCTTCGAGTCTCTCTCCATTTAGTTTGATGTTGGCTACTGGTTTGCTGTATATTGTTTTTACTATGTTTAGGTATGGGCCTTGAATTCCTGATCTTTCCAAGACTTTTTATCATGAAGGGATGTTGAATTTTGTCAAATGCTTTTTCATCATCTAAGAAAATGACCATGTGTTTTTTTTTTCTTTGAGTTTATTTATGTAGTGAATTTCATTGATGGATTTCCGGGTATTGAACAATCCCTGCATCCCTGGGATGAAGCCTACTTGATCATGATGAATGATCATTTTGATGTGTTCTTGGATTCAGTTTGTGAGAATTTTGTTGAGTCTCTGAAGAAAGAAATCGAAGAAGACCTCAGAAGGTGGAAAGATCTACCATGCTCATGGATTGGAAGGATTTATATAGTAAAAAATGGCCATCCTGCCAAAAGCAATCTACAAATTCAATGCAATCCCCATCAAAATTCCTACTCAATTCTTCATAGACTTAGAAAGAGCAATTTTCAAATTCATTTGGAACAATAAAAAACCCAGGATAGCAAAAGCTATTCTCAACGACAAAAGAACTTCTGGGGGAATCAGCAACCCCGATCTCAAGCTGTACTACAGAGCAGTAGTGATAAAA
>CM052711.1:72396100-72412523 GCA_028551405.1 Uromys caudimaculatus | reverse complement strand
AAACTCAGGGCTGAAATCAACCAAGTAGAAACAAAAAGAACTATACAAAGAACCAACAAAACCAAGAATTGATTCTTTGAGAAAATCAACAAGATAGATAAACCCTTAGCCACACTGACCAGAGGGCACAGAGAGAGAATCCAAATTAACAAAATTAGAAATGAAAAGGGAGACATAACAACAGATTCTGAGCAAATTAAAAAAATCATCAGATCCTACTACAAAAGCCTATACTCAACAAAACTGCAAAATCTGGATGAAATGGACAATTTTCTAGACAGATAACAAATACCAAAGGTAAGTCATGATCAGATAAACCATCTAAACAGTCCCATAATGCCTAAAGAAATAGAAGCACTCATTAACAGTCTCCCAACCAAAAAAAGCCCAGGACCAGATGGGTTCACTGCAGGATTCTATCAGACCTTCAAAGAAGATCTAATACCAATACTCTTCAATCTATTCCACAAAATAGAAACAGAAGGAACACTATCCAATTCTTTCTATGAGGCCACAGTTACACTGATACCAAAACCTCACAAAGACCCAACAAAGAAAGAATACTTCAGACCAATTTCCCTTATGAATATTGATGCAAAAATACTCAAAAAATTCTCACAAACCGAATCCAAGAACACATCAAAACTAACATTCATCATGATCAAGTAGGCTTCATCCCAGGGATGCAGGGATGGTTCAATACCTGGAAACCCATCATTGTAATCTACTACATAAACAATCTCAAAGAAAAAAACTACATGGTCATTTCCTTATATGCTCAAAAATCATTTGACAAAATTCAGCATCCCTTCATGATAAAAGTCTTGGAATTATCTGGAATTCAAGGCCCATACCTAAACATAGCAAAAGCAGTATTACAGCAAACCGGTAGCCACCATCAAACTAAATGGAGAGAAACTCGAAGCAATCCCACTAAAATCAGGGACTAAACAAGGCTGCCCTCTCTCTCCCTATCTATTCAATATAGTAATTGAAGTTCTAGCTACAGCAATTAGACAACAAAAGGAGGAGAAAGGAATACAAATTGGAAAGGAAGAAATCAAAATATCACTCTTTGCAGATGATATGATTGTATACTTAAGTGACCCGAAAACCTCCCCCAGAGAACTGCTGCAGCTGATAAACAACTTCAGCAAAGTGGCCGGATATAAAATTAACTCAAACAAATCAAGAGCCTTCCTATACTCGAAGGATAAACAGGGTGAGAAAGAAATTAGGGAAATGACACCCTTCACAATTGTCACAAACAATATAAAGTATCTTGGTGTGATTTCTAAGCAAACATGTGAAAGATCTGTATGACAAGAACTTCAAGTCTCTGAAGAAAGAAATCAAAGAAGACCTCAGAAGATGGAAAGCCTCTCCCATGCTCATGGATTGGCAGGATTAATATAGTAAAAATGGCCTTTCTGCCAAAAGCAATCTACAGATTCATTGCAGTCTCATCAAAATTCCAACTCAATTCTTCATAGACTTAGAAAGAGAAATTCTCAAATTCATTTGGAACAACAAAAAACCCAGGATAGCAAAAGCTATCCTTAACAAGAAAAGAACTTCTGGGGGAATCAGCATCCCTGATCTCAAGCTGTACTACAGAACAGTAGTGATAAAAACTGCATGGTATTGGTACAGTGACAGGCAGGTAGATCAATGGAATAGAATTGAAGAACCAGAAATGAACCCACACACCTACGGTCACTTGATTTTTGACAAAGGAGCCAAAAACTTCCTGTGGATAAAAGACAGCATTTTCAACAAATGGTGCTGGTTCAATTGGCAGTCTACATGCTGAAGAATGCAAATTGATCCATTCCTATCTCCCTGTACAAAGCTCAAGTCCAAGTGGATCAAGGACCTCCACATAAAACCAGATACACTGAATCTAATAGAAGAGAAAGTGGGGAAAAGCCTCGAACACATGGGTACAGGGGAAAAGTTCCTGAACAGAACACCAATGGCTTATGCTCTAAGATCAAGAATCGACAAATGGGACATCATGAAACTGCAAAGATTCTGTAAGGCAAAGGACACTGTCAATAGGACAAAACAGCATCCAACAGATTTTTAAAAGATCTTTACCAATCCTACGTCCGATAGAGGGCTAGTATCCAACATACACAAAGAACTCAAGAAGTTAGATTCCAGAAACCCAAATAACCCAATCAAAAATGGGGAACAGAGCTAAACAGAGAATTCTCAACTGAGGAAATTCGCAGGGCTGAGAAGCACCTAAAGAAATGCTCAACATCCTTAGTCATCAGGAAAATGCAAATCAAAACAAGTCTGAGATTCCACCTCACACCAGTCAGAATGGCTAAGATCAAAAACTTAGGTGACAGCAGATGCTGGTGAGGATATGGAGAAAGAGGAACACTCCTCCATTGTTGGTGGGATTGCAAGCTGGTACAACCACTCTGGAAATCAGTTTGGTGGACCCTCAGATAAATGGACATAGTACTACCTGAGGACCCAGCTATACCACTCCTGGGCATATACCCAGAAGATGCTCCAACATGTAATAAAGGCACATGCTCCACTATGTTCATAGCAGCCATATTTATAATAACCAATATCCCAGATGCCCCTCACCAGAGGAATTGATACAGAAAATGTGTTACATTTACACAATGGAGTAGTACTCAGCTATTAAAAACAGTGATTTAATGAAATTTGCAGGCAAATGCATGAACTTGAAAATATCATCCTGAGTGTGGTAACTCAGTCACAAAAGAACAAACATGGTATGCACTCACTGATAAGTGGATATTAGCCAAAACATTTGGAATACCCAAGTTTCATTTTACAGTAACAGCTGGACTGAGAGTGAGGTCCCAGATGGAGGAGTTGGAGAAGGGACTGAAGGAGCTGAGGGAGCCTGCAGCCCTATGGAGGGAGCAACAGTGTCAACTGGCCTGACCTCCCGCCCCCGCCCCCCCCCCCCCCGTCTTCCTGGATGCTGGACCACCAACCAAAGAATACACATGGAGAGACCCATGGTTCGGATCACATATGTGGCAGAGGAGGGCCTTGTTGATCATCAGGGGGAGGAGAGGCCCCAGTTAAGGGGAATGTCAAGGTAGGAATATGGAAGTGGGAGTTGGAATTCCCTCATACATATGGGGGAGGGGGAAGGGATAGCTGGTTTCCAAAGAGGAGACCTGGAAAGGGAGAAACATCGGAAATGTAAATAAAGTATCAAAAAAAAAAAAAAAAAAAAAGGAAAAGAAAAATGCAAATAAATCCATATTTATCACTCAGCACAAAATTGAATTTCAAATATATCAAAGACCTTGATGTAAAACCAGACTCTAGCCTACTGCAAATATGTAGCAGATGAGAAGCTTGGTCTTCATGTGGATGTCTCAACAACTGGAGTGGGGGCTATCTCTGAGCCTGATACTTACCTGTTTGTGGATCCCACAAACCTGACTGTACCATTTGTCCTCAGTTGGAGAGGATATGTCTAGTTGTACATTGAATTGATGTGTATGTACAGTTAGTTAATGAGGGAAGGGGTGACAAAAGAGAAAGAAAAGTTAGATTGGAAAAGAACTTTCATGAGGGGTTACTGAGTGGAGAAGGGGCTGATATTGGGATATAAAGCAAATAAATAAATAAATTTTAAATATTATTTTAAGGTGTATAGGTTCTCATTGTCCTCAAAGTTGTACTTATACATTAGACTAGCTACCTAGAAAGTCAAAAGGATCCATTTATATTTTCCTTTACCTCCAGTGCTGGGATTATATTCAATCAAGTTAACTTTCAGAATAAAAACTTTATTGGTTGCTTGTTTACAGTTTCAGAGCATTAGTCTTTGAACATCATAGTCAGGAACATGGTAGCAGGTATGGTGCTGGAGCAGTAGCACCTAGCTTAGGCTGATCTGCAAACATATGGCAGTGAAGACAATGAGGCACAGAGAGACTGACATAGACAGAGAGAAAGAGGGATACAGACACACAGACCCACATATTTAGATAGATAGATAGATAGATTGATAGATGATAGATAGATAGATAGATAGATAGATAGATAGATAGATAGATAGATGATAATTTGATGGATTAATGGATGGATGAATAGATGGTTGGATGGATGGACAAACAGACAGAAGGATAGATAGAAAGCACTAACTATGAAAGACAAAAATTTTTGAAATTTCAAATTCTAGACTAAGTGACAGACCTTTGTCACAGGGGTTATCCATAATAATCCTTCTCAAATAGTTCCACTATCTAGGGGCAAAGGATTCAAATATATGAACCTATATGGGGCATTTTCACTCAAACTACCACATTTATAATACCTGGGTACTAAAGTCAGGTCCTCAGGTTTGCACAACTAACACTTTATCAACAGTAGTATCTTCCCAGCCCAGTTGTAAAAGTGTTAAAGAAGCATTCATAGTTATACAGCTATTGCATTTCCATTCCTTTCTTCAGCTTCAATTTCCTTATAAAAGGCTCGGTGTGGTAGTATCTTCTCATGCACGAAACTTAATTATATAGCAGTCTATAGTGATCACTATCTTGATAGAGTTGCGTTGCTAGATTTTGGAGTACAGAATCCCCAATCTTTAATTTATTATGCCACTATACCTAGAAATGTTTTTTGCTATATAGCTCAAGTTTGATTTTTTAAGGCAGTTTCTAAGATCACCTCAGCACTAAGAGATTCAATTTATCATCAAATACTTTCTCAGAATTTTGGGCTAATTTAAGTGGAAGGTGGTTGATAGAAAGCCTCTTCTTTGTAATTATCCAGCAACACTAAGGACATCAATAATCAGGAGTAGCTGACACTGTTGGAATTGTTCTCACCTGGGTGTCCATAGACCATATATGACCAAGGACAATATTAGATGTGGCCCAGCAGAGAATCTTAACTTTCTTTAAATGTTATAATGTGTGAACTAATCAGGACTAATCTCAACCAAGCCTCACTAATCTATAGTAGAGAGATACTAATTTAGAAAGCAGCTTGGTATTATGTCTATTTAGCAAAATTATGCTAGTGGGCTTACACTTAGGATCTATGAACTCCCCACCCTTAATTTCTTGCTCCTTTTTGCGGTAATAAGCATACAATTTCTTCTTATGAATTTTAATTTAAATTCAATCATAAGGCAGTTGGCTGTCCTCTCCCCCCCAAAATTGTGACACTGTCATACACATGAGCATAAATTTGCCATGGTTGTTATTACAATTAACCAGATTCTCAGCTAGGGAAGAGACAGCACAAATTAGAATCTATGTGTCAAATAATAATAATAATAATAATAATAATAATAATAATAATAATAGTGATAGTAGTAGTAGCAGCAGCAGCAGCAGTAGTAGTTACAGTAGTAGTAATAAAAAATAGGAGCCAAAGCTTCAGAAGTAGAAAGGTGGTGGCAGATCTGTGAAGTTAAGGGGAGAATTGAAGGTGAATATAGCAAAAATATATTCTATGACATTCTCAAAGTGTTAATAAATTATTTTTATTAGATATTTTTGCATCAATTTCAAATACATGAGAAATCTTGAAGATGAACTTCATAAATGACAATATCCTGTCACAATGGCAAAGGTTTAGGTTTGATGGTTTCTAGTAAAAATCAGACCATCACAGTCATTGACCCTCTCATACCATCACCAGTGTTTCTATAAAGTGTAAACTAGCCAGAATTACTTTTTCAATAACACACACACACACACACACACACACACACACACACACACACACACAAAGTGGATAAAACTCCAAGGAATCAATCTAATTATTTAAAAATTTGGTCCTATGGCTTTTTCCTTGCATATTAATTTTATTAAAATATCCAGACAATTTCATTTATGTGTATTATACATTCTGGTCAAAATCATCCTTCTCTGCTCCCCTATACCCCTGAAAACTCATAAAACTTCCTCTTCCTCCCACCAAGGCACAAAACAATTTTTATGTGTTTTTGTTTTGGCTTGTGGCCAACTCAGTTTAACCATGCCACCAAAAAGGACATGGTTGTAGAGTTGTCCACATGGGCATGAGTAACTTACCAAAGACTTTCTCACAGAAGGTAGAATCTGTGTCTTTTTCATCAGCCTTTGAATTCTACTATCTTCCCTGACTGGAAGATCATGAACCTGTTGCCCATCTACAACTGAATGATTAAGGGCTCAGTCTTGTATAGAATCGATTAAAAAACAGCAGCTGATGTGAGTTCATAAATGTCATGCTTAATCATGTCCATGTGATACCATTTCACAGCCCTTTCTCCATCATTCAGATTTTATATTCTTCCCACCAACTCTTATGTGATATTCCCTGAGCCAAGGAGGAGGATAAAGAGGTACACTGCTTAAGACTGAACATCTAACAATTACCAGTTTTCAACACTTTGCCTAGCCATGAGTCTCTGCCTGGTGCTATCCTCAGCCCTGAACAAAGAAGTTTCTCTTTCCTGTGATTTATTTTGCCATTTCTGTCAAACTCTGTCTCCTCTCAGAGACTGTACTTAAAATAATTCTATACAAAAAATTACATGAAGCAAAGGGTTTTTCTGGAAATATTCTACCCAATGCTATATCTATAAAGACTAAAAGCATATAAAACATGAGATATAAGGCAAATAAATCAGTACAATATCAGTTATAGACTCATGAACCAAAAATACTAAAAGTGTTGAAATAAAATGGAAAATTCCATTGACCCATTTTTAGACCTGTAGCTCAGCATTAAAATATAGTCAACAAAAATACAAAGATGCTAAATGCTTCCTCCCTTGTTTGAAGTTACGTTTCTGAAGCACTTCATAGCTTCAGTCGCACTTTTCTATTAGTTTTAACCAGAACTGTAATCGTGGATTCCTTTCATTTGTAATTTTGTGGAAATTAAAATTCAGCTCTAACATGATTTTAAGACAATGACTAGGTATTTTAGTTTCTTTTTCTTTTGTTGTAACCAAATACTTTGTAAAAGGCTACCCTAAGGAAACCAGGCTCATTGTGAATTATGGTTAAAGGTACAGTCCTCAATGGTTGGGAAGTCAAAATAGCAGGGGATGAAGCGTCTGGTCATATGAAATCAACAATCAAAAGTAGAAAACAATAAGCATATGCAAATCCATATTTACTTCACTTTCACCTTTATATGCAATCTAGGATTCCTATTTATGGAATGTTCATGCCCTAAGTTAAGATAGATATCCCCATATAAATTAGTCTAACAAAAAATAATCGATTTTGTTTTTTGGGTTTTTTTTTGGAATGCATATCAAATAATCGTTTATAAGCAACCCGATAGGTTTGATACTCATGTCCTTCTAGACCCTGTCAAGTTGACAACACTAACCACCCATACTATATATTTAGAGAATAGAATAAATTATTAAATAAAAGATCATATATTTCCCTCCAATAAATATTTTAGTGAGTTAGTTTGCTAAAATTTGGTAAAAAGTTTCAATAGCTAATGTGGAATTAATATAAAAGGAATTCTACTCCTTTTATATAGTCTGTAATCTTGGGGCATCTATTTTGTATTTGATCAAGCAAGACCTAAGAATATAGTTTGGTTTCATTGGGTTCAAAAAGAAGATTCTTTAATACATAGATGTTTGTAGAATCCAATTTTCTGTGCTTAAATTCTCCGTGTAGAAAGTGTTATAGGAGAAGGGACATAAGAAATGGAAGAAGAAAGGAAGACAATTCAAAACAGAGATACAAGTTGATAGAATGTGTTTGATCAAGATCTCTCAAGCTTCACTTAATTACATTCTTTCTTCTTCATATAGAACAAGGCTTGAGAAATATAGAAAACTATATTGATTTTGCTTCATTTACAAAAATGAAGCATATTATAAAAGGTTGTTGATTAAGGGGTTACAGAAAGTGAAAGAGGAACTCAATCCAGAACCTGATTGAAGTCTTCTCACATTTAAGAACAGAGAATTTTGGTACAAAAAAAAAAAAAAAAGAGCACCATAATGACAATGCAGTGAAGATATTCTTTTTATATAGACATTTGAAATATAAATGTTAAAATAATGATTAGTTTTGTGTCACACATTCCTCAGTTGTAAATGAATAACATTTAACCCAATATCATAACCAAAACTATGGCTTGGTTTATGTCCAATACATATATCAAACTCCTATGTCAACTATTATACTAAGGATTCCTTCCACCTTCACAAGCTATGGCTTTATCTTGTCAGTCTATTTGTTCCAGTGATCTCATTTTCTGAAAAATGTAAGTCAATACAAATTTATTAAAATCCCCCTAAAGCCACTCAAATCATACAGATAGCCATTGTTAATTCAATTCAGTCAAAATAAAAATCTTGTCTTAAGGGTTTGATAGATGTCTCAGTAATTAAAAACACTTTCTTTTCTTCCAGAGGATCTGAATTGTATTCCTAGCACCCATGTTGAGCAGCTCACAACCAATTGTAATTCTAATTCAAGCAGACCTGAAATATTCATCTGGCTTCTGTGGGTCTCCCCATACATGAGCACATATACCCACATAGATGGACCTACAAACAAATACATGACATGAAATAAAGAAGACTCCAGTCTTGGTTTGAGTGGATGTGCCTAAGCTGCTGTAGATGGCAACTTGGGGCAGTTTACTGATCTTCACTGTCATTGTTCAAAGGAATGAATATCTCAAGGAAGAAGTTATTTTTTTATTTTCAATGACAATCCAATTTCTATAAGAATTTTGTGCACTCTTACAACTTTTAAAGCATAATTTGAGACTTTGACTACATAGTCTCTTTCATGATCAGCGTACAGATCACTGATTGAAGATGTGTAGATCCAAAAAATCGATACAGCTAGGTGTTCAGGTATCAGAGACAGAGGAAAGCAGAATCTAACAAGTTTGCACGGAAGGCAGGTAAGGTGACTGGCTTAACAGAAACTAAGCAACTTTCACCTCAAAATGGCTAGGAGATAATTTATTTTGTAGCCAAATAAGAGTGATTATGACCATCAAATACAAATTCAATTTAACCTAACTATAAACATGGTACCAGTTTCATGAAGGTTTTCTAGTAACATAATAAATAAATTTATAAAATAAGATTACTTTTCATACACCTTGGTGGGTATATCATATAAAAAGGTAAAAGTTAGGTGAAAAAACTCTAGCATAGGTTTTAGATGCTATATTATTACATTTTTAAATTATGGGTTAATTGAAGCTGGCAATATTATTTGTACATTTCAAAAGGACTTACTCAATATTCAAAAAGATAATAGCTAGACACAGAAGTGAGCACTAACTGACTATTTAGTGGACCAACATACCACGAACAGACCAAGAAAATTTGGCTCTGGCTGATTCCCATTTTAATTTACCCACAAGAGTTAAAATTTTAATCAGTCAATCAGCCTTGTAGAATTTGCATTGGAAGTTCTGATAACAGTTTATGAGGGCATTCAAGGTGATTGCAACACCTGGTCCAGGACACAGAGGATTATTGGAAACTTGAATGCATTCAATAGCTCTGAGTATAACCTAAGCTTGAATGTGGAATTTCTACAATTGGAAAGAAACTAGGGTTATCATCAGGGAAGAATTACAGGACATGCCCTGATCCTTACAAAGGATTTAAGAGTTCAATTCATAAACACCTGGAAATTTTTGGAAGGCATGCTCTGAATACGGTCAGAGTTATCTCAGGTGCCCATGAAAAGACAAATTTGATACATGAGTACAGATTGGAATAAAGATATGAATGGTAGCAATGGCAGTATGTAAATCTCAGTTGAAGATCTTTCTTTGTAGAGGACATATGTAGACTGACTAGTCTAATTTTGCCAATTAGAACTAGTTTACTGAATATAGAGACATGTTTGGGAGGTAAATAACTTATTCATCATGGAAAAGTAATGGTCAAGTTGGAACGTTCAGACAGAGAGTTCATCAATGTTTGGTCCTTTTTATGCAAGGAAGCCATGTGTCTAGCATGGACTGTGATAAGGCAGCAGTAGAAGAAACAACAGGACAAAGGCAGAATGATAGTAAGAAGCAGCGTTGAAGAAAAGTAATGTAACTGAAGCAGTATTTCCTCCATCTTTGTATATGTACTATACTACTCAGTTCAATTATCAAAGGCTCCATATGTATATATTTGAGCTGTTTTCATTTAAATATTAATCTTAAGTTTATTATGTAATATTCTACATGCTCTGTTGAAAGCAAAAGTACTTCTAAAATTTAACCTTAAAAAGACAATCAGAATTCAAGAAATAGTTCAGTGTTTCAATTGCTTACTATTCAAGCAAGAAGACTTAAATATGAGCTTTAGAACTTAAAGGCTAAGTATGGCAGTACATGCCTTTTATCCAAGGGTTAGGGTTTCAGAGAGAGGATGATCACTGAGGCTTGTTTTATAACTTATTTAGCCTAATTGACAAGCTCTATGTTCAGCAGAAATCCTGTGTAAAAAAAATAACACGGAGAATGATTGAAAAATATAGTTGGTGTTGACCTCTCTCCTTCACATATGTGTCCACAATGTACATACACAGCTGCACACACACACAGACACACAGACACACAGACACACAGACACACACACACACACACACACACACACACACATGTACATACAAGGGTTTTGTGTTCTCATTGGTAGAGGGTCTTTGTGCACCCTCTGAAGACTTATAATATTTTACATTCTCTTCTGTCTTAACATTTACTATGTTGCATCAGACCAATCTTGATTCTCCTTTATATCTTTCTTCAATGTTCATGCTGTGTAAATCAGTGGTCAAATTAGGTTTACTTCAACAAACATGGAGAATCTAGGAGTATGTGTTATTTTAGGCTAAGTGTCTATATTATAATTAGTTGATGTCAGAGAGGTATGGAAAGTAACCACTTAACATGTTCCTGTTCAGAACTCTCAAGTATTATGAATAGAGCACATAGTAATGCTAATGGAACATACTGGGTCTACTGTAGTCTTAAGGACTTGGGCAGGTTTCTTATACGAAATGACTTTTGAGAGAAGAGCTTAAATATATAGCTTTTATTGTTCCATATAGATGATGAGGTCCAAATCAAGAATGTAATTTTTACAAGCAATGTAGTTTGTTGCTTTCAGGTATCAATAAAAAGGGTCACATCTTACCATATAAAGCCAATAAAGGTATAAGTCAGGAAACAGAGGAAGTGAGAACAAAATCTAGAGCTTTTGTACTTGACACAGGAAAGAGCTGGGAGACTGAAATAGAATCCAGAGATTCAGATTAGTTAAAATAAGCGGTTTGCATATGAATGATGTACAGGTGGGTAATGAAACTGAAAAAAAAAAAAAGAGGGTGAAGTTGTAAACTGGAGTGACTTTCAGGAAAACCATGGGTTCTGAAAAACTTAACAATTAAATATAGAAAAATTTACTAGAGTTCTTAGGCATAGAAACTAGTCCCCATCACACCTAATAAACAAGACCTTAGTTCTCCAATTAAATAGCAAGTATTAGTGAAAGTAGATTTTGATTTTGGAATATTAGTAAGAATGAAGTGGAGGTTCAGTGACATTTACTTTTCTATCTTTTGGAAACTGACATAAGGTTTAGGTTTAAAAGAGAATGAGAGGAAAACAAGGATAAGCATTCCTGGCCAAGGAGAGCGTTTTTAAATCACTGACTCAACATCATCTCAGCTCCAGTCTGTCTGCCAGGTACTCCAACAATGTGTCATAAATGTAGGACATCTCATTCTGACAAGTTCTTCTCTGCCTGACATCTTTTGACCTCTTCATCCTCCCTAACATGAGATTTAGTGCAAATTCCAGTTTCTCAGGGTCTATATATTATTTCAGTAGTCTGATAGCCAATGGGAGGGACACAATTCTCTCTTGAAAACATCTTTCTTTCTATCCAGATGGTTACACAATAAGTTCAAAATAAACAGTAGGCTGTTGTAATCAGTCTAATTAAGAAAAGAAATGGGTCTCCATGACAGATAGATAAAAAAAGAATTCCATTGGGAGGAAGGGAACAGGCTATAGGAGGAATTCATTTATCAGGACAGTATTCATTGTGTACTTTATAACAGAACTTACCATGCAGATGTACTCTGTTCATGTTTTAAAGTAACTCATTTATGCCTAAAAGACATTTTGCCCAAGTCTTTACTCACCCCAACTTTATCAGATATCCCAACTATAAAGACTTGTGGTCAAACTTGCCTGTTTTCTCAAATGTTTAAATCTCCTGCTAGCATGTTTCTGTCCTCTCTTAAAAGAACAAAAAGTGTCTTGACTTAATGCCCTCATGTCCAATACATGAAGTCATCATAATACATGGGCAGCATTAAATAAAACTCTCCTCTTCCAGAACCAAAGATGATATGCTCAGTTAACCTGTACCAGATACAGCAGCAAGAGAAACATTGATTTAAATGTTAATTAGTTGTATGTAAAGATTTACTCTGAAAAAAAAAATGCTGTCTTAGTTAATATTCTACTGCCGTGAAGAGATACCATAACAATGCTAACTATTTTAAAAGAAAATGTTTACTTGGGGGCTTACTTACTGTACTTTTATGAGATGATCAATCCATGATGATCTTGGCCAAATGCATACAGGCATGATACTGAAGCTGTAATAACTGAGAGCTTTACCTCCTGATCAACAGGCAACAAGCAGAGAGCAAAAGATTGTGATTTTAAAAAGCTCCAAAAGCATTTCTACTTTAACATTTTCTCCAACAAGGGAACACCTTCAAATCCTGCTAAAGTAGTTCTACTCCCAGTGACTAAGCATTCAAATATATGAGTCTATGGGGGCTATTTTTATTCAATTCAACATAAACCCACAATTCTTGTCACTGACCATAATATGTGCTTGGTGATATCCATTATGGGTTGGGCCTAATGGCAACATTGTGAGAGAGATTTCTGACTTAACATCTAACTTCCTAATTATGTGCTTTTGACAAAAACAAAGATATCAGAGTTGGAGGCACACCTCAATGGTAGAGTGCTTATAGTAGGAACAAGGTCCACAGTGCAAGACCTAGCACCACAAAAGCAAAGCAACAAAATAGTAATTATATTTTGACTTAGAAATGTTTTAGTCCAGTTTCTTTGAAGTCTTTTATGATAGCAAAATAAAACATTTTATTTTTTATTTATAAAGTAAGAGAACATGTGGCTTGTAAGGAACTTTATGAAAGTGGCTTTATTGAACTATATAGCAGCCCTAGAGGGAAAGTGTTATAAAAAAAGTTGATGTAAACACAATAATTTCATTTTAGCAATGGGAAAACATGTATGCTAATGGCAAACACTGAAATAAGAAGCTGTGTGTGCTGTAGGCCTGTGTGCACATGCGTTGTCCATATATGTGCGTATGTAAAATGCAGAAAACATTAGGACCTTTCTGTATTTCTATACAACTTATGTAAGTGAGTCAGGTTCAATAGCTAAAGATGGAACTCAGTGGTTTGTGGCTGGGCTGGCCCACTCCCAAGACTGCCTCCTCCACAACACTGGGATTGTTGTATAAAGCCATACTCAGCAATTTAGGTGGGTTCTTCTAACATAAACTCAGGACCTTCTGCATGAGTAGCAATCACTCTTACAAACCAAGAGATCTCTCCTATACTGATAGAGTATTTTCCCGCAAATTTTTGTGATTTTAATTGTAGTCAATATTTCTTATTAAAATTATAATTATTTCATCATTTATTAGATTACCAAATTCAGAATTATTCATTGTACAAAGTTTAAAATAAAGATAAAACAGAACCCTATAACTTAATATAATTATGTAAGCTGATATTCTTTAGTTTATTTTTCATCAGATTTTTTCTATTTGTACATTTCTATAAATATATGGCATAATTTTACATCATTTGGAAGGACTTTTAAATAGTTTGCAGAATATAGTAAAAGGAAATGAAATGATATGAAACAGGACAAAATAGGAGCAAACATAAGCTGTAAGATGTGAAAAAGTGTTATCAAGAATTAAGAAACTAGCCGGGAGGTGGTGGCGCACGCCTTTAATCCCAGCACTTGGGAGGCAGAGGCAGGCGGATTTCTGAGTTCGAGGCCAGCCTGGTCTACAGAGTGAGCTCCAGGACAGCCAGGGCTATACAGAGAAACCCTGTCTCGAAAAACCAAAAAAAAAAAAAAAAAAAAAAAGAATTAAGAAACTGCAAACCCAAGACCATGTCAATTATATTCACTTACGTTGATTTTTTTTTTCAGTCTCAAAGGTAGAGTGTCCTGTCAGTGCCAGACCACATACTTTAAAGACTGCTGTACTGTCAGGCAGCCAAACTTACAGAAATTAAGCCAAATTTGATTAATTTTCTTGCACTCTTTATCACTTGCACATAGTAGTCACTTGGTTATTAAGATACTTGGATTTCTCTCTTTAAATAAAAAAGAAAGTTCATTGAGGAGTGAAGTCACATACTATGTCTGTAAGAGACTCTAATTAATTGGAAAGTCTTGTTAAGATCATCCAGTAACAAAAGTACAATAAAAGCAGGGGAAATGGATTCTATGACCTGTTCTTAGAACTCTTTCCAACTAATAGTTTGTGATGGTGATCAAGAGCCAACTAAACTCTGGAGACTGATAAATTTGAATGAAGGTTAAATAATTATTTTAGGAGTTAATTATTATAATCTAGTGCTCAGCATCATTGCCTTAATAAAAGATCAGCTTACTGCAGCCATGCAAATTAGAATGTACTCTGGAAACCTGCCAAGATAAGGTTTAATACTTGCAGAAACAAGTGAAGTTCCTCATGCCTTTTCTACCAATTGACTTCTTTATGGACATTTTGCTGGCACAAGCTTATTCTTTCTTTTGTGGAACATATTTTCATGTAAAAAGTTCTATTTTTATGTGTGTAGATCTACTTATGTAAACTAGAGGACACTTTTGAATGTTCTTCATGAGCTGTCTGTAATATATTTTGAACAGTGTCTCTCACTAACCTAGAGCTCTCCAACCAAGTAAAACCTGCTGGAGAGAGAGTACCAGGGATCATCCTGTATCTGTTTCCCTAGCAGTAAGATTACAATCACATACTATAGTGTCTGAAATTATTTTCATGGGTGTTGTAGATCAAACTCAAATCTACATGATTGTAACGCGTCTACTTAGTTTATTGAGTCATCTTTCTAGCAAAATGCAAGATATTGTGTTTATTTATTTATAGAAGCTATTATTTATGTGTGATATGTGTGATCATGTGTGTGTATAAATGTAGATATCGTATATGTGAGTGCATAGTGTGTGTGGTACATATTATGAATATTAGAGGTGTGTACGTTTGGGGGGAGGAAGGGGTTGTGTACAAAATAGTGTGTGCCTGCTTTTGTTTATGGAATTTGTGTGTGAAGTTTGTGCTATGTGTTTATTTTTACTATGTGTGTATATTATAGGCATTATGCATGGTTTTAATGCACCATATGTCAGGGGGTGTGTGGGTACATGCGATATAGGTGGTGTGTGTATATGATATGTATGTACATAAAAAAGAAATTGTATGTGCTTACATTAGAAAAAATGGCATGACAGCTTCATTGCTTGAGTGGACTAGAAATAAAGACATAAATTTATTATATACCATTTATTTAATAATGTTTCATATTGTAAACTATTTTTAAAGTGTTACTCTCTTGTTGCAAACATATTTTGTACTCTGAAATTGTTCCAAATGTGTATTAAAGAAAGTGAGGGGGCTAGGCTGGAAAATGCAATCAGTACTTAAGAGCAGTAATAGTTCTTGCAGAGAACCTGAGTTTGTGTCTCAGGATCAATGTCAGACAGATCACAATTTCATGTAATTCCAACTCCATAGTATGTAACACCTCTGACTTCCATGGAGGCTGCATGCACATGCATGTATGCACATGCACACAAGGGCACACATAAATTCATGTGTATGCACACACACACATGCAGAAAATAAAGGACAAAACAAAGTCTTTAAAAAGATTTCTAATAAATATGAAGTATATAATGTGTCACTGGTAAAAGCACTTGCTGCCAATCCTGAAGAACTGAGCTCGATTCTTGAAACTCATGAAGGAAAAACTGACTTCCTTAACTTGTCATCTGACCACATTCATACAAGCACATGTATGCTCATAACTCACACAATATAAGTAAATTTTAAAAGAAGAGGAAAACATATGTCATCTTTATCATTTAATATTTAATAAACTGTGATCAAACACTTTTTTCATGTATTTAGAGCTCCCAATAGTGAGATTGATCTTTATTTTAGATACAGGTTTTCTTTGAAGATTGTAAACCATTTGTCTTCAGTAAGTCAATGGTAAGTTAATAAATCCATTTTATCTGCTGATTTTAGACATTCAGTGCTCTGAGGATCACCTAGTATTTTAAATAGTCTTCATGGCTGAGGGGAGCT
>CM052711.1:72376100-72393600 GCA_028551405.1 Uromys caudimaculatus | reverse complement strand
CCCAACCCAGGAACCTATGAGCTTATAAGACTTATTAGGGAATAAGTTTAAGTAAAGCTTTGTATTGTGAAAAGGAGATTGAAAAATTGTGGATATACAAGTGTGATGATGAACTCATAGAAATAATTTCTTACAATACTCTAGGAAAAAATACAGGAAATGCAGTGTGTACCATAATAGAATACCAGAGTCATGGTGGGGAGTTGAAAAATCATCAGGGCAATAGAATATCTGTGTCATGGAAGTGGAATGTAGAAAGAAGACTTCTGTGGTACAACAGATATGAGTAAGAGCAAGTAGAAGAGGGGTGTGAAAGCAGTATCATCTGAAGGAAAACATATATAAAAATGGCATAATGAGGGCTTTTAATTTTTATTTTAATTTAAAGTTAAATTATAAAATGTACATGGAGCTGTGGAGGAAATTCAGAGGTGGTAGTGCTTGCTACATATCATGAGCACATGTATTTGTACCTCCAATTCATGGGGCAGTGGCAGAAAATGCAGAATCTCAGGGCTTCTTGACCTAATTGAACTGGTTAGTGTAATGCCACTGGAAGACTGTGTTTCAAAGAAAAAAAAAAGATTGATAGCAGCTGAGGAATGACACCACTCCTATGAACTCCACACGTATGTGCACTTGCACACAGGTTCCCATATAATTGCATGTACATCTTCCTCCCTACATGAAGAGGCAAAAAAGCATATACATTCACAAGCAAATAAATAAATCATAGGTTCCTGGGTAGGACTGAAGCTCCTGAGCTTATCATAGCTGCTTCTAGGATTTGCTATCCTCCATGTGGAACTACAAAATGCAATCCAGCTTAGAATTTAGTATCAGTTCAACCTTCTTTATGAATGTCCCTACATGATTTTTTCTTATATTTTAAACATCAGTGTGGGGTTTTGTTTGTGTGAGTGTGTGTGTGTGTGTGTGTGTGTGTGTGTGTGTGTGTGTGTGTCAACATGTATAAGTGTAAATGCATATTTCTATATACTCATATAGAACGTCAGAGAATAAATAAATAAATAAATAAATAAATAAATAAATAAATAAATAAATGTCACTAAATACAGAATAATTATTTGATGCAAAAGTGCCATTCAAGTCCTCAGGGCTCAAGAAAGAACAGAAAATACTAAATCTGAAAGCACTAACTCAAAGCAACCAAAGATTAGCAATCTGGACAATACTTAAAGAGGAGTCATTATTCATGCCATGGGAATATGAGGTGCCTGAATCCTACCTTTAAAAGCACTCTATAGGAATGCATGATATAGATATAATTAAAAGTATAACATTTAGTGATGGCAGATTTCCCCATAGTCCAGTGGAAGAGGTTAGAAGAGGAGGATCACTACTGATTGAAGCTTAAAGTGGGGTGATTTGAGGAAGAGAAATAAAGGATGCCCGGAACGGTGATAACACATTCTTATGTATTTGTCTGCGAGAGTGCTTCTAGAAATGATCAGCATTTGAGTATGGAGACTCAGTAAAGTTGACTATCATCAATTGTACACATGAGTGAGCATCATCCAAACAACTGAGCATCTATCAACCTATTCAGACACAAGCGAGGGAAAATTCTCCATCTGTCTGTCTATATTTCTCTATCTCAGACTTCCTTCTTCCCCTGATATGTATGTATGTGTGTGTGTGTGTGTGTGTGTGTGTGTGTGTGTGTGTATAATAGGTATGTATATATATATATATATATATATATATATAAAATTGTCTTTATAATTGTGCTTGTTTTTTTTTTAAGTTTTGTTTGTTTGCTTGTAAAGAACTTTCTTTTCCAGTGTATACTGGATACTACAGAGATTCATAACTTAACAGTGTTGAAAATTTGTGGGTTCTGAATGCTCAAACAGGACATCTATATTATACAATGTTCGCAGAACATCACAGAAGAAGGGCCAGAAAAAATCCACGAGCTGGAGAAATTTGTAGAATGTTGTAAAATGCTATATTCTAGGTATGACATAAACCTTGTGCATGTGAATTTTCAGCAAATGTGATAACATGCATCAGGCTATGCTGTTCAACTTCATCATGTTGAGTAGGGATGAGAGACCCTGCACCTCAACAAGAATCTATAGATAGTTAATATTTGTTAAAGAAAGCACAGACATTTCCATCTGTGGAGCAACTGTCTGTTATGTTACCAATGTGCCTGTAAATAACCCTTTGCCTCTGCTTCTGTAAGAACCCACAACAAAAGTAATTTCTTCCCCCACAAAAAATTAAACTATATGACAGTAGAATAGGGACCAGAGTAGTTTGGAGACTGCTAACACTACATACAGACAAATTTCACATATTTGAAATCAGGCTATGTTATGTTACTTACTTTTTTAATACAAAAGCATAAAAATGACATTTCACAAGAGTTCTTGGCCTCCACAATCATGGAGGAAACTCCCATAATAAATACTCTCTTGTTTATTCATGAACATCCAATTGATTCTGTACCTGGAAATCCATAGCTAGAGCATCAACATTCTTGAGCCTGAATGTTATCATCTTAAGATTGTTTTGTATTCAACTTTGGAAGTTTTATGTGTGAAGAAGAATGATATATGAAATAAAAGTCATCACTGTGCTTGGGAAACACTTTTTATTTGACTTAAATATGCTTTTTAGTGTCTTCGAAGGATAATAAGATGCTTCCTTTGTGCAGCTCTGAGCCTTACACATCACCACCGCAGCTCCTCCAAAGAGTGAGTAGTCACACGCAGATTCTTGAATAACATACCACTGAAGCCGCTTACCCACCTAACCTCTCTCTAAGGCAGCATCAAGTAATAAGTTTCAACATCTACTATTTATGAACTAGGAAAATTCAGGATTTCTTGTCCCTAGCAAAAAACAAATTATTATCAGATGAGCATCTGCAGGAGCATCAGGATAGGCATTTCTAACCTGCGATGAAACACTTTGGGATGCCAGACACTGTGGCAGACTAATTCAATATTAATTAGAATTTAATGATTTTCTAAGAGCATCCAAGAGTCTCAGATGCTTATAATTCTGACATAGTTATTCTATATTCATATTTACCTCTAGAATTTGCCTTTTATTTTCTTCCTCAAAGACTTTCTTCAGTGTCTTACACAATGCCTCACCACAAACTCTTGTCAGCATTAAGTAAAACCAAAATGTCTCAAAATACATAAAGTAGGGTCTTGATACTGTTGAGTCACTTAAACTAATTAAATGTTGAAATTGGAGTGCAGGAGTTCCCAGGCCATTGGTTCTTATATTTTCCATAGGAAATATAATTGATTTTCATGAAAACCATGAAGTTTGTTCAGATATAGCTCTTAATTCATATTTTCTTTAAAATTATATATATTCCTTCATCAGATTTATGATTTTAATGATGGGGACAACACAATTTTGAGATGGTTTATTCATTAAAACATTTGTTTTTTTAATTGATATATTAATTTATTTATTCATTCACTCAACAATCATTTATTAATGCAAAAGACAAGTTTCATTTCAAATCCAAATAACTCAAAGCACAGGTATATGAGAAATTTGAAATAAAGGCACATATGAAACAAAGGAGGTAGGAGTTCATTAGATGAAACATTTGAATTTTTTCAAACTTTTTGTGCTAGAATATAATGCAAAAATATTGCTGGGATCTGTTTGCCACATCTATGAAGCAGGGAAAAAAAGAGACACATCTGCCTGTCAGGCAGAGTTAAAGCAGATCAGGGTCTATTGGGAGATTTCCAGGCCCACTGCAACATGAAACAATAAAAGAGGTGCATTTGAGGCTGAGGATTCTATTGACCTTGTTGGAAGGAATATGGGAATTTTTGGATGAGAACAAATGATTTTTGTGTATATTTCAGAAAATTGTTTCTGTTAGCTTGTGATATTGCTTCCTATGTTACTGAAGTATAGAAGGCTATGAAAAGTACACTTGCTGCTGGTGTGGTGATGACTTGCAGTCCTTCCATTAACTGTTTAATGCATCTTTTTTCTATCTTTCATATAATCATCCTCACTTCCCTCTCAGAGGGAGTGTTCAACTTCATACCAGCTCAACTGGTACAGAATATTTGACAATTCAGCAATTAAGAAATGATTTGCTCCTAGAATAGAACCCGTATGCATGTGGTTATTAACTTTATGGAATATAGATGTTTGTGAGAAATTCCTTGTTAATATGCAATGTTATGATCATATATGTCTTATGTTCAATATGATGGTGGTCTGAGTCTATACTTTCCAGCTTCTAACTCTGGCATAAACAAAATCCTAATGTTTAGAAGCTTCTCAGTCTATGGTATTCTGAAATAGTATTTTAACCAGAATGAGTGTCTGACTAGTTCTCACATGAGAACTGAATTTTGAGCTGAGCCATAAGAACAAGTGAGACTTCTACATGTTGGTGGAATGCATGGCTGGAAATGTCCACAGCTTATACAATAGTCTTGGAGTGTTGCATGTAAATTTGTTACACCACCTAAAACCCAGAAACAGACCATGCTATCAACCCCCATCCAGCTTCCCTTGAATCCATGGATGAAAGACACAGACACCCATATTGTTCATTTTCAACTTGCCTTATTGGCACAATTGCTAGGCATTATTAAACTCCCACAGCTAGTGTATACTTATCAATACACTTATTTCCACACCTCTTCAACTACCCTAAACTTTAGTTGCTCAGTTACATCTAGTGCCTGCTAAACACAAATAAACAAGTGCCTGTAAGATATGCCTGTGTGACCACCCTGTTCGAGATCTCACAAGGCTGATCATCTTTTATCCATCAGAATCAAGGCAAACTCTGCTCTCCTTTTCTTGCATCTGCCTCATGCCTCCAGGGAACCAGAAGTCCTACCGATTATTTCTGCCCCTCAATTGGCCCATGGCTTGACAAATCAAGAACCAATTGAGAAACAGGACCTCAGCCTCAGAACCACCCCTACATGGGGTGATATTTTACTTAGCATTTCAAAGGCTAATACCAGAATAAATTTAGTGGGAACTGAATTGGGTAGGATGGGTGGAGGTGTCCCAGTGGGAAATATCTTTAGATCCTAGCCCAGGACTTTCATCTTTTATCGCACGGGAAATAATGAGCTGTTGACAGACTCAGAAGGTACAAAATGAGTTGTATCCAGGGGGTTTTGACCTGTTGGAAACAGAAAATACAAGGGAGTGGTATTGTCATCAACACATCCAGCAAGGAAGTTATTTTAAGGTTAACCATATGAGTTTGGTACGTTATAGCACTGCAATTTAACATAATTAAAGTAATTCTGACATCTCTTTCCTGAAATATTCTCTTGGTGACAATCAGAATTTCTGTAGCCCTTTTGCTTTTTGTTTGTTTGTTTGCTTGTTTGTTTGTTTTCTTGCTTGCTAGTAAGAGAGAGTGTTTTTATTAAACAAAACAAATTCAGAATGGGCTATAAAGCTACTAGCCATTCTCATCCTACTGTAAATTCGCGCTCTAAATTCAGAAAAGATGGCAGATTGTTGGTATCTTGAGTTTCAGCAGGAAAAGGATCAGGATAGCATCATATGGCAGCTTCGTCATTGAAAGAACAATTTTTGGAATTTGATTAACATTAACGTAAGATTACATCAACTGAAACAGGAGACACATAACTTAAAAGTGTTCAGATTTTGACCAGGTTTAATTCTCTTAGCTGTTCTTCATGATTGTCACCCCTGAACTGAAATGGCATCATAAGAAGCATTTCATTACTATTAACAGTTTCATTAACATTCTCAGAAGGCACCTCTGTTACAGCCAGCTCAAATCAGGAATTATAGACTGGCCTGCTGTGATTGTTCTGAGCCAATTTCTACATTAAATATCCTTGTATTTATCTATGAGCATCCTGTTCATTTTGTTTTCCTGAAGACTCATGAAAAATGCAAATAAGTTACTCAGAATGGCTTATTCCTACATGAGAGATCACATGGTTTGAGGAGAAGAAAAGTTAGTAATAAGAATTAGGTGCATACATAGAGAATTTCATTGTATTAAAACATTCTTTTCTAGAACAAAGGAAAGACAAATTAAGATTCAGGAAATAAAAATTAAAAGGCTCAAGAAATTCCTTAAACTTACAAGATTCACAATGGTCTTCAAGACCATATAAACATTAACCATTGTAGGAGAGAGGAAGTTAAATTTTCACCACATCAATTATGTAACTTGGCTTTATTTGCTTTATTAAGACATACAACTCATGTATTGGGTGAAGCCAAATAATTGACAATGCCCCTATATCATAGTAGACATTTTCATTTTGAGCTTTTGAAGATCATTACTTGTATAAGTTTATTAACAAATTCCCAAATCTTAGTGTAGAAATGTGTGCATGTTTTCCAAGAGCTGGTACTGTATCCAGCATAAGGGAAAGTATCCTGTAGCTTTACCCAAAGTATGTTTTCTGAATCTCAAATTTCAACTCAGCTGAAGTGAAGATAATATATTATTTAATGCAACAATCTGTTGGGTTGCCACTGATATACTTAGCAATCAGTTCATTCAAATACTCACTTTATTTTTATGTACATTCAAAGTCTATTTTGAGCACTTTGTGCTAAGAACTTTTAATGATATTATTAAAAATTCTTTACATTAATGCATTTCTTTATTTATTTATTCAACAATAATTTACTGTGGACTGCCATTAAAGACATAAGAGGAATCTTTGATCTTCCAGTCATGTGTTCTAGATTTGATAATGTGAGAAAAAGCAAAGCAAAATAAAAAAAAAACCGAAAAACAAAGACAAAAAAAACAAACAAAAACAAAAACACAGTATGATGAAAAGATCTCAGGTGGATCGCCCAAGAGTGTGGGTAATAGACATACTTATTTCTAAATGATCAAACCAGATCAAGCTATGCTAAAAGACATGAGGCTTGCCAATTTTGTACAAAGGAAAAAAGGTCCTTGGTGGTAGGTCAGTACTAACAAAGAAAAGAGTTTGGAAAATAAAGATCTCATAAGGGAATTGGTGGTGCATGCAGAGCAAGAAAAAGAAGAGGAATTAAAATAAATATAAAAAGTTCACTATAAAGAAGCCATGGGGATGTTTTATATGTATCTTAGTTTGGCGTTGAAATGGAGCCATATTTTGTAGCACATTCTAGCCTGGAATTCACTAAGTAGCCAAGACTGGCCTCAAACACATAGCAATCTTCCTTCAACATGTCAAGTACTGAGACTACAGGCGTGTACTGTCTGCTAGGATTCAAATAGAAACCTTGAGCAACATAGTGAAGTGCTGATACTCTATATTAGTATCATAGAATAGAAATGGTCTGGCTGCATTTACATGTCATGAAATCTATGCTGGAAGGAGACAATTGAAGCCTTGAATCTGGGAATCCTGGGAGTTGTGGAATGCTTTATCTAGCATATGTCTACTTTTTCAGGGCTAAAAATGGAAAATGATTCTCATCCTTACAACCTGTGATTTGTATGGCTCTGGGATTGTTCAGTGATTCCCAAGTCTGACTTCAGTTTACATTTTAGTAGAATAGAGGCTTTTATTTAAATCAACAAACAACAACAACAACAATACACTCAAACACATCCCCATGCCCACACAAAACAAACAAACAAAAAACTTACAAGGATCAAACCAGAGAGACCCCTAGGTAAGACCTCAGCTATTGTTAGTCCAAGTATTGTAAAAGTAGAACCCACAACCTTTTAATTTTGAAGAGCCATGTTAACTTATCCTATGTAGGTGCAGGCCAAGCTTGATATTTTTTTCAATAGATGTCCCGCAAATGCCTCAGCCATCCAAGTAAGCAAGGGGTTCATACAAAAATGGAACTTAACAGTGTGCTTGTTAATCTTGTGACCCCTTACTTTGTAAGAAGACCTGAGGCACTTGAGAATAGTCAAATTGCATTGGGAAGTTAGCCATCTTGGGAAAGTGAGCTGACAGGGTGTGTTCAAGATAGGAGCAACTTCCTCATGGCTTGGTTTTTGTTTGTTTGGTTTTGTTTTTTGTTTTCTGCTCTTGTTTTTTTACTTTTGACTCTTTGAGGAATCATTGTTATCCCAGAAGGAAAAGTTAATTATATATCTATCCATGTATTGTAAATATTTTAGGTAGGTAGTTAATTAAGATTTAGAAATCCTTACCACTGTTCCTTTCTCCTGTACTTATTCATCACAATCACCTCTAATTGGAGTTGCCCATTTTTCCATTTCTTCTATTAGAACACTTGTTCTTTAGTACTCCCCTTTCAATTGCCTCTCCATCCTCCCTCGACAACCTTAACAAATGGCACTTTTACTTACCTTGCTTCTTCAGTTGCTCTAGGCTATGTACTCACACCTCAATATTTGGAGCTAGGATTCTCAGCTGAGAAAGAACATGTGATGTTTTTCCTTCTGGGTTTTATCTATTTCCACAAATTTATTTGAAAATTACATTTTATTTTTCTTTATACCCGAAGAGTATTCTATAGTGTACATGTACCACATTTTTATTATTCAGTCTTTAGTAGAAAACAGTTATTTTTTTCAGCCATGCTCATTGCTGCTTTGTTCACAATAGCTAGATATTACCAACTCAGGCAACTTCCCAGACTTACTGTCTACAATTATTTTGAGAGTCAAATTTTTACGGATAAAAAAGCTCATGTCAGAAGTTACATTATATCAATGTTCAAGTATCTAGTAAGCACCTTATATTTGACTAATCAACCTGCATACCTCTCTTGCAATGACCTATCCTAATGACCTTTTAAAATGATCCAATTAAGGACAAAAATATCAACTTGAATTAAATCCTTTATGAGCTTTGTTAAATCATAATCCTATGTTTCAAATATACTTGCATTTGGGGCTTGTGTTGGTTTAGATGAGATCCTTTCCAGAATCTTGAACCTTTCAACATTTGGTTCCCAGTTGATATTGATGTTTGGTAGATAAGACCTTGGTGGTGGTACTATTTCACTGGAATTAGCATTTGAAGTTTCCAAGTCTCATGAAATTCCTCCTACCTTAATTTCCTAATACTTGGCTTGAGGTTCAAAGTGTTAATCATCATCTTCCTGTCCATTCTGGCAGGCCTTCACCCCAATCTCACAGACTCTAAACATCTGGGACTGGAAGAACACAAAAATTATTTCTCCTACAACTGTCTTTGTTTATGGTCAATTACTGCAGCAATATAAATTAAATAACCAAGGCTGATGTTCAGTTTTGTGTAATCTATAAGTATGTCCACAGTTGTAAATCCCCTTTCCTCAGACATTTACCCTGATTTCTTATCCATAGTGTAGGTTGGATAGCTCAGCATCAACAGGTCAACATAATCCATTATTTTATCAACTTTTTTTGCTTCATGCAAGTGGACAATCTGCTATTTTCATGCACTGCTTCTTCTAGAACTTCATTTAAACATTTTACTTGTTAATTGGCATATCTGATTTGTCTGGGTTGACTTTGAGGTGATAATTTAAAGACTTTTCTTGCAAGGAATTTTTTTTTCTTTCGTACTGTTTTCTTGCCAGGCCTTAGGGTGTAACTACACAAGGCCATGGACATCCCTGAGTTTATTAATTAGACATGCTCAGGAATTAATTTTGGATAAATATTGTCAACTTTAAAATTGCATGTATCTTTCTTGGAGATCATTTTAGAGATCACCATCTTATACACTTCACAAAGCAATTAACCTAATTGAAATTAAGCTCCAAACCAGGGTTTCAGAGTCATCAATATGTAAGGAATAACTGCCAAAATTATCAGCAGTTTGCCTAAGCTCTCCTTTTCTTTCCTTTTTTCCATCTTCTCTCTTCCCTTGTTTCTCTCATTTTCTTCTATTACTCTAATTAAATTTAAGTACCCATACATATCCATACATGTCTCCTCAGTTAATCTGCCTGCCACCTTTCCCCTATTTATATGGAAGCATGTTTATTATGACTTTGAAATAATACCTAAAAGCAAATCCATAATTTCCCTCAGATTCCATGTATTCCTCTTCTAAGTGTTTTGTTAGAGGAAGAGAAATAAACTTCAATAGCAATATTTTTACTGAAAGAGCTTTGAAGTTAGTTATGATTGCATTTTATATTGGCTACATTGTGATTGGGTGGACTTCGAAGATCACAATGTTTGCAAACCACACTTCTCTGTTGCCTATAGAATAAACAAAATAACTCCACCTCGATTCAGTATCTCCTGGAATGAATAAAGTCTCTGCAAAAAAAAAAATACATAAAAGTGACTGCTGGTCGGGCTTCTCTGAGAGATCAAAAGTTCAAATGGCTTCTATCTTAGGGATGTATTTTCTTGTTTCAACAATTCATTCTTCCTCTTTATATTGTGTGTGTGTATGTGTGTATGTATTTATGTGTTTGTGTGTGACTATGTATGTGTGTGTGTGTCTGTGTCTATGTGTGTGTGTCTGTGTGTTTCAAAGACACAGAGTGTGCATGTCCAGCTGTATGTGTTTGTAGCAAGTTGTCACCCTTAAGGCCTTGTCATGTTAATTTTTGAGAGAGTCAGTCTTTGAATCTGGGGATCCCTCAGCTGACTAATGAGCCCCAGGAATCTGTTTGTTCATGTATCCCTAGCACTGTTATGCTATGTGTTTTTGTGAACTGTGGTCCCTAAGCTTTCATGAACAGGTTTATTTTTCCTTTTACCATTTTAACTATCGCCCTAGCCTGTTCTTAGAAAGTGCCTCATCAACACCTCCCTTTATGGTTGTTTTCTTATTCTCAACTGAGATCTAGACTCACAGCACAATGGGAATCACACCTCTTTACCACTGAGAATCCCTCTCCTTTCCCACACTGCTACTAGATATGTGTGCATGCAAGATCTCTGAGCTTCTCACAGTAGCCTTGAATTCTGAGCTGCAAGTCAAAAACTCCACTGTAGCCTGGTACAGTGTTTCCTTATTTCTGGAGGACTCAGCTCTTGATGGTTCTCCTCTTTGTCTTTCATTTCACTTTCATAGATTAATATTATAAATGTGAGAAAAAGTTCAAGTATGACATAGAGCCTGAAAAATACAGAGGGGAATGCTCGCAGTTAACCATTGAACTGAACACTGGGTCCCCAGTGGAAGAGTTAGAGAAAAGACTGAAGGCGATGAAGGGGTTTGAAACCCCGTAGGAAGAAAAATATGAACCCACCAGACCCCCCAGAGCTCCAAGAAACTAAACCACCAACCAAAGAGTACACATGGAGGGACCCATGGCTCTAGCCGCTCATGTAGCAAAGGGCCGCCTTGTCTGGCATCAGTGGGAGGAGAGGCCCTTAGTCCTGTGAAGGCTCCATGACCAAGTGTAGGGGAATTCCAGAGTAGAGAGACAGGAGTGGGTGGGTGGGTGGGAGAGCACCCTCATAGAAGCAGGGGGAGGGGTGATGGCATATGGTGTGTCCAGAGAGGAAACCAGGAAAGGGGATAATATTTGAAATGTTAATAAATAAAATATACAATAAAAATAAATCGCTTTCAGTTCTTTTCTCATTTCTGTTTTTCTTGTCAAAAACTTCTCTGGGACTGCTCCTTAGTGACTCTTTCTCAGTTACTACTCATCAAGTCACTGTTTCCCTCTTCGTCTCTGTACCTTCCTTCTTAAGTCCTCTTTTTTTTTTTTTTTTTTTTTTTGTCTTCTGTGGTATCTATTTTTCCCTAGCTTGGAACAAGAGTATTTCATACTTCCTTCTGGGCAAAGCCAATGGGATTTTAAAACTATTTTTATTATTATTATTATTATCATCATCATCATCATCATCATCATGTATGACATAGTAACTTCTATGAGTTATTCTTAATTTCTGTCTTCTTCTCACTAGTTTGTGAAGACCCTTCCTCAATATAGCAAGTTACAGACAATGTGTGTGGCCACTGTCAACTTGTGTGGATGTCTTTATACTACCATTTCTTGATATATAGGGAGCATGGTATACACACTTCAAGGAATTCTGCTTAGTTTCCTCCCTTAAAATTATTCTACATATGACAATACTATGAATAAAATTAAGACCCAAACCATAAGTAAGTATTTCATTTCACTACCTAAATCTGTTTTTATGGCTGTTCAAACAGCACCCACTTGTCTAAACATGGTCTCTGTGTCTTATTTCTTCTTTTATCATGTATCACTCAACATATAGTTTCAATTTCATTGAAAATCTAAAATAGATTTACTTTATTTTTATTTGGGCATGTATGTGTCTGCCTGCATATGTGTATCTCCATGTATCTGCCATGACACCAATATGCTTTCTAAATATTCATTTTGGTGCCTACAAACAAATGCTACACTCAGCATTAATCAGTAAAACTTCTTATTGCAATGAACAGAGATGGTTACAGAAAAATGATGCTGATTAAGGTGCTAAAATAAGTAATGGCTGAATTCTCCCTTCCAAGTATGCCATTTATACCACACCTTCTGAGGCTCAGGTAGCATCAAGGAATAATGGAAAGACTAAAAGCCTGAAGACAGGGAAGGGCAGGGAAAGCTGTCTCCTCAATATGATACAGATATTGCTCTCAAGATCTAATAGCAGCTGCATGGATGTGTAGTTGCATGTGGATGAGAGAAATGAGCATTGGACCCTTTGGAGTTGGAGACACAGGTGGAGATTCTGAGTTCCCTGTTATGGGTGATAGGAAATAAAATGTGGTGCTGTGCAAGAGCAGGATATAAAATTAACCACTAATCCATCTCCCTAGTCCAAAACCTATTAACTTTTACCTAAATATTTGTAATTCTAAGCCTTAGTTGCTCTATAAACCCATTTTTTTCATTTTAAAATGTAACTTGAATTGTGTTTTTGAGGAACTGCTAAGGAATTGGCATTCAGTTTCATTCACATCAAATTCATTTTGTTGGAAGTCATTTGGTATTCTTCAACCCAAGCCTAGGTGGCTTGACTGATGCAGAAGGCAGAGTGAAAAGGAGTCTAGGAGTAATATATTGAAATGGAATGTTGAAAGCGCAATTTGAAGGTAATTCAACAAAATTGGTTTGCTAAGGGAGAGATTTTACAGATAAAATTCTCAAAAGATTAGAAACTGTTCTTTCCTTAGATTGTCAGAAAATCATTATGAGAGGCTTTCTAACTTTCTTGAGATATAGAAGAATAAAATGATGGCCCCTCAAAATTCATTTCGATTCAATTATTAGTTTTAATATGTTATGATCATGAAAATAAGTCACTTAAAACAATTTTCTTAGTTTTTATAAACAATTATATTTTATGTTATGTGCTCTATTTTTTTTTTTAATGTTTTTTCTGGAAATGTACCATGGGAAACCTTTCACGCTAATTTGTGAAGATACGATTCTTAAATTTTACATTTGTGAAACATTTTAAAAAGGGTGTTCCATATTTTTCCCACAATTTTCACATTCATATGTCATCCAGGAAGTTTCAAGTATTTTGCTGCTTTTTCTCTTACACTGTTACACTAAATATTTTTAGAATCTACCTTATATGGCTAAGGAAATTGTTTCTTTACATAATTGTTAAAAATGTGTTGTTCTGAAACTTCATACATGTGTGCAATGCATGGTAGTTACTCTTATGCCTCCTTTCATTTCTATCCCACTCTTGTCAACTTCCTCTCTTCCCCTTAAGTCAGATTTCTACAATCATCTCTCTCCTTTTTGTATGTTTGTTTTATTTTATGACCCATTAAATTTAAACTGGAGGGCTCATTAGTGATACACAACTGAAGATTATTTGTTGCTATCAATAGCCAATATTTCAGAAGGAAGGTATGAATTCCAATGAGTCTCATTGCATCCTTGATTGATTGCTGATAGGCTTAGTCTCTCTCTTTTTTTTTTTTTTTGGTTTTTTTTTTTTTTTTTGGTTTTTTGAGACAGGTTTTCTCTGTATAGCCCTGGCTTTCCTGGAAATCACTCTGTAGATTAGGTTGGCCTCGAACTCAGAAATCCACCTGCCTCTGCCTCCCGAGTGCTGGGATTAAAAGTGTGCGCCACCACTGCCCAGCTAGGCTTAGTCTTGTATAGACTCATTGAAGACACCTGCAGGTACAGCTGCAATGAGATCATGTGAGCAATAATTGTGTCATGTTAAGAAGAGTAGCAATTATCTAAAACATGAATATTTAGAAAGTAGGTTGGCACCATGGCAATTTATTTAGAAAACTTTAGTAAGTTCCTGTCATTGGAATAATTTCCTTAGAGTATTTGGATAAGTAAGTAGTTATCAAAGTGTTTATCTTTAACATTTTTCTATTTTCAAACTGAATTTTTGAATGCTGAATCTTAAAATATGAATTTTTAGTTATTTATATTCATAGAGCTTAGTACTGTCTTTTCAACAATCTTCTGAGTACCAGGTTATATGGTGAGACAAGCCTATATCTTCTCACCATGGCTAACAGGGTGTAACTGTCTTGAACTCCATATTCAGTACACGGATAATTTGGTTAGAATTGTGACACGGTAATTAACTTTAACTCTCATGGTCAGTTGATTCTACTCACTGCAACTTGGTAAATATTTACAATGATAAATTACCATTGTATTACCAGACTTTGTTAGGTAATTTAGATAAATAGATAATATTAAAACAAAACATAAAAGATTTTTAAGCTGCAGATGTAGGTCATGGGGAAGAGTGCCTTCTGAGCATGTGGGGAATCTCTGAGTTTGGTCTCCAGTGCCACATCAAATGGGAGTGGTGGAACAAAACTTTAATCCTGGTCATCTAGAAAGGGGAGCACAAGAGTCAGAAGTTCAGATTCATATTGGGATATATATCAAATTTAGGCCAGATTAGATCATTTGAAGAGCTGTCTCAATAAACAAGCAAGTGAGCAGTTGCACAGATAAAAGTCCCACTGTCATTTCTTCTTTACTCTTTCATGGTCAAGAGAGAGACTGATAAAAATAAAGGAAAACAAAGGTATATTATAACCTTTAGGAAGAAACTATTATGGAAATTAGAGTAAGTGAAGAGGAGTTGGAGACATATGCACTTATGTATATACTGTTTATTTGATGTGTGTGTGTGTTTATGTGTGTCTCTGTGTGTGTGTGTGCCTTTGTGTGTGTTGTATTGAACTGTGTTTGAGTCAACTGTGTGCTACTTAATGTTGTCAGAAATGTATTTCTTAGTTTCTAGACTTTAGACAGGATTGAAGATCACAGGGAATTTTGGAAGCCCTGAGAAGAGGGTAGACCTTTTTACTTTATGTTGGTATGTTTAGATTTTTTTTTTTCAGATTTTACAGTACTGTTTTAGAGAATTTAGGGAATTCATTTAAGTTTTACTTTGGTCATATTGGAAATCTATTGCTTATGGCTTGCTATCAGTTTTTAAGATAAGTTCTTAGTGTAAACTATTTCCTTATATAATTTCCTATAAATGCTGCTTTCATAAAAGTCTTTGAGGTTTTCAAAAATAATATAAGCAATTGTGTTCATGATTTTGGTTTGTCATCTTTACAATATGAAAACTTCTGGGTCAAAAAACATGGATTAGGAAAGAAGAGTAACCCTAGAATTAGAGGCCAGAACATATTCTTCTTGCCATGGCGATCACTTCTTTTAGTTAGACCACACCTCCTAAAGATTCCTCAGTCTTGCTAAACAGCATTATCTGTTGAGGAACAACTGGTAAAAAAAACACTGTCCAGGAAAGTATATTTAAATCATGGCAGTTATATTTTTGTTTAGTAATCAGCTATACTTTGTTTAAATGATGCAAGTTTATGATTTCTTTCTGGTGTCAACTTCTGAATCTTCATGTAGTAAACTAATGGACTCTCTCATGATCACTCTATAAATTTAACACACAACATAGATTATTGTTTGTTCTTCCACTGTTGGTCTGCTGGTAATCACATATAAGAGACCTGAGACTACATGTAAGGGGATGTAGGACTATTATTTTGTAGTGCACATAGCAGGGGAGACAGGGCAATTATTTGGGAAAGCACATGTTTTAGGGAGGCAGGACTACTACTTTAGACTGCTATTGAGATGGTCATATCTGCAACTTGCATAGTTTCTTGAGAAGCCTATTGGATCCCAGGTGTTCAAATCCTAGTGATAAAATACTATTTCATATCTAGTGTCATGTGGAGAGTATCTACTTTAGGGGTACCCTATGAACCTGTGTCATCAGGCTCTGGGCACTTGACACATCTTATCTTCAAGAGGTGAAGCCATATTTTAAGGCATCCATTGATGTTCAGTGTTCTGGGTCACTGTGTTCTAACAGAATTGCATGTACTAATGCCCTGGATGATGAGGCAGACAGAGGAGTTCAGCCAGTGGAGAGGGCAAATGAGAGATATCAGACACCTGGCTTGTTTTTATGTTGTTTTATGGCCATTTAAAAAGAGTTTTTTTTTTTTTTCTACTGTTGTTTACATTCTGAATGACCAACAGTTTCCACTTCCCTTCTTTCTCCATTGCTTTTCAGAAACCTTCCTTTTCTTCCCCTAGGTCCTCCCTTCTCCTCTTCCTTTCTTTCTGTCCCTCCCCTTCTTTACCATCTCCTGTCCTTCCCTCCTCTTCCCTTCTCTTCTAAAATAATATCTTGTGTTACTCAACTGCTCCATTATATTATTCTGTATAATTAAGCCACCTAGGCTTTCACTTAGAAGCAGTGTAACATCAAGCTTGACTTCAGCAAACTCATCTATGTCTGCTTGTAAGAATGGGTTTTAATATTTTTCAAATAAACTTCAGGGATTTTAATGGTGTAGTTGATATTGCCAATGCTATTATTAAGTATACGTTTCCTTGGCAGCTTGCCTCTGTTGGAGTATATTGGTAATTGAGTAAATTACTAACAACCTAGTAATGATCTTGGAGATGATGTTCACCATTGAAAACCCAATGTGCTGATATGGAGACAGGGAGGAGTAGCAGAACACTGTGGACACTTCCTGATCATCAGCTCCAACTTCCTGACCTTGGGAAGACCGACAGGATCTTATGTCTATAGAGCTCATTGAGAAACATAAAAACAATGACTTAATGAAATTTGCAGGCAAATGGATGGAACTTGAAAATATCATCGTGAGCGAGGTAACTCAGTCACAAAAGAACGAACATGGTATGTACTCACTGATAAGCGGATATTAGCCCACAAGTTCAGAATGCCCAAGTTTCACTTACCAGTAACTGCTGGACTGAGAGTGAGGCCCCAGATGGAGGAGTTGGAGAAAGGTCCGAAGGAGCTGAGGGAATTTGCAGCCCCATGGAGGGAGCAAGAGCGTCAATGGGCCTAAACCCCACCCCCCCCCCCCGGTCGTCATGGAGTTTGGACCATGAACCAAAGAATACACATCTATGGATCCATGGTTTGGCCCACATATATGGCAGAGGATGACCTCGATGGCCATCAGGGAGAGAGGAGAGGCCCTTAGGCCTGAGGATGTTAGAGGCCCCAGTAAAGGGGAATGTCAAGGTGGGAATATGGGGATGGGTGGGTGGATGGGTGGGAGGTGGAATTCCCTCATAGAGG